>SEMN01000471.1:0-411075 GCA_005408345.1 Macquaria australasica | reverse complement strand
TTTCAACCTACGAAAGTGATGCAAAGTGATCCACAGTTTAGTCCACATTGACTTCTGCTGTGCTGACTGTCTGGAGAGTTTTGAAAAGGTGAACTAAGTATTGAGAAATGTGACTTAGCAGCTGTAAAAAGCTGTGGTGCATTGTTATAGATTAAACTACCAGAATATTTAGTAGTTTAGATTAGCTCTACCTCGACCAGCTACAACAGTACACTTACACATTAAAGCATCAGTAATAATGATGAAATAATAAAATATCTAATAATATAACAGTCATGAGGGCCATTTACTGCATTATGAGTACTTTTACTCTCTATCTCTCTAAGATAAGAAAAAAAACTCTTATTATTATTATTATTTTTCTGATTGTTGTCTAATTGTTGCTTTTTTGTGAACACTTTTACTTCATAAGGCTTAAAAAAATGAAACAACCAGAGAAGGAAAAGTCCTCATGTTCATACTAAGATGTGATGAGGTGCCGATCAAGTAGATATTGCTTCATTTGAATGAGTGTAAGACAAGGTCTATTAGAAATGAATCATTTAGGCCTAGTTATTTAATCATATGATTAATAGAATAGGATAGAAAGATCATTCAGTGAATAGACTAATGTCACATGTACTGCAGTATGACTGTATCTGATTCACATCTCTTATCTTTATGGGATTTTGAAAATGATTTAATAAACATACAATGTAATAAAAAAACAAACTGCTACATCACACACGTTGAAAATATAAAATACAATAAAGGTACCCTCAAAAAATAAAAGCCAAAGTAAATATTATTTATTAAACATTATACTACTAGACTATATCATATTTGATATTCTACGTTATATTGTTGTACTATACTGTATATTATGTTACATTTCACCTTATACTATACCTTATATCCCATACTATATTATACCATATTATGTTCATATGTTATACTGTTTTATTGCATTATATTTCTATATTAATACATGCAAACACTAAGTATCTTTACTTAAACATAATATATATTAGTCTGGTGTATGCTGACTCTGCTGCTATATCACACCACTGTCACCCTTATAATTTTGTCTTTAATTGCTCTTGTACAGTTTCTGCTTTTACTTCTGTTCTTATTTTTGTTTTATAAAATTCTCATTATTATTATTATTATTATTACTTTTTACTTTCTCTGTGTATCTGTACTTACCTCTGTGCTTGAACTGAACTGAATTTCCCCACACACGTTTATCCATACTCTTCAGCCACTTCATGAATTAGAGGCCTAATTTAATACACTGTCATTTTCACATCAGGCTGTAAATGTGCTCTAATCTGTAAATTAAAAGGTGAAGGAGAATCCCCTCGTCCACAGGCTATCTGGTTCCCACGTTTCCACGTTGATTTGTGAAATGTCACTGAGCAATTCATATGAATGAGCGTCACAGCGCCGGGCCGCAGTCACGGAGGCACTTTCATTTTCTCTCTGAGGGAACTTCCCTCTTTATGGCGCCTAGTGGACACAGTGCAATCACGCATGCAGTTCATGAACGATTATGAATCCACACAGAACTCATGATGCAATTCCAACTATTAGAGAATTCTATAGTTTCCGTCGCATTGGACAGCGTGCAGACCGAAAGGAACGTGATGACGGCATCAGAAACATAGCGTATGACATAATCAGAATACAATGTAAACTAACTAAATGAAATAGTTAAATAAATGTTAAAATATCCTAAAATCATTATCAGTGACTGGGATTTCATTCAAGGACAATTCATTGTGGGTGTCGCAATAACATTCCTATAATAATCACATGATTTCCAGTATCGAACAGTAGCCTAGTAAACTATTCCAATATTATGGATAGTGAGCCGTGTTTGTCACCGTTTTTCGAGATATTCTATAATATGCATTTTCTACAATAGGAGCCTTTTGTTAACATGAAGCAGGCGTGATATTTTAGCTTCGCTGTGGTATTTGTTTATGCTTTAGTTGTGGGATATTTTTTTCTCATTAGGACATTAATTCAAATCCGAAATGTGTGACAAATTCAGTGTTTCCCACAGGAGGAGAAGGATTTTAAATTCTATTCTGGATTTTACAGGGAGCCAGTGTGAGAAATATGATCTCTTTTTCTGGTTCTTGTCAGTAAACGTGCCGCAGCATTCTAGATCAGCTGGAGAGTCTTAAGGGACTTATTGGGGCAACCTGTTAATAGAGAGTTGCAATAATCCAGCCTAGATGTAACAAATGCATGGACTAGTTTTTCTGCATCTTTTTGAGACAGGATGTGCCTGATTTTTGCAATGTTATGTAAGTGAAAAATGCAGTTCTTGAAGTTTGTTTTATGAGGGAGTTAAAGGACATATCCTGATCAAAGATAACTCCAAGATTCCTTACGGTGTCGCTGGAGGCCAGGGCAATCCCATCTAGAGAAGCTATATCTTTAGATAATGTGTTTCGAAGGTGTTCGGGGCCAGGTACAATAACTTCGGTTTTGTCTGAGTTTAACATCAGAAAATTGCAGGTCATCCAGGTTTTTATGTCTTTAAGGCATGCTTGAAGTTTAGCTAATTTATTGGTTTCATCTGGCTTGATCGATAAATATATCGATTGCATCATCTGCATAACAATGAACATTTATGGAGTGCTTCCTAATAACATTGCCTAAAAGAAGCATATATAAGGTGAATAGAATTGGTCCAAGCACAGAACCTTGTGGAACTCCGTGACTAACTTTGGCGTGCATAGAGGATTCATTGTTAACATGTACAAACTGATATCGATCTGATAAATAGGATTTAAACCAGCTTAGTGCGGTGCCTTTAATGCCAATTAAATGTTCTAGTCTCTGTAATAGAATGTGATGGTCAATGGTATCGAATGCGGCACTAAGATCTAGTAAGACAAGTACAGAGACAAGTCCTTTGTCGGATGCAATTAGAAGGTCATTTGTAACTTTCACCAGTGCTGTCTCTGTGCTATGATGCACTCTAAATCCTGACTGAAAATCCTCAAACAGCTTATTGTTGTGTAGAAAGTCACACAACTGATTAGCGACTGCTTTCTCAAGGATCTTAGAGAGAAAAGGAGGGTTAGATATAGGTCTATAATTTGACAAATCCCCTGGATCAAAAGTGGGCTTTTTAAGAAGAGGTTTAATTACAGCTACTTTAAAGGACTGTGGCACATACCCTTTTAATAAGGACAGATTGATCATATCTAGTAAATAAGTGCTAACTAAGGGTAAAACTTCTTTAAGCACCCTAGTTGGGACGGGGTCTAAGAGACACGTTGATGGCTTAGATGGAAGTTAGTTGATTAAGGTTGATGGGAGAAAAGCAGTCTAAATGTACATCAAGTTTTACAGTTGTTTCTAAGGTTCCTGTGTTTGAAGATAAGTCAGTACCAACTGAGGGCAGGAGGTGCTGAATTTTGTCTCTAATAGTTAGAATTTTATCATTAAAGAAGCTCATAAAGTCATTACTACTGAGGTCTATAGGAATACATGGCTCAACAGAGCTGTGACTCTCTGTCAGCCTGGCTACAGTGCTGAACAGAAACCTGGGGTTGTTCTTATTTTCCTCTATTAGTGATGAGTAGTAGGCTGCTCTGGCATTACAGAGGGCCTTCCTATACATTCTAAGACTATCTTGCCAGGCTAAAGGTGATTCTTCCAGATTGGTGGAACGCCATTTCCTTTCAAGATTTCGCGATGTTTGCTTTAATTTGCGGGTTTGCGGGTTATACCATGGAGCTAACCTCTTCTGTTTTATTATCTTCTTTTTTAGAGTCGAGTGTTATTCGTAGTGAGCCTGCAGCACTATCAACAAGATGATCAATTTGGGAGGGACTAAAGTTAGCATAGGAGTCATCTGTTATATTGAGACATGGAACTGAATTAAATGCCGATGGAATCACTTCCTTAAATTTAGCTACAGCACTATCAGATAGACATCTAGTGTAGGAATGTTTGCCTAATGGCGTGTAGTCCAGTAATAGGAATTCAAAAGTTATTAAATAATGGTCTGATAAAAAAGGATTCTGTGGAAAGACTATTAGATGTTCAATTTCTATGCCATAGACAAGAACAAGGTCGAGGGTGTGGTTAAAACAGTGAGTGGGTTTATGTACACTCTGACAGAAGCCAGTCGAATCTAATAATGAGATAAACGCAGCACTAAGGCTATCATTTTCTACATCCACATGAATATTAAAATCACCTACAATAATTATTTTATCTGTTTTAAGGACTAATCCTGATAAGAACTCTGAGAATTCAGATAAAAATTCAGAGTACGGTCCAGGAGCTCGGTACACTATAACATCATCAGCTTACATCAGCTTTTGAGGCGTGCTGATGTTGTTGCTCTGCTTGCTGACATGTGAGGACTTTATGTTCCCTGTGCTGTCCTGTTAGACTGACACACAGCTCAAAAAAAGTTTCAATCACACACTCCACAGCTTGTAAACTGCAGTACCCCACACTTTAATAATAAATACCAACTTTGTTTGCTTGTTTGTGTGTTTGATTCAAAAAATGATAAGCTGCATATAAAGATGAAATGAAGAAACTGTTTAAACATACTAACACAGTCACATAAAGGCTTAATTGCATCCTGGAAATTGGTTGTGATGGAGAACAATCCATTTCAAGTACAGCTACAACCTGGAAGTACAGTGATTTACAATAATCAATTAATATGTAATAATCAGACACCGCAGTGGCTCAACAGGGGGTGCCGTAGTACAGTTATGGATTAAACCTCCTACAATAGCCTCACCTGTTATCGCTCAAATTTATGTAGGACTTCTGGATTTCTGAGATAAAAATGTGGCCATCAATTTGCACTGGCAATAACAAACTGATGTACAATGTGAATCCAAATTTCCTCCATGTGTGCTGATGTAACACTCATAAAACACATCTGTTCCAGTGTGTAATTTATTTGGTATAATTCTCATAGTTTGTTTTTTACTTGTCTCTATTTGTCTGTACTTATTACTGTCCTCGTGCACCTGAATTTCCCCTCTGGAGATTAATAAATGCTTATCTTATCTTATCTAACATACCCGTTTTGAATGCCCCATGCCATGAAGTTGTTATTCCAAATTAAGTAGGCTAAATAAAAAGGTTAATAAAATAATGGTCAACAAGCAATATATATTGTTAGACATAAGGTTTGTTTGATTTCCTACATATTTATTCTGTTTTTAAAGGGACAGAAATCATAGGCTATAAATTCACTAAACAGAAAAATGCCAAATATCCTGATTTTGACCTACATTATAGCAGGCTGCATCTGTCATACAAGAACAATACATGGAAAATGAAATGTAATAAAACCATAATGAAATGATGAAATACCAAGGAAACCCTCCTGTCCATCCGTATTATGTGGGATCATTCTTCAGAAACGTCATGAAAACGTCACTTCCACTTTCTCTTTAGGAAGCGCTTTCTTCTTATAGCATGTTTGGTATGCGGACACACAGTCACATCTGCAGGTTTACACTTTTAATCATGAATGATATGTGTATTAATATGTATTATGTTTGAAACCACGGAGTGATAATGATGACAATTCCAATAAACAGAGTAATGGTTTTTTCACACATATTTCCATCGTCTGCACACTGAATTAAAAAGGAATAAACACAATGTCTTGCCTCAAATCTCCAAAATACAAAACAAATATTTCTTTTTATTTAAATAATTAATTATTTAATTATTATTAATTACTAATTACTGTAAACACTTAATCAGCGACACGGATTTCATTCAAGAAAAAGTCGTTCCCTTAAAAGTCGCAGACATATTCCCATGTTACTCCCAGATGTTCCCTGTCGGACCTACCTGTGTGATCATGAAGAGTGAGCTGTGTTTGTTTCGATGCTTTACGTGGTTTTCTATCAAATGAACGTTCTGTGTGTTATTACTGTATTATGGTGTAGCCTTTTAAAACCCGGCGCGGTATTCCAGCTGTTGCTTGTACGCAACATCGATCTTGTTGTGGCATACATATATCATAAGGTCACTAATCCAAATCCGAAATGTTTGGCCTTGTTGTTTGACCGCGTGAAATCCGCAGTCAGTGTTTCCCACAGGTGTAAGGAAAATGAAATAGGTGCGTCCTGCCTATATATGAGGCGCTGCAGGTCTGCAACAACAGAACGACTGCTTCACAAGAGAAATCAGTATTTGCTCCATACAAAGGCGATTTTCTACCTTTTAAAAAATGCCCAACAGGATTTTCTGTGTGTGCCTGCTCCTCAGTCTGTACAGTGCAGGCTGCTCGCTAAGCTGCAGATGGATGGATCATAAATTCAGACAGCACAGTGACAAGTCTTTGCATCTACTAGATACGATGGTGAGTGCACTTAATTTGCATTTTGTTTAAAGTCATTGAATGATCTTAACTGAGTGAGTCTTCATAGTCTATTTGCCTATGTATACTTCAACGCATGTGTGTGTTTGTGTGTGATGCAGGTTAATAATTCCACTAACACCACTGAGGATGCTGAAGTGATGGACACTGCAGCCTTCCCTAATGATCTGTACAGCCAGGCGTCCAAAGCATCAGTAAGTCAACTTTTGTCTAAACGCAAAACAAGTTTTTTTCCTTTTATGAAAGTAATTGTTTTCAAAGAAAAGTGTGAGTTTTTATATCTGTTATATCAATTCTTATTGACACAGCTGTCAAAAAGTGGCATAAATGTAACTCTATTGTAATCTGTGATTCTTCTTCTTCTTCTTCCAGGCTGAGGATAAAGTGGGTTTCACAGTTCAGATTCTGGAGGAGACGGCTGCCCTGTTTGAGGAGGATCACAGCTCTGCATCATGGCAGGAGAACACGGTGGATAACTTTCTCAATGTTGTAACCCAGCAGGCTGACGGCCTTCGCTCCTGTGTGAGTCTCAGTGTGGATTAACTGAAAGGATCAATTAATAGAACATGTGCCAAGTTAACAGGTCCATGGTGACCATGTAATGAAGATTTATTTGAATGAATACAAAGATTATATATTAATATTAATTATATGTTTTGTACTTTTGATTCATTCAGATTGGGAACCACGGCCACAAGAAGAACAAGAAGCTGCACATGTATTTCAAGAGACTCTCACGCCATGTTCTAGAGCAAATGGTAAGTCTGTCTTATCTATCTGTCTATCTATCTATCTATCTATCTATCTATCTATCTATCTATCTATCTATCTATCTATCTATCTATCTATCTATCTATCTATCTATCTCTCCTGTTTTAATGACAGTATTCTTCTGTCTGCAGGGCCACAGTGCTGAAGCCTGGGAGCTGATCAGAAAGGAAATCAAAGCCCATCTGATGAGAGCAGACCTGCTGGTTTCACCTCTACTCACCACCAACTAAAATCTGTCTGAAGATTAAGAATGTGCTAATTTATTTGCTTACATGAAGTCTATTTATTTATTTATTTATTGATGTATTTATTTATTTATTTATCTATCAAGTTGTGTATTTATTAGTTGATTGGTTGATGTTCTACACCATCAGTATCTTTATAAATGAATATGTCAGATTAAGAATGTGCTAATTTATTTGCTTACATGAAGTCTATTTATTTTTTATTTATCTATGTATTTATTACAGTAATGTATTTATTTAAGTATTGAGTTGTTTGTGTATTTATTAGTTGATCGTGTATTTGTCTATGCTGATCAACATGCTTAATTTTTAATTTGCATTCAGCAAAATGGAATTTTTTGAAATATTTGTTATGTTTTAGCCAATAAAATAAAACTTCTTCCAGCAAATGGAAATGTGTTTATAGTTTTTATCCCTGTCACAGAAACAAAAGAGATGCAGATTTTCTTTTTCATGAGTTCAATCAAACAACAGGCAGGAACATGTGGGGCCTCCTTCAGACTTCTATAGTAATACCTGTCTGATGACCGTGTACACCTACTGAAGATAGAAGTGAGAGAATTAAAACTGAAGAGTAACACCAGAGCACAAGTACAATTCTAAACTTTAAAATCTGTGTTGTTTTATGGAAACTTCAAAATGAATTCATCTCTCTTGTTGGCGTCTTTGTTCTTTCACTGTGGCATAATTTCCTCTTATCTAACACAGACACCGCAACCACAGAAATACTCTTACTGAGTTTGTAGTCTCAAACACTACAAACATACTGTATATGTAACATCAGACATTATGAATTAGCTGCTGCAGAGCAATCAGTTTCATTGCTCTCTTGAAAGATAAAAGCTCATCATCTGCTTCATGACTCTGGACCTACTCAGACCTCAAACTCTGATTTTGTCCTTTTACGGCTTGAAATTTTTTTTTTTCTTTTTACAATTTCTAACTCACATTTCTCTATACGAGTTCACTTTTTCAAAACTCTTCACACGGTTCTCTTTAGCGACATGCAGCTCAGCACAACAGTTTATCTCACCTCCAAAATGCACTGATGCAACCAAAACACCTCATACACACCTCATGATCAACTCGTGTATTTCAAAAACAATAAAGCATAACCTTGCTCATTTTAAATTTATAAGAAATGAAATGAGTACAGCTGCAGCAAAACTTTATATGCACGCAATGGTATTGTCACATTTTTCTTACTGTTTTACAGACAAACAGTACGTTAATGCAACCACTTCATAGTCTGTATCAGCAAGCTTTAAAAATCATGGCTAAAATAACCAACCTGTCATCATTATTGCAATTTAGTTCAAAATTATAATCTGTTGACATTTGAAAATGTTCTGTTTATGGCCAATGTTGGTTTCTTACATAAGATCATTCACAGTTTAGCACCACAACATCTCAAACAGCTCGTAACAACATGTAGAGCTGGCTCAAGGTTAACAAGAGCTTCCTCTAGAGGGGACTGTTGTGTTCAATTTCAGTCTACAACATTTGGGCAAAACTGCTTCTCAGTGAAGGTGTCACAACTCATCCTGTCACTTCTTGTTTTATTTTGAAGGGTCTCTGTTTTGTATTACTGGTGCAACAATACTTCCGGTCTTTGTTCTTTTTTTCCCGCCAGTTTCATGATCTCCACCTGACTTGCTCAGCCAATCAGAACCGCTAGGGTATTTAACCCGGTCCGTCCCAGGGAAATGTTGCCAGTTTGTCTTGGTTCCCTCGTTGTTAAGTTGCCTACGTACTTTGTTTGGATTTCCTTGTGCTGAACCCTTGCCTGTTTTTGTGACTTTGCCCTTTTGTCTGCTCCTTGTCGGTCCTGGTTGCCTATCTGGATTTATTGGACTTTTTGGCTGTCTCTCGGACCTGTTTCTGCTTTGCCCTCACCTGTATCAGTTATTTTGCAATAAATGTATTGTGCAATGTCCCTGTTAAATAAATTAAATAAATAAATACACTGACAACATTTGTCTGCCAACAGTAAAACGTTGTCACTCATTATTGATTGACCATGAAAATCACTAACAGCAGGTACAACCTGTGTCACTACTGTTTTTGTGAAAGTATCTTTTATTTATTTGTGTAGCATAAACCCTGATTCCATTACAACAAAAAGTTTACGCCAAAGGAAGCACAGCTTTTCAATTCAGTTTTATTTATATAGCGCCATATCATAACAAAGTTATCTCAGGGCACATTTTCATATAGAGCAGGTCTAGACCGACTCCTCATATTTACAGAGACACAACAATTCCCACCATGAGCAAGCACTAGGCGACAGTGGCAAGGAAAAACTCCCTTTTAACAGGTAGAAACCTCGAGCAGAACCAGGCTCAAGGTGGGCGGTCATCTGCCTCGACCGGTTGGGTTGAAGGGGGAGGGGGGGAGCGGGAGAGAGAGAGCAGGAGGAAAGAGAACATGCAGCAGCACAATACAGTTCCACATAGAGATGTAAATGAATAGTTGTGGTAATGGTATTGATGTTAATATTAACAGAAATAATACTAAGAGCAATATTATAATAGTAATACTAATAATAAGAGCAATAACAGTAATAGCAGCAGCGGGTGCAGAGCAGGAGCACGGGGGCAGCAGGTGCTGCAACCATAGATCCAAACTCTACAGCTCCGGAGGCAGAAATACCTGCAGAAAGCAACAGAAGGGGGGAGAGAGAGAGGAGAGAAAGCACACAACTACAGGAAGACGTTGAATTAGTAACAAGCATTGATGGGATGTGAGGGTGTACAGATGGAGAGGAAGAGGAGGAGAGAGGAGCTCAGTGCATCATAGGAAGTCCCCCGGCAGTCTAGGCCTGTATCAGCATAACTAAGGGGTGGCTCAGGGGTCACCTGAGTCAGCCCTACTATAAGCTCTATCAAAGAGGAAAGTCTTAAGCCTACTCTTAAATGTGAGGAGGTTGTCTGCCTCCCGTACACAAACTGGGATCTGGTTCCACAGGAGAGGAGCTTGATAGCTGAAGGCTCTGGTTCCCATTCTACCTTTAGAGACTCTAGGAACCACAAGGAACCCTGCATTCTGGGAGCGCAGTGCTCTAGTGGGGTAATAGGGTACTATGAGCTCTTTAAGATATGATGGTGCCTGACCATTTAGGGCTTTGAAGGTGAGGAGAAGGATTTTAAATTCTATTCTGGATTTTACAGGGAGCCAGTGTGAGAAATATGATCTCTTTTTCTGGTTCTTGTCAGTAAACGTGCCGCAGCATTCTGGATCAGCTGGAGAGTCTTAAGGGACTTATTGGGGCAACCTGTTAATAGAGAGTTGCAATAATCCAGCCTAGATGTAACAAATGCATGGACTAGTTTTTCTGCATCTTTTTGAGACAGGATGTGCCTGATTTTTGCAATGTTATGTAAGTGAAAAATGCAGTTCTTGAAGTTTGTTTTATGAGGGAGTTAAAGGACATATCCTGATCAAAGATAACTCCAAGATTCCTTACGGTGTCGCTGGAGGCCAGGGCAATCCCATCTAGAGAAGCTATATCTTTAGATAATGTGTTTCGAAGGTGTTCGGGGCCAGGTACAATAACTTCGGTTTTGTCTGAGTTTAACATCAGAAAATTGCAGGTCATCCAGGTTTTTATGTCTTTAAGGCATGCTTGAAGTTTAGCTAATTTATTGGTTTCATCTGGCTTGATCGATAAATATATCGATTGCATCATCTGCATAACAATGAACATTTATGGAGTGCTTCCTAATAACATTGCCTAAAGGAAGCATATATAAAGTAAATAGAATTGGTCCAAGCACAGAACCTTGTGGAACTCCATGACTAACTTTGGCGTGCATAGAGGATTCATCGTTAACATGTACAAACTGATATCGATCTGATAAATAGGATTTAAACCAGCTTAGTGCGGTGCCTTTAATGCCAATTAAATGTTCTAGTCTCTGTAATAGAATGTGATGGTCAATGGTATCGAATGCGGCACTAAGATCTAGTAAGACAAGTACAGAGACAAATCCTTTGTCGGATGCAATTAGAAGGTCATTTGTAACTTTCACCAGTGCTGTCTCTGTGCTATGATGCACTCTAAATCCTGACTGAAAATCCTCAAACAGCTTATTGTTGTGTAGAAAGTCACACAACTGATTAGCGACTGCTTTCTCAAGGACCTTAGAGAGAAAAGGAGGGTTAGATATAGGTCTATAATTTGACAAAACCCCTGGATCAAAAGTGGGCTTTTTAAGAAGAGGTTTAATTACAGCTACTTTAAAGGACTGTGGCACATACCCTTTTAATATGGACAGATTGATCATATCTAGTAAATAAGTGCTAACTAAGGGTAAAACTTCTTGAAGCAGCCTAGTTGGGACGGGGTCTAAGAGACACGTTGATGGCTTAGATGGAAGTTAGTTGATGGGAGATGGGAGAAAAGCAGTCTAAATGTACATCAGCTTTTACAGTTGTTTCTAAGGTTCCTGTGTTTGAAGATAAGTCAGTACCAACTGAGGGCAGGAGGTGCTGAATTTTGTCTCTAATAGTTAGAATTGTATCATTAAAGAAGCTCATAAAGTCATTACTACTGAGGTCTATAGGAATACATGGCTCAACAGAGCTGTGACTCTCTGTCAGCCTGGCTACAGTGCTGAACAGAAACCTGGGGTTGTTCTTATTTTTGTTCTATTAATGATGAGTAGTAGGCTGCTCTGGCATTACAGAGGGCCTTCCTATACATTTTAAGACGATCTTGCCAGGCTAAACGTGATTCTTCCAGATTGGTAGAACGCCATTTCCTTTCAAGATTTCGCGATGTTTGCTTTAATTTGCGGGTTTGCGGGTTATACCATGGAGCTAACCTCCTCTGTTTTATTATCTTCTTTTTTAGAGTCGAGTGTTATTCGTAGTGAGCCTGCAGCACTATCAACAAGATGATCAATTTGGGAGGGACTAAAGTTAGCATAGGAGTCATCTGTTATATTGAGACATGGAACTGAATTAAATGCCGATGGAATCACTTCCTTAAATTTAGCTACAGCACTATCAGATAGACATCTAGTGTAGGAATGTTTGCCTAATGGCATGTAGTCCAGTAATAGGAATTCAAAAGTTATTAAATAATGGTCTGATAAAAAAGGATTCTGTGGAAAGACTATTAGATGTTCAATTTCTATGCCATAGACAAGAACAAGGTCGAGGGTGTGGTTAAAACAGTGAGTGGGTTTATGTACACTCTGACAGAAGCCAGTCGAATCTAATAATGAGATAAACGCAGCACTAAGGCTATCATTTTCTACATCCACATGAATATTAAAATCACCTACAATAATTATTTTATCTGTTTTAAGGACTAATCCTGATAAGAACTCTGAGAATTCAGATAAAAATTCAGAGTACGGTCCAGGAGCTCGGTACACTATAACATCATCAGCTTACATCAGCTTTTGAGGCGTGCTGATGTTGTTGCTCTGCTTGCTGACATGTGAGGACTTTATGTTCCCTGTGCTGTCCTGTTAGACTGACACACAGCTCAAAAAAAGTTTCAATCACACACTCCACAGCTTGTAAACTGCAGTACCCCACACTTTAATAATAAATACCAACTTTGTTTGCTTGTTTGTGTGTTTGATTCAAAAAATGATAAGCTGCATATAAAGATGAAATGAAGAAACTGTTTAAACATACTAACACAGTCACATAAAGGCTTAATTGCATCCTGGAAATTGGTTGTGATGGAGAACAATCCATTTCAAGTACAGCTACAACCTGGAAGTACAGTGATTTACAATAATCAATTAATATGTAATAATCAGACACCGCAGTGGCTCAACAGGGGGTGCCGTAGTACAGTTATGGATTAAACCTCCTACAGTAGCCTCACCTGTTATCGCTCAAATTTATGTAGGACTTCTGGATTTCTGAGATAAAAATGTGGCCATCAATTTGCACTGGCAATAACAAACTGATGTACAATGTGAATCCAAATTTCCTCCATGTGTGCTGATGTAACACTCATAAAACACATCCGTTCCAGTGTGTAATTTATTTGGTATAATTCTCATAGTTTGTTTTTTACTTGTCTCTATTTGTCTGTACTTATTACTGTCCTCGTGCACCTGAATTTCCCCTCTGGAGATTAATAAATGCTTATCTTATCTTATCTAACATACCCGTTTTGAATGCCCCATGCCATGAAGTTGTTATTCCAAATTAAGTAGGCTAAATAAAAAGGTTAATAAAATAATGGTCAACAAGCAATATATATTGTTAGACATAAGGTTTGTTTGATTTCCTACATATTTATTCTGTTTTTAAAGGGACAGAAATCATAGGCTATAAATTCACTAAACAGAAAAATGCCAAATATCCTGATTTTGACCTACATTATAGCAGGCTGCATCTGTCATACAAGAACAATACATGGAAAATGAAATGTAATAAAACCATAATGAAATGATGAAATACCAAGGAAACCCTCCTGTCCATCCGTATTATGTGGGATCATTCTTCAGAAACGTCATGAAAACGTCACTTCCACTTTCTCTTTAGGAAGCGCTTTCTTCTTATAGCATGTTTGGTATGCGGACACACAGTCACATCTGCAGGTTTACACTTTTAATCATGAATGATATGTGTATTAATATGTATTATGTTTGAAACCACGGAGTGATAATGATGACAATTCCAATAAACAGAGTAATGGTTTTTTCACACATATTTCCATCGTCTGCACACTGAATTAAAAAGGAATAAACACAATGTCTTGCCTCAAATCTCCAAAATACAAAACAAATATTTCTTTTTATTTAAATAATTAATTATTTAATTATTATTAATTACTAATTACTGTAAACACTTAATCAGCGACACGGATTTCATTCAAGAAAAAGTCGTTCCCTTAAAAGTCGCAGACATATTCCCATGTTACTCCCAGATGTTCCCTGTCGGACCTACCTGTGTGATCATGAAGAGTGAGCTGTGTTTGTTTCGATGCTTTACGTGGTTTTCTATCAAATGAACGTTCTGTGTGTTATTACTGTATTATGGTGTAGCCTTTTAAAACCCGGCGCGGTATTCCAGCTGTTGCTTGTACGCAACATCGATCTTGTTGTGGCATACATATATCATAAGGTCACTAATCCAAATCCGAAATGTTTGGCCTTGTTGTTTGACCGCGTGAAATCCGCAGTCAGTGTTTCCCACAGGTGTAAGGAAAATGAAATAGGTGCGTCCTGCCTATATATGAGGCGCTGCAGGTCTGCAACAACAGAACGACTGCTTCACAAGAGAAATCAGTATTTGCTCCATACAAAGGCGATTTTCTACCTTTTAAAAAATGCCCAACAGGATTTTCTGTGTGTGCCTGCTCCTCAGTCTGTACAGTGCAGGCTGCTCGCTAAGCTGCAGATGGATGGATCATAAATTCAGACAGCACAGTGACAAGTCTTTGCATCTACTAGATACGATGGTGAGTGCACTTAATTTGCATTTTGTTTAAAGTCATTGAATGATCTTAACTGAGTGAGTCTTCATAGTCTATTTGCCTATGTATACTTCAACGCATGTGTGTGTTTGTGTGTGATGCAGGTTAATAATTCCACTAACACCACTGAGGATGCTGAAGTGATGGACACTGCAGCCTTCCCTAATGATCTGTACAGCCAGGCGTCCAAAGCATCAGTAAGTCAACTTTTGTCTAAACGCAAAACAAGTTTTTTTCCTTTTATGAAAGTAATTGTTTTCAAAGAAAAGTGTGAGTTTTTATATCTGTTATATCAATTCTTATTGACACAGCTGTCAAAAAGTGGCATAAATGTAACTCTATTGTAATCTGTGATTCTTCTTCTTCTTCTTCCAGGCTGAGGATAAAGTGGGTTTCACAGTTCAGATTCTGGAGGAGACGGCTGCCCTGTTTGAGGAGGATCACAGCTCTGCATCATGGCAGGAGAACACGGTGGATAACTTTCTCAATGTTGTAACCCAGCAGGCTGACGGCCTTCGCTCCTGTGTGAGTCTCAGTGTGGATTAACTGAAAGGATCAATTAATAGAACATGTGCCAAGTTAACAGGTCCATGGTGACCATGTAATGAAGATTTATTTGAATGAATACAAAGATTATATATTAATATTAATTATATGTTTTGTACTTTTGATTCATTCAGATTGGGAACCACGGCCACAAGAAGAACAAGAAGCTGCACATGTATTTCAAGAGACTCTCACGCCATGTTCTAGAGCAAATGGTAAGTCTGTCTCTATCTATCTATCTATCTATCTATCTATCTATCTATCTATCTATCTATCTATCTATCTATCTATCTATCTATCTATCTATCTATCTATCTATCTATCTCTCCTGTTTTAATGACAGTATTCTTCTGTCTGCAGGGCCACAGTGCTGAAGCCTGGGAGCTGATCAGAAAGGAAATCAAAGCCCATCTGATGAGAGCAGACCTGCTGGTTTCACCTCTACTCACCACCAACTAAAATCTGTCTGAAGATTAAGAATGTGCTAATTTATTTGCTTACATGAAGTCTATTTATTTATTTATTTATTGATGTATTTATTTATTTATTTATCAAGTTGTGTATTTATTAGTTGATTGGTTGATGTTCTACACCATCAGTATCTTTATAAATGAATATGTCAGATTAAGAATGTGCTAATTTATTTGCTTACATGAAGTCTATTTATTTTTTATTTATCTATGTATTTATTACAGTAATGTATTTATTTAAGTATTGAGTTGTTTGTGTATTTATTAGTTGATCGTGTATTTGTCTATGCTGATCAACATGCTTAATTTTTAATTTGCATTCAGCAAAATGGAATTTTTTGAAATATTTGTTATGTTTTAGCCAATAAAATAAAACTTCTTCCAGCAAATGGAAATGTGTTTATAGTTTTTATCCCTGTCACAGAAACAAAAGAGATGCAGATTTTCTTTTTCATGAGTTCAATCAAACAACAGGCAGGAACATGTGGGGCCTCCTTCAGACTTCTATAGTAATACCTGTCTGATGACCGTGTACACCTACTGAAGATAGAAGTGAGAGAATTAAAACTGAAGAGTAACACCAGAGCACAAGTACAATTCTAAACTTTAAAATCTGTGTTGTTTTATGGAAACTTCAAAATGACAACATTTGTCTGCCAACAGTAAAACTTTGCCGCTCATTATTGACTGACCATAAAAATCACTAACAACAATTTGTGTCACTGTTGTCTTTGTAAAAGTATATTTTATTTATTTATCGCATAAACCATGATTCCATTACAACAAAAATAAGGTTACGTCTTTATTGTATGGATTCTGCTTCCTCACAGTAAATGTCACAGAAATTAATCAGAAATGCTTCAATAGGATTTTTTTGTGCCATTTTTGCATAGAGTACTGTCATTCCAAGTGCACTAAATGAAACTAAAGTATTTCCAGTAATGCGATACAAAACTATACATATTCACTATGCATAGGACAGCTACAGATATAGAAATACAACAGTGCTAGTCAACCCTGTCTTCTGCATTTGGCCAATATCACACCTTATGCCCTCTCTTGCAGTCCACCTGGGAAAGGAACTTTTTGCATGTCTGATCCATCCCTGGCAATATTTTCTGCAGATATGTTCAGACATCCAGCATTCGTTGCGTCCATGAGGGACATCTGATAAACGTTCCACCATCATGAGGACAAGAATTCCTCTGTGGGGTTGAGGAATGGAGAGTAAGGTGGAAGGAAAAGTGACACCGTCCTGGGATGGGCTGTTAACCCCTCTGTGACCGGAGGAGACGGTGAAACGCCACATTATCCCATACATGTCCTTTCCATTACCTTTCCTCACCAAGTCTGTAATAGAGGTCCCCAAGGAAGAAAAGTAGGCGCTAAGTGTCCCAATTAGGAGTTTATGCATTTTTATATTTTTCATTTCTTTTTAGTTATGTTAGGTTTTCAACCTACGAAAGTGATGCAAAGTGATCCACAGTTTAGTCCACATTGACTTCTGCTGTGCTGACTGTCTGGAGAGTTTTGAAAAGGTGAACTTAGTATTGAGAAATGTGACTTAGCAGCTGTAAAAAGCTGTGGTGCATTGTTATAGATTAAACTACCAGAATATTTAGTAGTTTAGATTAGCTCTACCTCGACCAGCTACAACAGTACACTTACACATTAAAGCATCAGTAATAATGATGAAATAATAAAATATCTAATAATATAACAGTCATGAGGGCCATTTACTGCATTATGAGTACTTTTACTCTCTATCTCTCTAAGATAAGAAAAAAAACTCTTATTATTATTATTATTTTTCTGATTGTTGTCTAATTGTTGCTTTTTTGTGAACACTTTTACTTCATAAGGCTTAAAAAAATGAAACAACCAGAGAAGGAAAAGTCCTCATGTTCATACTAAGATGTGATGAGGTGCCGATCAAGTAGATATTGCTTCATTTGAATGAGTGTAAGACAAGGTCTATTAGAAATGAATCATTTAGGCCTAGTTATTTAATCATATGATTAATAGAATAGGATAGAAAGATCATTCAGTGAATAGACTAATGTCACATGTACTGCAGTATGACTGTATCTGATTCACATCTCTTATCTTTATGGGATTTTGAAAATGATTTAATAAACATACAATGTAATAAAAAAACAAACTGCTACATCACACACGTTGAAAATATAAAATACAATAAAGGTACCCTCAAAAAATAAAAGCCAAAGTAAATATTATTTATTAAACATTATACTACTAGACTATATCATATTTGATATTCTACGTTATATTGTTGTACTATACTGTATATTATGTTACATTTCACCTTATACTATACCTTATATCCCATACTATATTATACCATATTATGTTCATATGTTATACTGTTTTATTGCATTATATTTCTATATTAATACATGCAAACACTAAGTATCTTTACTTAAACATAATATATATTAGTCTGGTGTATGCTGACTCTGCTGCTATATCACACCACTGTCACCCTTATAATTTTGTCTTTAATTGCTCTTGTACAGTTTCTGCTTTTACTTCTGTTCTTATTTTTGTTTTATAAAATTCTCATTATTATTATTATTATTATTACTTTTTACTTTCTCTGTGTATCTGTACTTACCTCTGTGCTTGAACTGAACTGAATTTCCCCACACACGTTTATCCATACTCTTCAGCCACTTCATGAATTAGAGGCCTAATTTAATACACTGTCATTTTCACATCAGGCTGTAAATGTGCTCTAATCTGTAAATTAAAAGGTGAAGGAGAATCCCCTCGTCCACAGGCTATCTGGTTCCCACGTTTCCACGTTGATTTGTGAAATGTCACTGAGCAATTCATATGAATGAGCGTCACAGCGCCGGGCCGCAGTCACGGAGGCACTTTCATTTTCTCTCTGAGGGAACTTCCCTCTTTATGGCGCCTAGTGGACACAGTGCAATCACGCATGCAGTTCATGAACGATTATGAATCCACACAGAACTCATGATGCAATTCCAACTATTAGAGAATTCTATAGTTTCCGTCGCATTGGACAGCGTGCAGACCGAAAGGAACGTGATGACGGCATCAGAAACATAGCGTATGACATAATCAGAATACAATGTAAACTAACTAAATGAAATAGTTAAATAAATGTTAAAATATCCTAAAATCATTATCAGTGACTGGGATTTCATTCAAGGACAATTCATTGTGGGTGTCGCAATAACATTCCTATAATAATCACATGATTTCCAGTATCGAACAGTAGCCTAGTAAACTATTCCAATATTATGGATAGTGAGCCGTGTTTGTCACCGTTTTTCGAGATATTCTATAATATGCATTTTCTACAATAGGAGCCTTTTGTTAACATGAAGCAGGCGTGATATTTTAGCTTCGCTGTGGTATTTGTTTATGCTTTAGTTGTGGGATATTTTTTTCTCATTAGGACATTAATTCAAATCCGAAATGTGTGACAAATTCAGTGTTTCCCACAGGAGGAGAAGGATTTTAAATTCTATTCTGGATTTTACAGGGAGCCAGTGTGAGAAATATGATCTCTTTTTCTGGTTCTTGTCAGTAAACGTGCCGCAGCATTCTGGATCAGCTGGAGAGTCTTAAGGGACTTATTGGGGCAACCTGTTAATAGAGAGTTGCAATAATCCAGCCTAGATGTAACAAATGCATGGACTAGTTTTTCTGCATCTTTTTGAGACAGGATGTGCCTGATTTTTGCAATGTTATGTAAGTGAAAAATGCAGTTCTTGAAGTTTGTTTTATGAGGGAGTTAAAGGACATATCCTGATCAAAGATAACTCCAAGATTCCTTACGGTGTCGCTGGAGGCCAGGGCAATCCCATCTAGAGAAGCTATATCTTTAGATAATGTGTTTCGAAGGTGTTCGGGGCCAGGTACAATAACTTCGGTTTTGTCTGAGTTTAACATCAGAAAATTGCAGGTCATCCAGGTTTTTATGTCTTTAAGGCATGCTTGAAGTTTAGCTAATTTATTGGTTTCATCTGGCTTGATCGATAAATATATCGATTGCATCATCTGCATAACAATGAACATTTATGGAGTGCTTCCTAATAACATTGCCTAAAAGAAGC
This sequence comes from Macquaria australasica, assembly GCA_005408345.1. Classification (NCBI taxonomy): domain Eukaryota; kingdom Metazoa; phylum Chordata; class Actinopteri; order Centrarchiformes; family Percichthyidae; genus Macquaria; species Macquaria australasica. Next base: position 391,114 of record SEMN01000471.1, on the reverse strand, counting down.
ATATATAAGGTGAATAGAATTGGTCCAAGCACAGAACCTTGTGGAACTCCGTGACTAACTTTGGCGTGCATAGAGGATTCATTGTTAACATGTACAAACTGATATCGATCTGATAAATAGGATTTAAACCAGCTTAGTGCGGTGCCTTTAATGCCAATTAAATGTTCTAGTCTCTGTAATAGAATGTGATGGTCAATGGTATCGAATGCAGCACTAAGATCTAGTAAGACAAGTACAGAGACAAGTCCTTTGTCTGATGCAATTAGAAGGTCATTTGTAACTTTCACCAGTGCTGTCTCTGTGCTATGATGCACTCTAAATCCTGACTGAAAATCCTCAAACAGCTTATTGTTGTGTAGAAAGTCACACAACTGATTAGCGACTGCTTTCTCAAGGATCTTAAAGAGAAAAGGAGGGTTAGATATAGGTCTATAATTTGACAAATCCCCTGGATCAAAAGTGGGCTTTTTAAGAAGAGGTTTAATTACAGCTACTTTAAAGGACTGTGGCACATACCCTTTTAATAAGGACAGATTGATCATATCTAGTAAATAAGTGCTAACTAAGGGTAAAACTTCTTTAAGCACCCTAGTTGGGACGGGGTCTAAGAGACACGTTGATGGCTTAGATGGAAGTTAGTTGATTAAGGTTGATGGGAGAAAAGCAGTCTAAATGTACATCAAGTTTTACAGTTGTTTCTAAGGTTCCTGTGTTTGAAGATAAGTCAGTACCAACTGAGGGCAGGAGGTGCTGAATTTTGTCTCTAATAGTTAGAATTTTATCATTAAAGAAGCTCATAAAGTCATTACTACTGAGGTCTATAGGAATACATGGCTCAACAGAGCTGTGACTCTCTGTCAGCCTGGCTACAGTGCTGAACAGAAACCTGGGGTTGTTCTTATTTTCCTCTATTAGTGATGAGTAGTAGGCTGCTCTGGCATTACAGAGGGCCTTCCTATACATTCTAAGACTATCTTGCCAGGCTAAAGGTGATTCTTCCAGATTGGTGGAACGCCATTTCCTTTCAAGATTTCGCGATGTTTGCTTTAATTTGCGGGTTTGCGGGTTATACCATGGAGCTAACCTCTTCTGTTTTATTATCTTCTTTTTTAGAGTCGAGTGTTATTCGTAGTGAGCCTGCAGCACTATCAACAAGATGATCAATTTGGGAGGGACTAAAGTTAGCATAGGAGTCATCTGTTATATTGAGACATGGAACTGAATTAAATGCCGATGGAATCACTTCCTTAAATTTAGCTACAGCACTATCAGATAGACATCTAGTGTAGGAATGTTTGCCTAATGGTGTGTAGTCCAGTAATAGGAATTCAAAAGTTATTAAATAATGGTCTGATAAAAAAGGATTCTGTGGAAAGACTATTAGATGTTCAATTTCTATGCCATAGACAAGAACAAGGTCGAGGGTGTGGTTAAAACAGTGAGTGGGTTTATGTACACTCTGACAGAAGCCAGTCGAATCTAATAATGAGATAAACGCAGCAATAAGGCTATCATTTTCTACATCCACATGAATATTAAAATCACCTACAATAATTATTTTATCTGTTTTAAGGACTAATCCTGATAAGAACTCTGAGAATTCAGATAAAAATTCAGAGTACGGTCCAGGAGCTCGGTACACTATAACATCATCAGCTTACATCAGCTTTTGAGGCGTGCTGATGTTGTTGCTCTGCTTGCTGACATGTGAGGACTTTATGTTCCCTGTGCTGTCCTGTTAGACTGACACACAGCTCAAAAAAAGTTTCAATCACACACTCCACAGCTTGTAAACTGCAGTACCCCACACTTTAATAATAAATAACAACTTTGTTTGCTTGTTTGTGTGTTTGATTCAAAAAATGATAAGCTGCATATAAAGATGAAATGAAGAAACTGTTTAAACATACTAACACAGTCACATAAAGGCTTAATTGCATCCTGGAAATTGGTTGTGATGGAGAACAATCCATTTCAAGTACAGCTACAACCTGGAAGTACAGTGATTTACAATAATCAATTAATATGTAATAATCAGACACCGCAGTGGCTCAACAGGGGGTGCCGTAGTACAGTTATGGATTAAACCTCCTACAATAGCCTCACCTGTTATCGCTCAAATTTATGTAGGACTTCTGGATTTCTGAGATAAAAATGTGGCCATCAATTTGCACTGATGTACAATGTGAATCCAAATTTCCTCCATGTGTGCTGATGTAACACTCATAAAACACATCTGTTCCAGTGTGTAATTTATTTGGTATAATTCTCATAGTTTGTTTTTTACTTGTCTCTATTTGTCTGTACTTATTACTGTCCTCGTGCACCTGAATTTCCCCTCTGGAGATTAATAAATGCTTATCTTATCTTATCTAACATACCCGTTTTGAATGCCCCATGCCATGAAGTTGTTATTCCAAATTAAGTAGGCTAAATAAAAAGGTTAATAAAATAATGGTCAACAAGCAATATATATTGTTAGACATAAGGTTTGTTTGATTTCCTACATATTTATTCTGTTTTTAAAGGGACAGAAATCATAGGCTATAAATTCACTAAACAGAAAAATGCCAAATATCCTGATTTTGACCTACATTATAGCAGGCTGCATCTGTCATACAAGAACAATACATGGAAAATGAAATGTAATAAAACCATAATGAAATGATGAAATACCAAGGAAACCCTCCTGTCCATCCGTATTATGTGGGATCATTCTTCAGAAACGTCATGAAAACGTCACTTCCACTTTCTCTTTAGGAAGCGCTTTCTTCTTATAGCATGTTTGGTATGCGGACACACAGTCACATCTGCAGGTTTACACTTTTAATCATGAATGATATGTGTATTAATATGTATTATGTTTGAAACCACGGAGTGATAATGATGACAATTCCAATAAACAGAGTAATGGTTTTTTCACACATATTTCCATCGTCTGCACACTGAATTAAAAAGGAATAAACACAATGTCTTGCCTCAAATCTCCAAAATACAAAACAAATATTTCTTTTTATTTAAATAATTAATTATTTAATTATTATTAATTACTAATTACTGTAAACACTTAATCAGCGACACGGATTTCATTCAAGAAAAAGTCGTTCCCTTAAAAGTCGCAGACATATTCCCATGTTACTCCCAGATGTTCCCTGTCGGACCTACCTGTGTGATCATGAAGAGTGAGCTGTGTTTGTTTCGATGCTTTACGTGGTTTTCTATCAAATGAACGTTCTGTGTGTTATTACTGTATTATGGTGTAGCCTTTTAAAACCCGGCGCGGTATTCCAGCTGTTGCTTGTACGCAACATCGATCTTGTTGTGGCATACATATATCATAAGGTCACTAATCCAAATCCGAAATGTTTGGCCTTGTTGTTTGACCGCGTGAAATCCGCAGTCAGTGTTTCCCACAGGTGTAAGGAAAATGAAATAGGTGCGTCCTGCCTATATATGAGGCGCTGCAGGTCTGCAACAACAGAACGACTGCTTCACAAGAGAAATCAGTATTTGCTCCATACAAAGGCGATTTTCTACCTTTTAAAAAATGCCCAACAGGATTTTCTGTGTGTGCCTGCTCCTCAGTCTGTACAGTGCAGGCTGCTCGCTAAGCTGCAGATGGATGGATCATAAATTCAGACAGCACAGTGACAAGTCTTTGCATCTACTAGATACGATGGTGAGTGCACTTAATTTGCATTTTGTTTAAAGTCATTGAATGATCTTAACTGAGTGAGTCTTCATAGTCTATTTGCCTATGTATACTTCAACGCATGTGTGTGTTTGTGTGTGATGCAGGTTAATAATTCCACTAACACCACTGAGGATGCTGAAGTGATGGACACTGCAGCCTTCCCTAATGATCTGTACAGCCAGGCGTCCAAAGCATCAGTAAGTCAACTTTTGTCTAAACGCAAAACAAGTTTTTTTCCTTTTATGAAAGTAATTGTTTTCAAAGAAAAGTGTGAGTTTTTATATCTGTTATATCAATTCTTATTGACACAGCTGTCAAAAAGTGGCATAAATGTAACTCTATTGTAATCTGTGATTCTTCTTCTTCTTCCAGGCTGAGGATAAAGTGGGTTTCACAGTTCAGATTCTGGAGGAGACGGCTGCCCTGTTTGAGGAGGATCACAGCTCTGCATCATGGCAGGAGAACACGGTGGATAACTTTCTCAATGTTGTAACCCAGCAGGCTGACGGCCTTCGCTCCTGTGTGAGTCTCAGTGTGGATTAACTGAAAGGATCAATTAATAGAACATGTGCCAAGTTAACAGGTCCATGGTGACCATGTAATGAAGATTTATTTGAATGAATACAAAGATTATATATTAATATTAATTATATGTTTTGTACTTTTGATTCATTCAGATTGGGAACCACGGCCACAAGAAGAACAAGAAGCTGCACATGTATTTCAAGAGACTCTCACGCCATGTTCTAGAGCAAATGGTAAGTCTGTCTTATCTATCTGTCTATCTATCTATCTATCTATCTATCTATCTATCTATCTATCTATCTATCTATCTATCTATCTATCTATCTATCTATCTATCTATCTATCTATCCTGTTTTAATGACAGTATTCTTCTGTCTGCAGGGCCACAGTGCTGAAGCCTGGGAGCTGATCAGAAAGGAAATCAAAGCCCATCTGATGAGAGCAGACCTGCTGGTTTCACCTCTACTCACCACCAACTAAAATCTGTCTGAAGATTAAGAATGTGCTCATTTATTTGCTTACATGAAGTCTATTTATTTATTTATTTATTGATGTATTTATTTATTTATTTATTTATCAAGTTGTGTATTTATTAGTTGATTGGTTGATGTTCTACACCATCAGTATCTTTATAAATGAATATGTCAGATTAAGAATGTGCTAATTTATTTGCTTACATGAAGTCTATTTATTTTTTATTTATCTATGTATTTATTACAGTAATGTATTTATTTAAGTATTGAGTTGTTTGTGTATTTATTAGTTGATCGTGTATTTGTCTATGCTGATCAACATGCTTAATTTTTAATTTGCATTCAGCAAAATGGAATTTTTTGAAATATTTGTTATGTTTTAGCCAATAAAATAAAACTTCTTCCAGCAAATGGAAATGTGTTTATAGTTTTTATCCCTGTCACAGAAACAAAAGAGATGCAGATTTTCTTTTTCATGAGTTCAATCAAACAACAGGCAGGAACATGTGGGGCCTCCTTCAGACTTCTATAGTAATACCTGTCTGATGACCGTGTACACCTACTGAAGATAGAAGTGAGAGAATTAAAACTGAAGAGTAACACCAGAGCACAAGTACAATTCTAAACTTTAAAATCTGTGTTGTTTTATGGAAACTTCAAAATGAATTCATCTCTCTTGTTGGCGTCTTTGTTCTTTCACTGTGGCATAATTTCCTCTTATCTAACACAGACACCGCAACCACAGAAATACTCTTACTGAGTTTGTAGTCTCAAACACTACAAACATACTGTATATGTAACATCAGACATTATGAATTAGCTGCTGCAGAGCAATCAGTTTCATTGCTCTCTTGAAAGATAAAAGCTCATCATCTGTTTTACGACTCTGGACCTACTCAGACCTCAAACTCTGATTTTGACCACTTTGACAGACTGAGGAACAAAACATTTCTGTATTCTGTTCAGTCTAACCTGTGGGACTCTAAATGTTGTGTTTGATGCACGCTACTGTTCTCCACATAAAACATGACAGGGGTCTGATGTCATGCAACCAGCCAGAGACAACGTCCTTTTACCACTTTTTCAATGTTTTTAATTACAATTTCTAACTCACATTTCTCTATACGAGTTCACTTTTTCAAAACTCTTCACACGGTTCTCTTTAGCGACATGCAGCTCAGCACAACAGTTTATCTCACCTCCAAAATGCACTGATGCAACCAAAACACCTCATACATACCTCATGATCAACTTGTGTACAATGACAACATTTGTCTGCCAACAGTAAAACTTTGCCGCTCATTATTGACTGACCATAAAAATCACTAACAACAATTTGTGTCACTGTTGTCTTTGTAAAAGTATATTTTATTTATTTATGGCATAAACCATGATTCCATTACAACAAAAATAAGGTTACATCTTTATTGTATGGATTCTGCTTCCTCACAGTAAATGTCACAGAAATTAATCAGATTTAATCAGGATTTTTTTGTGCCATTTTTGCATAGAGTACTGTCATTCCAAGTGCACAAAATGAAACTAAAGTATTTCCAGTAATGCGATACAAAACTATACATATTCACTATGCATAGGACAGCTACAGATATAGAAATACAACAGTGCTAGTCAACCCTGTCTTCTGCATTTGGCCAATATCACACCTTATGCCCTCTCTTGCAGTCCACCTGGGAAAGGAACTTTTTGCATGTCTGATCCATCCCTGGCAATATTTTCTGCAGATATGTTCAGACATCCAGCATTCGTTGCGTCCATGAGGGACATCTGATAAACGTTCCACCATCATGAGGACAAGAATTCCTCTGTGGGGTTGAGGAATGGAGAGTAAGGTGGAAGGAAAAGTGACACCGTCCTGGGATGGGCTGTTAACCCCTCTGTGACCGGAGGAGACGGTGAAACGCCACATTATCCCATACATGTCCTTTCCATTACCTTTCCTCACCAAGTCTGTAATAGAGGTCCCCAAGGAAGAAAAGTAGGCGCTAAGTGTCCCAATTAGGAGTTTATGCATTTTTATATTTTTCATTTCTTTTTAGTTATGTTAGGTTTTCAACCTACGAAAGTGATGCAAAGTGATCCACAGTTTAGTCCACATTGACTTCTGCTGTGCTGACTGTCTGGAGAGTTTTGAAAAGGTGAACTTAGTATTGAAAAATGTGACTTAGCAGCTGTAAAAAGCTGTGGTGCATTGTTATAGATTAAACTACCAGAATATTTAGTAGTTTAGATTAGCTCTACCTCAACCAGCTACAACAGTACACTTACACATTAAAGCATCAGTAATAATGATGAAATAATAAAATATCTAATAATATAACAGTCATGGGGGCCATTTACTGCATTATGAGTAAGAAGAACAAGAAGCTGCACATGTATTTCAAGAGACTCTCACGCCATGTTCTAGAGCAAATGGTAAGTCTGTCTTATCTGTCTATGGTATGTATGTATGTATGTATGTATGTATGTATGTATGTATGTATGTATCTATCTATCATATTTATCATGTTTTAATAATAATATTCTTCTGTCTGAAGTCTGAAATCAAAGCCCATCTGATGAGAGCAGACCTGCTGGTTACATGAATACCTGTAAAAGCCAATAAAATCTGTTTCCAGCAAATGGAAATCTTTTTATTGTTTTTATTCCTTTTTCATAAACAAAAGGCATACCGATTGTTCAATATAATCACACAACAGGAACAAGTATGGCCTTGCTCAGGCTCTGATGCACACAAGATTTCTGTAACATTTTCTCTCACAAAGATTTGTGACGAGCATGTTTTTAAATAATTAGAGAAGTCATAAAAACCATACACAACACACAAAAAAGCCTCTTGAAGCACCAAAAATGTCAGCTGAAATGTCAGCTGTTGAGTCTGAATTGTAGAAAAACTTAAAAGCAGAGCATATTGTACCGGGGAAACCTCCAACTGGTCTTAGTCAAGAGGAAAATTATTCATTCAGAATCCTGAGAATTACAGCACTGAAGCAAATGACAAAAGGGTAGAAAAAACCAAACCCCTAGATTTAATAAAATGTATGCATGATTCATGAAGTACAACTTATGGAGGAAGTGACTCACAAAATAAGGTATATGGAAGATGTTTTGTCTTCTTTTCAAACAGACAGACGACTATGTCACTGAATATCTGACCACTCCCTGTAATTAGCATGTACAGTGTGTGTGTGTGTGTGTGTGTGTATGTATATATATATTCATATTCATTCATATGACTGTATTTAATATACAGAAATGTGTGCAGTACTCACACTATGAGATAGCAATATCTCACTGTTTTTTTGGTTGTTTTGTTTTGTCTGTTTTGCAAGTATATAAAAAAATGAATTGTAGAATGGTTCCTTTACACTTAAGTGGACTTCAAATCACATCTGATTAATTCAATCCAGTGTTACTAAATAGCTTCAAATCAACAGCACATATGCACATATAGCAAGCATTTTAGAATAAGTATGCTGTTGCACATTTACAAACATTGTGCTAGAAGACCCACTAAGGACTCTAGACAATGTATAATTTTTTACTTTTATAATCAAGAACTTGTTAGTAGTAAGTTATTGTGAGGTTGTAGAGATGGTGACGTGAAAAGTAACTCAGTCTCACTCCCATGGGGCCTCAGCTCCATCAACCTGGGCGTACACAGAGAGTTCCTCATACAGACCTCCTCCACATGTTTCAATGGCCAAGCCCTGAGAGACGGAAATAAGTCAGTTTTAGTCAGTTAACATGTATATGTGTGAGTTCATGCCTATGTTTGGGCATATCTGTACATCTTTAATTTGCATAGTCAATGATTCAGACATGACTCAAAGATAAAGATAATGCAGCTGCTAAATGTCACAGCAGAGTAGTTGACATTTAAATATCTTTCATATTATTAGTATTAATATCACTGTTGCTCCTGACTGTTATAGCCTTGAAAAATGCATCTCCATGTTTAAGAATGACCTACACAGAAACTGTGATCACAATTAACTTAATATCCCATCTAAGCACATTAAATCCACATTTATTTGGCTGTAACTTCCCTGTCTCATTTTAAGATGTTCTGGTAAAACAGCATTCCTTCATTTGTTCATGCTTTTCTTACAAGAAGGATTGGCAACTGCAGAGTCTTTAAAGTGCCTGTCAAAAGCAGACCTTTTTACTTACTTTTACCCAGAAGCTATTACTACTATTTTTCATTATAAATACTTTAAACTCAATGTTATTGTTCTTGTCTTTCCCTCTTTTTGACTCTATAGGTCCATGTATTTAGGTTGTCTGCCTTCTCTTGCTAATTGTTTTGTTGTTTTCTTATACGTTAATGAAAAGGGCACAATTTTTGTATGAAAGTTGCTACATAAAAATTCTATGATTTTTACAAGAAGACTACAGCAATAAAATCAAATGTTCAACCCACAAATTCTACTTTCCAACTGTTATCGTGTCATTATTCTTACAAAAAAAGCAAATTAGAGGTACTTCCACATAGGCTATGTCAATAAATGATAAAACCTGAGAGCTGCATTGACACAACGAGATAAAATTGTGGTTTTGAGCTCAGTGGTGCGAGGAGACAGTGTCCTGCTGTCTTTTTTTTTTTTTTTTGCACATGTATTGTTATGTAAAAACACACAGCTGTGATGTGTGTTCACTTTGAAATGTCTTCACAAATGCAACCAGTAAGTAAATGACCACTTATGGCAAAAAGAAATAACTTTGTCTTTCATGATTATTACTGTAAAACAGAGACATTCCCAACAAACCTCATAGATGTGATCAGTTTCAGGCTCCTCATATATGCTGTCCCTCTTTTCCAACTGTTTAAAAAAAAAAACAAGAAATGAAAAAGAAAAGAAAAAAAATGAATGCAGTGTACACAATACACCAAAAATGAACAAATATAAACAGCAAAAACTTGGAAGTGGCAATGTGAAGCTTAGCTGTGTTGCTTCAGACTGTGTTGGAAAATTTGCTAAATGGGTCTAGTTTTAGGTTGTAACAACGCCTGTTAACAGTAGCATACCCTTGCACTAAAGGCCCAAAGGTAAAAATTGTCTGAGGAAATGGATAAACTCCTTCAAATCAAGCAGAAGGACAGAAAAGTGCTTCAAAGGTACTATATCGTTTGTCATTTAGCGGCCATGGAGGGAGTCGTAGTGGGACACCACCGTCATGGAGGCTAGTGCTGTCGCTGCCAAAAGAAAGGACTTTAGGAACTTCATACACGCAACTAAATTGGGTAAGTGTTATCTTTCAACGTGAACAGCTCTGGTAACTTGTCACAAGTTATGTAAAAACAGGGCTCATGCCGGTAATGGCCACTGGCATTCATTCTTTATTATTATCAATGCACTTATGGCTAGTTAGCTGTGGTAGGTCAGTGCTAACCTAGCGTTAGCGGGGATGTGCTGTTAGCTTTCTCGGCAATGTGTGTCTGGCGTGAGCAACGGGACATTTATGTGCCTAAAACGGTCGGCATCTTTGCACTTAACATGTAGTTAGAGTTGGTAGAAGTAGTTAGTTGTATTTATAGCTTGACAAGTACAGTTACAGGTGGTACTGAGGTGAATTAGATTAAGCTAATAATCAATGCAGGAGATAGCACACTAAGGGCACAGCTACAGGTGTTATGCGTTTGTCAGATTTTAAGATGTACCAACGGTAATTAACTTGTTTTTTGTTTTTGTATTGTAGTTATTGCTCTTTAATTATGGCTGTTTATTGTGCTTCTCTGTTTTATAACATTGTAAATTGAATATCTTTGGGTTTTGGACTGTTGGTCAGACAAAACAAGCGATCTGAAGACATTACCTTGGGCTCTGGGTACTTGTTAATGTTGATAATTTGACAGATTACTGAACATAATCATTAGTTGCTGCCCTAGTTAAAACCCTGCACACAAACCACCAGCCAGATGCTGGTAGGCCTATGTTTTGGCTGTGACCTGTCAACATGTCTACAGTGTTGTAGACATTTGGTCAGATCTTTTGCCTATTCTATTCTAAAAAGCTCCTTGAAAAAAAATAGATAAAGAAGAAATCTACTTTTTCCTTGATTTTTAGTTTATCTTGACACTGATCATGAATATTGTTATGCACATCCTCAGTTCTATTCAATCTAATTCCTATGCAAGTCCTGCACTAAACTCAGCAGTGCAGTCATTTGTTCGAGGGTTTTGTTCATCTTGTTCCTCACCATTTTTTGTTTGCGTAGCAGTATAGCAGCAATACACACAGCCAACAGCAGGCCCTGGAGGATAATGAGACCATCCTTCATCTTGGTCCTGTACAGTGCCTGGGAAAGGTTAATGGGTCCTGTGAGAGGAAAGATGTGTGTTAGTGGCGTGTTTTCAAAAGTGAACTGGTACACAGACCTCAATAAATGACAGTATAATGACCACTCAAAGTAACAATGCATCATGTAGGTCTGTATGAGTTGTCCAGCCACTTACGGGCAACTTGAAGTTCGGTCCCAGGTCCCCATGTATTGTTTATCTTGCAGAAGTACACTCCGCTGTCGTCTATGGTCAGATTATTGATGTGGAGATAGATGGATTTGGTCATATCCTTGTTAAAGCTAATCCTTTCTCCTTTCTCTATCTTTATTCGTTTTTCCGTGTACCTAGCGGCCTTGTACCACTGCACACTGGGTGGCAGATGTGTCGAGGGCAGACAGAAAATGGCCACACTGTTGCCGGGTCTCATACCACAGAACCGGGGCTTCTGGGTGACCAGCAGGTCTTGGTTTTGGGCCACTGAGCAGACAAAAGAAGGTTGAGGGACATTGTGATGCAGTTACAGCAGCAGTTACTGTAAATCTCTCTAGACAAACATCTATGCAGATGGTTTGGCTATGTTTTGTCCCTGCAGTGCTGGTCTTCAGCAGGATACTGTATGCCCCCAATATGATGCTGGCTTTGACATCACATTTAATGCCAAGAAGAGTAATGTATGTAGTGGATGTTGAGAGGACAGAAAATTATTATTTCAATAGTTCTACTTAAGAAGAGATGCTCTTAAAGTAATAAGAGAGGTCAAATGTTTAACTTTTACAGATGACGTAATGGATGATAGAGATACACAGAATCTCAGCATTAATGTGCTCGGGGTTATATGCTTGAATCCAAATATCATATCAAATGATGTCTATAGCTGTGTCCCAAATTGCGTACTTCTGTTAGTACACTTACATACAGTATACTGCGTACACTATGTACTGACTTGTGTAGTGTGTTTTTGACAGGGTAATGTCGTCACAAATCGAATACTGCTGTTGTGTGCTTACCGGAAATGACGATCGCAACCTTTGACTGCGTCTTCTTCTTCTTCCTTTTAATGGCAGATTTCAACCGGGCGGAGCATTATCACCAACATTTTACCACGATTGCCTCATGCCGAAATATCTGCCAGCTTGTTTGCTCACTTAACTTCAATCCAATTCTATTAAAAATTAATGTAAAATGAACGTGCTTTTACTTTTAGCCATAACAATCGCAACCGCTATTATGGCAACTGCATTATGCCATACTTACCAGTGTGAACACACTTATGCACTCAAAATACTAAGTTTGAGTATGCAAGTACGCGATTTGGGACACAGCTTTTGTGTTTTGGGCTTACTTTATGCCCATACTCCTCACCTATGGTGTAGGTGTATGCAGAGACAGTTGCTTACAGTGATGATGATGTTAATTGTAGTTATTAGAGTTGCAACTACTAATTATTTTTGATTATGGATTAGTGTGTTGATTCTCTTTTTAATGAATCAATCATTTAGTCAACAAAATATACAAAAAAAGTTCCAAGAGCCCAAGGCGATGGCTGCTTATTTTGTCCAACCAAACTTGAAAAACTAAAAGATACAACATTTACAATGACATAAAACACAGAAAAGCAGCAGATTCTTCTATCTGAGAACCTGCAACCAGAGAATGTTTGGCATTTTACTTGATAAATGACATAAACTAATACTTTTCTGTATATTGACTAATCAATTAATCGACTAATTGTGTCAACTCTTAACACCATGCTGTTATTGTAGGGTTAGACAACATTCAGTTCAGACCAGCAATTAATTATATATCACTGGTCTAATCTAATGTTGAAACAATGAATCAATTAGTCAATCGATAGAATATTAATCAAAAACAATTTTGATAATCATTGAGGTAATTTATCAAGCAACAGTACCAAAAATCGGTTTAATCCAGCTTCTCAAATGTAAAGATTTGCTGCTTTTAGATGATTGTAAATTGAATATTTGGACTTTTGGTTCGATAAAACAAGTCACCTTTGGCTCTGGAAAATTTTGATTAATTTTTCACTTTTCATCATGACCTTTTATAGACTAAACTATTGATCTATTTAACTGAAACACAATTGTCAGATTACTCGTAATCAAAATAATCGTTAGTTGCAGCCATAGATTAATCAACCAATCGTTTCAGGGCTGGTAATCATGTGTTTATCATGTCAGGCAGTAAAAAGGAATTCAATTCAATTCAGTTTTATTTATATAGCGCCATATCATCACAAAGTTATCTCAGGGCACTTTTTCGAATAGAGCAAGTCTAGACCGACTCTTTATATTTACAGAGACCCAACAGTTCCCACCATGTGCAATCACAGAATGTTTTGTATGAACGTATATGTGGGACAAGGCGCAGGATAATAGAAGTAATGGATTGGTTAATCTAACTTAAAGCTGCATCATGTTATACATCAACGTTGTGGTGATTTTGTTGTTCATCTCTATTTATCCATGTTGGAAATGTAGTCTATGTAATAGTTTGTTTTTAAAAATTTAAAATACTTTTCTCCTTATCTGTTATCTCCATTATCTTTCTCTAAAAACAGACTACAAGTCTGAAATAAAGTAACCTGACGGTCAGTTGATAGAATGGGATAACTTGGTCTAGGTGTACTGCATATACAGTGTATTAAAATAAACAAGAAGATATCAGGCTTTGTCTCAGAAGACAACTTCCTCTTTCCCCACAGATGGCCAGGAAGTAATGGTATTGTGGAGTCAAAAATAACATGCAAAACACTTGTATGCAGTGTAGCTGTGGTTGAACAGACATAAAAATTAAAATTAAAATGACTGCCTAAAGCATTATAAAATGTTTTAGCTAATTATATTGCTGTAATAACATTTAGCGTTTTACTAACGTTATTATTTAGTACCAAGACAGTAATTGTTGTTTGTATCATTTTCATTTTTTAGTCACTAATTAAATCGAATACATTGCAAGAGTTTACATTTACCTGAGATCAAAGCAAGCCCACAGTATCCAGCCAGCAACCAGCGCATGATGACATGCAAAAGAAAAATATTTCGAATGCTGAGGTCTACACGTATGTCTAAATCTCTCTGCAGTCATGGAGATGTTGTGAACAAGGAGAAGTGTCTGCACCAGTGGGTGTGCTGCTGTCTGTCACTACACAGGCTTTAATGTCAGGCAAATAAGGGGAAGAGAAATGTAACGTTGAACCAAAATAACTTTGAACAACCCACACTTTTAAAATTAAAAACCTGCCCGATTTCATTCACGTGTTCCATTTTTAGGGACAAATGAAACAATGTTGTAAACCTGAATATTAGGGGGTTTGAAAGATCATTTTGGAGGGCTTTTGAGACAACAACAAACATTTATGTGATACTAAATTTTTTACCAGGTCTAGGGCTTGGTTTTGTTTGACATTTTCAATACTGGTGCCAGTACAGTACCTGTGTTTCAGTATCAATACCACAAATATACTTTTCTATGGCCCATGGCCACAATAAGTTAGTTTGTGGACACCAAATACTCCATGTAGTTTTATCCCTATACTGGATATACTTTGCCTTACAGTTCCACAAACATCCCAAATACGAACTAAGAGACTGTGAGAGAATATATGTACCATATGTTTACAAAGAACTTCGAGTTTTCAATTTAAATAAATTATCATAAAAATATATTTTCATTCTGTTAATGTCACAGTTAAGTAAGGCTGTGTTTAGTTGCATTAAATTGCCTTTACATTTGGGCCACTATAAAATGTACTTTGGCCACCAAATTTGGGGGCTTGGTGGCCAGTGGGGCCAGTGCTTGAAAATATTAGCGTCTATCCCTGACACCTAAAAAATTTATATCACTGACTTCCTTTATTTCTTCTTGATCTTTTTTGATTGTAAGCTTTTCTTTTGCTTTCTTTCTCATGTAAAAACACATTGACACAATCTTTTTAAGATTCAGGGTTAGATGATTGTTTTTGAGCAATTGGGATACATACTCCATTTCCTTTGTTAATATCACTGCTGCTACTGTGAAAGTAAACTTTGTTGTGAGCTCATAACGTATCATTTATTCACATGTTAATCATCTATTCATAATCATTTGTTTGTATACTTATTAATATTTAGTAATTATGATTGTGTATTTACTTTAATTAGTTAATAGTCCCAGTTCTATTCATGTCTCTACTCTTGAACTCTTATCTAGTTTCATGTCTTCAGGTTCTGTGTGTGTTAAGCAACGTGACTCAACGTGAGGTCAAAAGGTCAGCTCTATGGTACAGAGATGTTTTATGCTTTCCAGATGTGTGTTAAGGGTCTTAGTATGTTTTTGAAAGTTCCTATAGGTTTAAACCTAACGAGCCATGTAACACTGACCAATGGAAAAGAGTTTCTTTGTCTCCAAAATACTATAAAAGCTGTATTCTTATATCTTTGAGATAGAGAGAGATGGCTGATGACTTCTGTTGTCTATCTCCTATTGTACAATATATTTTTATCAACGATCTGTAAGTGTTTCTTGCGTTTTGTTCAACTTAAGAGCATAGGCAGTTTTTCCACGACACTACACAGGGGTTTTTACATTTGGCAACCAGCTCTTTTGCAGCACAATGGCAAATCATTTACATATAGGCTGAAAAGAAGAGGCCCCAGGATCGAGGAATGCTTATTGTCAGTATGGGTTTTTTAGCCATGACTCTAGTCTGTCAAATGCCGGGTCTGTCGATCCACCACTTTGGTCTAGACTAAAATATCTCAGCAACTATTGGATGGATTGCAATAAAATTTTGTAAAGACATTCATGGTTCCCAGAAGATGTATCCTAATGACTTTGGTAATCCCCTGACTTTACCTGTAGTGCCACCAGCAGGTCAGAAGTTTTAGCTGAGAAAAAAAAGAGCCATGTGTAAATCTGTACTCTCGGTTTATAAATCTGAGAACACAGTTTATTAACCGATTTACACATGGCTTTTTTTCTCTGCTGAGCTCAGGGGGGCTCTGTAAATATCTCAACATGTACTGGATGGATTGGTACAAAATTTGGTTCAGACATTCATGGTTCCCATACGTTGTATCTTATTGACTTAGGTGATCTCCTGACTTTTCCTCTAGTGCCACCATGAGGTTGACATTTGTGGTTTTGAGTGAAATGTCTCAACTATTTGATGGCTTTCCATGAAATTTGGTACAAACAGCATGTTAACATTGTCATTGTGTGCGCCACAGAGCCGCTGGCATGGCTGAAACTCTTAATCTTGTTATGCAACATCCACATGCAGTCAAGAGTGAAGTTTTCAGGTCAGCCAAGCTGATCACATTTCCCTAATTCCCTAAGCAAATATGCATCTTACAGCACCCACTCAGTTTTTATCTACTGTATGGAGCTTGCTCAGTTTTCACAGTGTGTGGGCAGGAGATATACTGCTGCCTCCAACAACCATGTAATGCTGATGGGAAATACTGTACTGTAATTATTTTAATGAGAGGTGACTCAGAAAATCAGTTTCAAGCGTAGGGCTGGTAATTTTTTCATTTTCAATCTTTTATTTTGTATAAGCAGTGGTGGCTGCCCAAAAATGATTTAAATCAAACATGGCAGCCAGAGGTGGGAACCATTACTTGTAGAGCTGCAACAAATTCAGTGAATAAACAGAGACTAATCTTTAACTATTTTGATAATTGTTTAATCATTTAAGTCAGTATTCAAGATCAAATGCCAAACATTTTATGGTTCCAGCTCCTCAAATGTGAGGATTTGTCTTACATTATAGTAAATAAAATATCTTTGGCCTTTGGAC
This sequence comes from Macquaria australasica, assembly GCA_005408345.1. Classification (NCBI taxonomy): domain Eukaryota; kingdom Metazoa; phylum Chordata; class Actinopteri; order Centrarchiformes; family Percichthyidae; genus Macquaria; species Macquaria australasica. Next base: position 374,321 of record SEMN01000471.1, on the reverse strand, counting down.
TGTTGTACGAAACATTTCACCTCAAGTCACCTTGGACTCTTTTCTTTCCATTTTCACTGTTTTCTCATGTTTTATAGACCAAATATCGAGAAAATAATCAGCAGATTAATCGATAATTAAAAGAACCGTTAGTTGCAGCCCTAGTTATTTGTGCTCGCTGGATAACAAAGTCTCCTGGTGAAAACACTGGCAGGAAATAAAGTGGTAAACACAGCTAAAACTGAAAGCACCAACACACACATTTGCAGAGCAACTCTCCAGCTGAGCCCACATCCCTCTTAAGTAACCTCAGTCAGTACTGGGCAAGGCATAGTGTGCAGCCACAAAAATATGCAAATAAATCAGACACCCCATCTCCTTATTTCTTGCAAGAGGCAGTGCTTATTTTTGTCTGTTGACACTCAGGCACAAAAAATAGCGACTGGGGCAAGCGAGCTGTGTACTGCATTGTATACTGTAGTGCAGAAATGAGCAGTTCTACTTAAGAGGCAAGATTTCAGTACATGAAAAGATGACAAATGAAAGAAGACTAAAAAAACATTTTAAACAGAGACCCTGCTGTAACATAGTTTTGCAAGTAAATCAGGCTCACAGCAGTGTTTTAAAGGATAAGACTGAGAGTTATACCATATTGTTCTTATTGTCAGCAAATCTAATGAAAAGATTGAATTGAACCTTCTAATAAGTACCATTTGTGTAGTCAAAGCCTTATTCCTCATCCATGGAGCTCCATTGTTATCCAAAAATGTATTATAAATTATTTTTTATTATTTATTTATTTAAAATGCATCAACAATTTAATTTAATTTTGAGTCAGTCCCACATACATCGTTCTGCTGCTGTAAATACTCACTGATGCATCAAATGTGTATTCATCTGTGGCTGCAGATAGTCCCCTTACAAATACCATGATTTAGTATTTCACACATAAATACACTGTACAAATAGAGGAAAAGGATCTTACTGATAAAGGAGTTTATCAGTCAGCATTGTTCACCGTACAACCACCAGAGGGCCTCAGTGTACCACTGCAGTTTCACAGGCAACACATAATACAGCTAGTGACAACATAAACGCACATTCTGCTTTTCCCTACAAGAAGTATTTTATTCTCATAATATAGTTACAATTTTTACAATAACAAAATGATATAAATATACAATACAGAAGGAAAAAAAGAAAAACACATTTATATACAGGCAACACTGACTGTGGGTGTACCAGTAAAGCTCCCCATATGGCTCTCCCTCCATTAGAAATGTAAACAAAAGGAGGACACTGTCTTGTGAATTTGACTGTACCATCAGAGGAGACTATAGCTAAGTAGTGCAGCAGTGTGTCAATCTCAAATAGGATTGCTGCAGGTCACATTACAGACTTCTGACAAGAATAACTGCCATGCTGCAGCAGCAGGATAAGACAAAGAGACCCCTCGTAGAGGAAACATTCATGATTTTTTCTATCCCCCAGGGCTGATGTTAAAACAGTGCTGAACACATAAACAAGAGAAGAGACAACCTTATATAGTCTATTGTAAAAAACAAACTAGAAAACTGTAAAAGTGCTTATGTTGTTCATATATTCAGAGTAAGACATTTTAAATTCAGTTAAGACTTACACAACAGCAAGTAAAGCAGCCTTTCTACATGATGACAGACTTGAGATGACAAGACTCCACTGCACATAAAGATTCTTAAAAATCTTTTTGTAAATAGGTGTGATTATCTACACATTGGAAAGTGGGGTATTCCTTTAACATCTGAGTCATGTATTTAACTAATTCAACACTCAGCTGTGTGTACTAGGTTTCAGATTTTCAGATTCATTTAAGATCCAGTCAAAAGACAAACTGCACTTGATCCAACCTGAGGCAAAACTTCATTTAAAATGTACAGCAAGTACCAAAGTACTTATGTTATTTCTAGAATTATTGTTATTTAGTAGTCACATATAGAAAACAGTTGAAATGAACAGGGAGCTTAGCAGTTCTGTTATTGTAAACATCACATCTTAAGTTTACAATCAAAGATAGCGTTTAAATCTAATGCTGAAATGGAAACCCACCAAATGGAAAACAAGTAACTGCTTACTTTGAGTTTTGAGATCTGTCTGAGGGGACCAAAAGATAGAAAAAAATAGACAAAACATTTATAAGACATGCATGTATCAGTGATGAAGTCATCTTATAAAACAGGAAGGTCTCTCAGTCATACACAGTCAACTGCTATAACTTGACCTGGAAGGGATATTAATAGTGCAATATAAACTGGGCCTTTCTGAACGAGCCACTCAGGGACAGATGTTAACTGTATTAGCTGGCCCATGTTATTGTTAACTAATGAAGGATAACAGAGATCAGGGTTTCACTGGTAGCCTGGGATAAATGTGATCAAGATAAGCCTTATTTTTCAATTGTCAATTTATACATGTACAAAACTGACTCCACCATAGAAATTAGTTTAGTTTCTAATTGAAATAATTAGCATGTAGAGCTCCCACATTGATGAGATGTGAAAGTGAGATGTGAATGTCATGAAAGTGACTTAAAGTGAGCAGAAATAGGATTATGCTCCGTTTAATTTTTCTAAAATGAAAACAAATGACTCCCAGTTGTACCATTATAGCCATGAGATGGTACAATTTCAGTGTGGCTCTCATGATGAAGAAGTGTTGTGTGCATACTAATTTAATTTTCAAATATTGCTCTGTAGAGTTGGATAATAGTGCTGCATTCATGTCATATTAGAGGAAGCAAAAAGACTGGATATCTTGCTATTAAATGTAAGGCAACACAGAGAGTCAAGTGATAATCATTCAGGTTTTGCCATGTGTTGTTCAAGTTACTGTTTGGGTAGAAACAAGGGCACATGGTTTGGTTTTCTGGTAATAGCCATACCAAAAGCAAAGGTATTGCTGGCCTAAATGAAGGCTTCAAAATTCCATGTTCAGACCTCTGTCATTTGGGCAATGACTATTCATAGAACAATTATTTAATTGATTTTTCAGAAATACAGGGTGAGCAAAACCTTGCTCTATCTTGCAATTTCAAGATTGATTTTTCACTGGAAAGCTATTGTATCACAGATTCTGGTCCACTAGGACAATTTCAAGTTTTTTATTGGCTGAGAGTCAGTGTAAAGAACAACTTTAAGTGTTGCAGATCTCTGAAAGCCAATGTGCATTTAAATGCTGAGAAATATTATCTAATTTTGCCCCTAATTACAACTACAACTGGTAATATAACATACAACTGGTAATTGAATAAATTTAAATGAATGCTCATTTAACATTACACAAAATAATGTTGATTTGCTAATTTTAAGTTATTTACCTATCCTTCCCATTCAGCATTAATGATGGAAATGCTGATGTCGATATGTTTATTATCAGAGAAAACCATGCACTCCAGTTCACCTTCAACCCAAAAAGACACTTAAATATTGCATGGAAAAACAGGAATTGTTTGTTAAGTTTAATTATCAGCAGTTTAATCATTCATTAGCACTGTGTAACCTCTTCATCTAATGTCGAAAATGCAGCTCCATTAGTGAGACTTTGCATCATATGCTAACACTACTTCCTTGACTGGTAAAAAACAACAAGGGGAAGACAAGTTAGTTAGTTATACAATTGACTCTCTCAGGTTTGCCTGTAGGCTCAAGAAATGTATGTTGGGGGCAGAATGTAATAAAACCTCATTAGTAATTTCTACAGGTACAATCAGGATATTTGGCTCAGGGGGTTCTGGACCCCACTGGGCCCCCATGTAATGTGACACTGTCTCGGGAGGCTGTTGGCTTGCTAGAATTTCTAAAGCAGCCTGCTCTATCTCCTCTGCAAGGTCCACATTGCTCCCATAGAGCACTCCCATCCTTCGAGCGAGCATCCCCTCTTTTTCTGGTGGATCTTCACCTTCGTCCTTTCTCCCCATCCTCTTACAGCGGTGAATAAAAGCGGCATGGCGTATGCAGCGTTTCAGTAGGTGGTTGCGGTAAGCCCTCTGAATGACTACAGCAGCCCTCTGCTCTTCTTTGTGGCGTACTGTTGTGGTTATAGGTGCAAAGGAGTCTGAGGTGGGGTTGTTCAGGATGAACTTAGCCTCAATGCTCTCCCGCATTGCCGCCATCTCCACCGTGTCTCCCAAGACCATCTGTGTGACGGCCAACAAGACATCCAGGCAGTGTATCCTGTCCCCAATGACCAGGGGCAGATCCATTTCAATCAGGCGATGTAGGTTGGGCTTGGCAACCCTCAGCGGCTCCTGCAAGGCATCACAAAAATCTGAGAGCTGGCTATACTCAATGAACTGAGTTCCATCAAGGTCAAACTTCTCCCAAGTCTCATTGAACATCTGAAAGTCATCCTCACAGAGTGCATCACCACTCTCCTCCTGCGCCACATTGAAGTTCTCTAAGATGATGGCGATGTACATGTTGACCACCACTAAGAATGAGATGATGATGTAGCTGCAGAAGAAGATCATGCTCATGCCCGGGGTGCCGCAGTTACCCTTCACACCCGTGCCTGGGTTCTCGAAGTCTGGATCACAGTCTGGAAACTCCTTGTTCAGCATTGGAAGTAAAAGCCCATCCCAGCCTGCCGATGTTGTAATCTCAAACAAGCAGATAATGCTACCACCAAATGTCTCAAAATTAAATATATCATCAATTCCAGCCTCTTTTTTGACATAGGCAAAGTTTGACATGCCAAATATGGAGAAGATGAACATTATGAGGAAGAGCAGGAGACCAATATTGAATAGGGCAGGAAGTGACATCATTAGAGCGAAGAGAAGCGTCCGAATGCCCTTCGCTCCTTTAATAAGACGCAGAATCCTGCCTATTCTGGCCAGTCTGATCACTCTGAACAGAGTTGGTGACACAAAGTACTTCTCGATTATGTCTGAGAGCATTGTACCTGAAATAAAAGGAGATAAACTACAATCAGAGACAATATATGAACACGCATTGTCTGTGTGAACACAATATAAATTTGGAGTTTTTAAATAATGTAATTCACAACTGCGCTTGTAATGAATTAGGTACCCACCAGCTATGGACAAGATGACCACAACAAAATCAAAAATGTTCCATCCATTGGTGAAGAAGTATTGTCGCAAGGCAAAGAGCTTCAACACACACTCTCCAGTGAAGACAATAATGAAAGCCACGTTTACTTTAAAAAGGAAATCTTCCTTCTCTGCACTTTGGTCGTCTGTCTCCACCATCATGGTCACCATATTGAGGCAGATGAGCACCATGATGAAGATGTCAAAGAACTGCTGACTGATGAAGTCAAACACCATTCCCTGGATTAGGTTCTGCAAGTCAAAGTGAGACAGGGGAAGGGGTTGGGAAGGCGAGGAACAGAAACACAAATCCAATTGGGCCATTTAGCCTGTTCACACCAGCAGTGTGCAGAAAAGGTCAGCGCAGGGGTCACTGATGACATCGTCATGCCACGCATGCCAAGCTGATGTGTCATTACTTCGGCTTACTTTGTTTATACCTTTCAACATCAAACAATGTAGTTAAACAATAGTTTTTAGTCTTTTCCAAACAATATAACACTTATGGCTAATATTACTATCAGTGACTGAAATAATCATGCAGCTGTAAATGAACGACATACAGTTGGACGTGGAATTGGCTTCTGGGGCTTCTTGGAACCAAGTTTCTTCATGGCCTCGTAGTACTTTTTTTGTTCCTCAGTCATGAAGATGTCTTTATCTCCAAAGTGCAGACACAACATAAAGGAAACATCATTATAGGTATTTGAATTAGGTGATAACTTTTGTGTGCTTTAAAATAAGTATCGCTGTAACTTAAAGAAAAACAACACCATTCACTGTTGCACTGGTGCAGACTACATCTTATAAAAAAGTGTGATACTTATCTTTTTCTTTTGTTGGTTGAAATTGTCAATGATGACACCAATGAAGAGGTTGAGTGTGAAGAAAGAGCCAAAGATGATAAAGATGACAAAGTATATGTACATGTAGAGGTTGATCTCATATGAAGGTTGCTCCTCTACCTAAATAGGAACAAAACATTTAAATTAAAAAAACAGTAAGAGAAAGTAGTCCTTTTACTAAATGTTTAAGTATGTTAATTAAGAGAGATGATTGTGAAATGGGATAAAAGGTTATACTGGAATACGATACTAGCCAGGAAGGCCACTTGTTGATCCAAAGACTGGACTCACTTCACGATCACCATCTGTCACATACTGTATATATTGCATTACCTATATGTTCAATTAACTTAAAGTGCAGGGTGGTGTTAGAAAGGGAAGGAAGACTATATGAACTCCTGGTGACCAGATGAATTTCTTAATGTTACAGATATTATTTCTGTACATATACCCAATAAAACCCTTACTTAGTATACTAAGTTATGCTGGATTTCTTTTGTGTGATTCCACCATTTTCATAAGTTCAACTACTGTTCCAAATATTTTTACATAATTTGTATTTTGTTGTGTAGTGAGACCAAAATCCTAAATGGAGGAAATTCTGTACACACTCATTTTCATTTTATTTAAGTGTTTGCCTTGAATACAGTACTGATACATGACTGTAACACAAGGGGCTACCGACATATTTAATGCTAAATGTAATGTTTCAATACTGACAACTGTAAATAATAATTACCTCTCTTGAGTCAACGGCAGCATACATGATGTCCATCCAGCCTTTAAAAGTTGCCTGAAAATACAAGGACTGTTTCAAAATCTGTCATTGAACAACAACAAGTGTATAATCATGGAAACAGCACTCCTCACCACTTGAAGCAGGGACAGGTAGCCTTGTCCCACATTGTCATAGTTGACTTTGACGTTGACCCAGCGAGCCTCTTGCGTGGCTTCTTTGATGGCCATGCAGTCGCTCCTGTTGTTGACCTCAGTCATGGGGAAAAGCTCCTCCGTGGTGGTGTTGATGCAGCGGAAGAACTTCCCAGCAAACAGGTTAACTCCCATGATGCTGAAGATGAGCCAGAAGATCAGACACACCAGCAGCACGTTGAAGATGGAGGGAATTGCTCCAACAAGAGCATTCACCACCACCTGCCCAAAAGAGAGGACTTTGTTAGAATTAAGGAATGATATAGAATTATTACCTAGTTTATTTTGTTTGTAGGAGTGAGAATCAAACTTGCTATTGCCATCAAGTTTTACCAGTACTCTTACCTGTCAGCTCTGTTACGGCAGCCATGGTGTAAGCATGCATTCAACACACATTAAGGAAAAGCCAGTCAAATGAGAATAATAATGCATTAATACATCATCTAAATCAACGATGTATCATCTAAATCAATGTTAGCCATGCACATTGCTCAAATGTGGCTGTACAGCCAAAAACTCACCCTCATCCCTTCAAATCTTGACAGTGCTCGAAGAGGCCTTAGTGCCCTGAGAGTTCTGAGGGATTTGATTGGTCCAAGGTCAGAGTAGCCCATCCAGTTGGCAACTAAACTAATCAGGGAAATCTGTGGCAGAATCAAAATATTTCCTATTCAAGTGTTACCACGGACTTCATCTGACATAAAACACATTTGTATGTATGTTCTGTTGAAAGTTACACATACAGGTCAGCATTAAGATGTCAGAACTTACATCTACAATGAAAAAGTCTAACCAACACCAAGCATTGGTGAAGTAGGTCTTGAAGCCATATGCGACCCATTTAAGGAGCATCTCAATGATAAAGATGTAGGTGAAAATTTTGTCAGCAAACTCCAGAATAATTTTGATGGTTCGGCGTCTTTCTATGTGTATGTCTTCGAAGGCCTGCCAAAAGAAGATATGAGATACCTAGATACATATCCTAACAGTAATACAGTATGTTAACGCTATCATAAAACAGTCAACATTTCTAAATTTGTTGCACTGATGACAGCACTCACCAGAGCTCCACTGCTGAGGAGGATCATAAAGATTATAAAGGTTTCAAACCAGTCATGCTCCACAATAGTGAAGCAAGCCCTACGGAGGTTCCACCATTTCTTGCCTTTACCTTGGGTGATGTCCACAGTCAGACATGGCCAGCGCTTCACACAGTCTGAGGGGAGAGGAAAATCAAAGGTTGAGGATTACCCCAAAAGATGTCAGATTAGATTTCAACAGCATGAGCACTGGGACTAAATAAAAATGAGCAATTACTGCATGAGCATCTGTGAGAAGATAAGTTTACAGTTGATGGTTAAATGATTCTGTTTTACAGTGGTTGTTCATACTGTCAGTGAAGCAGGCCTCTGGCTCCACTGGGTCTGGCTCTTCAACTTCCACTTCTGTTGGTTCAGACTCAGGTGGTTGATAGTCCACTGTGCTACACACTGAAGAATCCCCATCATTCAAAGCACCCATCAGCTAGTCAAGAATTACAATTGAAGCTCAGTTACAAAGCCACCATGCAAAATATACATGATTCATTTGAGCAGAACCCCATATAAAGAAATGACCTTAACATACATCAAACTACAGATGAAGATTTTAACAAGGGTTGCTGTTGTTCATGTGGGTCTACAGAGTTACTCACTTTGACATTTCTCAGTGTACTAATTCCATCTTCTAAGTTTTCCTGAAATAGCACAGGAATAGAGAATGAACTTTTGTAAGCGTTCATAAGCAGTAAAACATATCGTGCACGCAAGTTTCTTTTCCCCAAAAAAATTTATTTTAGTATTTGATTAGCTTTGCGTTATTAGTTTATATCTGGGTGAGGGTTCATTTCCCAGTTAACAAGACCACCTACACAGGTGTTTTCACTTATGTTGCCTGATTAAACCTCTTCTCTGGTACAGATGCTTGACTGACATCTCCCTCCCTCTGTTAGCTTTCTTTCACCTGTTAGGACAACTTACACCTTTACCATTTTAATTAGTACATAGACTTTGGTGACCTCACGTAAACTCAGTGTGCAGGGCCGTTAATCTTAAAGGCTCATCCACACAGATATTTTCACTTTGCTGGAAATTAAAGTCGTCAAGCTACATGTACCAATAAGAATGATAAAGGTGTAAGTTGTCCAGTCTATAACAGATGCAGCAAAGCTAAAGACGGACAAATTCAAGCGTGGGTTTCCTTTTTATAATTGTAATTAATAATAATATAAATATATATTGTTCCTGTTTAAGTTATTATTCTAGGATGTTTTATTACAATATTTAGTGCATTACCACACTACCAGACTACAAATTGTAGCGTCGCTCTCACAGTCTTAATAGATTGTGATCGCTTTGATCAGTATTTATTTATTAGCCGCATCAGAAACGTGACATTACGCCCTTTTTCGGGGCAGAGTGCGGGTAAATTTCGTTGAATGGAAACGTATTGTGACCATGCCTTACCGGAGCGGGAAGGAAATGTCAGTCAATCACAGTCTGTTTAATCAGGTGCTGTAGGTGTCAACACCTGTGTCGGTGTACCCTGGTTGTGCAGGACCTTTAAATAATGTAGTTAAAAAGGGCCTGCACACACATGGTGCTTTGAAAGCAAAATATCGAATTTCAGGACAATCAGAAGTTTGATTTTTTTTAAATATCCAAAACATAAAAACTTCTGGTCATTTTGCTCTGTAAGGGTCTATCTCATGGCTTATAATGAGGACCATGCAAGTGGGTGATTTATTACATGCCACATTTTATCTTATAACACTACTTTTTAAGCAGCATTGTGTGTCCATGATTGTCAATGTGGCTTTTAGTTTGTATGTACTGTATAGCAATGCTGTCAATGTGTCAAGTGTCATGAAAAGTGAAATACTTAGTGTTGAATAGGCTCATCCGACCATCAGATGTTTGACACAGCATAAAGCCTTTTATAGAGGTCAGCCTGTGTTCACAGAACTCGATTTATATTGTTTAAACTATCATCATGACATTGATACTGAAAGTGATACATCTTTGAAATATATATGCATATGTACTGCCAGTGCACATAGATAAATAAATAGACTGTACTTGTTGTTTGATCGACTGTACTTACCAAATAATGTTGGTTATTTTTCTCATCTGAAATCTCTGAGTCATTAGCATTATCTGCCTCATCTTCGTCATCCTCATCATCCTCGCCCAGGTTTTCAATGTCTGACTCTCCCGGGGCGATTGGCACATTGAGACTGATCTCCCCATCCACGATAAATCCAGAAGGCCGGCCTTCAACTAAACAATTAGATATCCCATCTGCCATTTTGAAATTCTGACTGGTATCCAAATGGTTCATTTCAATTCCCTCCGTTTTAGGGTCCTCGTCGTCCATCGGACCCTCCTCAGGATCCTGGGGCTTTCTGCCAAGAATCTGCAGGACCGTTCGAATGATGAACGCTTTGAACCAGTCGATGCCCCGTGTGATCCTGCCGATGGCAATCTGGAGATTGTTCATCTCTCCGTCATCGTCCCCTGCTGAGAGGTTGTCTCCACTGAACGAGCTGAGCAGCAAGGCCAGGAAGAGGTTCAACACCTGACGAAAGAAACGTGGAGGAGTGATGAAGGTAATTATAAATATACACTGAAATGTAAATCTGATAATTCAAGCATGGTAATATTAACACAATTTCTACTATTTCCTTTTGTACCTTGATAAAAAAAAACTTTGCACTGCAAGAGATGCACACATACTTATTTAGTATGCAGCTAAACTACATGAAATACCTAGAATTTTTATATCTGCTATCAATGGATAACTATTTCTTTCCAGAATTAAGAGTGAGTGAATACATTATAGTCCCACATGAACCCCTACTGGGTCTGCAAGTGAAATAATTATTAATATTTCTGGTGGCCAAGCTTGTAGTCACTGATCGCTGAGTCAAAGTATGCCGACATTGCTGAACTTAACAGAAAAGTCTGAACTAGCGCAGATACACATCACATATCAAATTGGTCCTGTGATGGCACATCAATAAACATTCTGTCGTCTGCCTCCTGTTGCAGATGCAGCTATTTTTAGTTTCTAAACCTGTTAGTCAATTTCTCGGTTCCTATTTCTTAGGTTTAGCGGGAGATCATGGTTACACGGGCCAGGGCCAAGCTGATCTCTCTCATTGCAGTGTAGGAGCTGTGAATCAGTAAAAAGGGCCAAGGGGAAAAGGATGAGCTGCACGAAACACAAGCCTGACAGTGGAGGAGTGGAAACAGATATGAGGGGGAAAAAACAATTTTAGCAGAGGTTTTAGTGTTTTCAGTGTTGGTGATGCACACAATACTGCTCCGAGATTCTCTGATATATCACTCAGGTGATTTCCTAGTTGTTTTAAATTCAGTTTCCTTCAGAGAAGTTCTAGTAACCTGATGACGTGAGAAGTTCGGTCTTTATCTTTTTTATTTTATTCTGGGAAATACACCTATTCGATTTCAAGTTAGATGAGAAGAGCTAATAAAACTCTCATGTCTATTAGTTAAATCTGAAGGTAAATCTACAGCCAGCAGCCTGTTAGCTTAGCTTAGCTTAGCTTAGCTAACGTAAAGTCTGGAATCAGGGGGAAACAACTAGCCTTGTCCTAAGGTAAAACAAAATCTGCCTTCCAGCACCTCTAATTAACATGAAATATCTGGTTAGTTTAATCTGCACAAAAAAACAAAGAGTAAAAATGAAAAGTTGTGGTTTTATGTGCGGGATCATTTCTTTGGATAGCAGTTGTGTGGAAAAAACAAACAGAAAATAACATGTTAATTAGTGAGCTTTGTTACCTTTGGACAGGCCAGGTTTCCCCCTGCCTCCAGTCTTTATGCTAAGCTAAGATAACTGTCTGCTGGATGAAGCTTCAGGTTTAATGGACAGACATGAGAGTGGTATTGATTTTCTCATCAAACACTCTGCAAGAAAGTGATTTCTAGCCTTGAGAAAGAATTACACATGTTTTTAATAATGACCATCTTAGCCCTCAAAATTACATAAAATAATATTAAAAATTGAGTGGTTTAATTCTTAAAGCTGGGATAGGCAAAATCTATGCAACCTATGGAAAACCTTCCGCCTCTCTCTCTGCTGCCTGGTATCACTCCGCTAAGCCCCTCCCACCAAACCCACAACTTCGACCGGCAGCAGAAGGAGACGGTTCCCCTGCGAAACTGTATCCCTTGTAGGACTCGCTCTCCACGGCGTGAGCCTCACCGAGACCGCGGTTCCTCCCGCCGCGACTTGTTTGCTCAAAGACGCCCCTCCAGCGCTTCGCGGCCGCAGAGCAGAGCACCCCAGGCTTCAGAGGCAGCTGCAACGCCATACACTGCACACACACCACTGTCCCCCGTCAAAAGTTATTCCCCACTGTTTGTCATCATGCCTCTTTGCCACTCGTCCTTATGAGCACCATGGCATTGAACATAATGAGCTGAAGCTCCGTGTGGAGCCAGGACGTGTTGTTTTGTTCTATACACCGCTGTAGGCAAAGGAGGTGTTGGACATTTATCACGTTTCAGGATTTTCGGCAGGATTTTCCTCCATTCAATCAGGTTTTCACCGTCTGAAGGGACGTGTACACACATCTGCTCTTGTAGCTTAGCCAATACAAGCACACCGTCTCTCTGAAATAACCTGTGATAGGCTAAAGTCTACCGTCACGGACTAGATTATCTGAAGCCTGAAAACAGAGGCAAGAGGGGGGGCTGATGTAGAGGTCTGCTCTCAGACCACTTGAATTACAATATGCTGCACGGTTAATATGGCATTTTTGCCCAGTGACGCCACAAGAAAACTGCCTTACCCAACCTTTAAGGAAGAGGAATTGGAGAGAGCCATGAAGGCAAAAACAAGGATGCCAAAAGTCAATAAAGAATGCAGATGCATGTGAATTCAGGAGCATTTTTGATCATGAATGGGCTAAAAAGAAAAGATAATGACCACAAAATGATCAGCATATGTCCCTAAACATGCAAGTTAAATCCACTCTGCTCCATACACTGTGGCGCTGATGGCTCAATATGATTACCTCTTCATCAATTACAGTTTAATCTTCTATCAAATGACTTTTCCTTAACACCCAGTCCCCCTGCCACCCGAGCTCTGCTCGCTCAGCTGTCTGTGTTTGTTCCCTTAGTGGCAGCATGCTTACTTGAGCCGGATCTTAGCACATACTCAAGGTCAAAACCACTGTTTGGTGGCTCAAGTCATTTGATTTAAATAGAAAGCCCCTCCCGTGAAATGTGTAAGTATACTATTTGCCTTCATGTCAGTGCAAATAGTGTGGATCTTTCTGTGAGGTGAGTGTACACTGGAGTAATGGTGGAGGGTTGGGGGTTAATGTGAGACACAAAAAAGCCATAATAATGTTGGCACAGTGCGGCCATCACAATACTTTAGTCAGCTTGATGATGAGCCATTTCCTTTCCGTTTCTATGAATAACTTAACAGGAAATGGTTTTGGCTCTAGTCATTAAATATGATGCTGAAATGATGTCTGAGACTGATCATCTGTATTATATGTATGTCCTTGTTGTGTGAGGCCAAGATAAAATGTCAGGGACAGTATTTCCATGTTCCGGACACCCAGGATTCTTCACTAAGCGTCACAAACTCTGCTGCCTCTTCACGCAAATTCACCCAGACACTGTGTAAAACTGTTAATGCAACTGAATCAATTTAACAGGTACCATATGAAATTCCACGTGGTGATATTCTTTATACTGGAATCTGTGAACATCTATGTTTACTGTGTAGCTCAAGCCACTTTTGAACTCAGATTTTGATGCTCCAAAAAAACAAAAACAAATATATGTTGTATTCTGTCTTGTGTGCTTATATATTCATATAATAATACTCATACTATAATACCTAAGATGCTGTATTGCCCCCTGGTGGATACAATTTTCTCCCTCAGCTGTGTCTGTCTGTCCTAGGCATCCCTCAGCTAAGGAGTTAACAATAGACTGCTAAGACAGGCAGGCCACAAAATCTCTTGGTATTATAATAAGATAACTGTTACATTTAGAAAGATTTTTCAAAACAGTTTGTCAGCTTTACAGCTTCACAGTAGTGACAGTTGTTCAGAGTTTGGATATTGCACGTGTAGTTGAACAGCAGCATCTGTGAGCTCAGAAATGACAATCTACTTAAGATTTACTGCATGCTGCTGATATAAGCACTGACTAGAAAGTGACAACACACTGTCAGCACAGCCACAAGATAAGAGATAAGAATCATCATGTCTGTTTACCCTGATCGTAAACGATACAATTATTTTTATCTAAATGAAATTGAGCTGTGTAACATCATACAGTCTTCTCTGTTTCCATATAAATCAGCTTTAGATTGTGTTCAGGCAGCTAGTAGCACTCCGTGAAACCCACTCTCATTAATTTCAAAGTGAAAACTGTGCTGGCACAGCAGGGCTGCTAACGCAGAGGGCTCTAGCCGCAAAACTTTTTATAAAGAAAATGAACCTGACTCAACTGTCTACTCAATGCAATGGTAATTCTGCTGTTAACCCCACAATCTTCTAGATGGAGGGTAAAATGATTTCTGCCACAACAACTTTTCAGAGTGATAAAATCCTATCTCATAGTATTACAAACTGCTGTGCAGTGTTTTGGAATCTGAAAAATCTTCAATGTCATGGATCTACTACACAAACTGGCCTTTCTGGATTGTCTCTGCTATCTGAAGCAACACGCTCCCACTAGCAGAGCCCATTGTGTTATCTTTTTTTTTTTGTAGTAGTAGTAGTAGTAAAATTTTATGTCGCCATGCTTCAGAGTTAAGATAGGGATCAATAGTGAATGAATAATTGTTGTACTCACCACTAGATTTCCAATGACCATGACCATCATGAAGACAAGTAAACACATCCCAGCTCCGGCCACCTCCATGCAGTCCCACATGGTCTCGATCCACTCCCCGCACAGGATGCGGAACACAATGAGGAACGAGTGGAAGAAGTCGTTCATGTGCCAGCGTGGCAGCTCGCACTCTGAGGAGATTTTGCACACGCAGTCCTTATAGCTCTTGCCAAAGAGCTGCATACCCACTACAGCGAAGATAAAGACGATGATGGCCAGCACCAAAGTCAGGTTTCCTAAAGCTCCTACTGAGTTACCAATAATCTTGATCAGCATGTTGAGCGTGGGCCAGGACTTGGCTAGTTTGAAAACACGAAGCTATCCCCAACACAGGACAGACACAAACAAAGACAGTGAATAATAATGTAGGAAGTAATCTCATTGTGGTAAATGGATACAAATAAGTTCAATCATTGTGTCTCACCAGACGGAAGGACCGGAGGACAGACAGCCCCTGGACATTTGCCAGCCCCAACTCCACCAGACTGAGAGTGACAATGATGCTGTCAAAAATGTTCCAGCCAACTTGAAAGTAGTAGTAGGGATCCATGGCGATGAGCTTGAAGAACATTTCCGCTGTGAATATCCCAGTGAAAACCTATAGGGGTATACATTTCTTTTACAGGCGCTGACAAATCAAGTCTGAGATGGAAGAACATTTCTGCAATGAAATTTAAATTTATGTGACACATATTCACCAGATTCCCCACTGAGAGCATGTAGTCAAACTCTGGGGTCATGGGGTAGTGCTCCATGGCCATGAAGAGGGTGTTGAGCACAATGCAGATGGTGATGGCCAAGTCGACAAAAGGGTCCATCACCACAAAAAGCACCCACTTTTTAAAGACCACCCAGTACATGCAGCAGTCCCACTTCAGGAACATGTCGGCAAACTTGTACCAGCCTGGTGGGCACGGCCTCTGAGCATCCTCTAACTCTAGACAAAGACAGGAAAAACACTTAGGTAGTTTACCGTCATTTAATCAAAGCATATGGGTTATCTTTTAAGTCATATGCACGATACAGCTAACAGAGCGCAATGATGAGTGACATTAAAATTCATGTCTCGTCTGTGCCAAGTTATAGTTGAGCTGAAATAGCCAAAGCTTAACACCATGAGGACGTGACACTGAATGTTGACAGGGATTTCTCCACCATACAATATGATTAGCCCAACTATGGCAAGCTCAAGACAATGCTACTGTATTGGCCTTGGATTAGTGGGTGTGTAATGTTAATAACTGCTTGATAATCTAAGCAATTACAGCTCACATTAGAGCATCTCCTCTAAGAACCTGCAACTAAGCCTTGTGTATTTTTTCATTCGCTGGAGGAACATGACACTTCTAGATGCTTACACCCTGCCGCTGGTGTTGTTGTGTCGTCTATTCATTTTAGTTTAATCAAAGGTAGAAAATAAATCCTATATCCAGCGATCTGCATTGGCACTGTACCTTCCATAGCAGCTGTAGTGAGCACAGTCATAGCACTAGCAGATCTCTGTGTCAGGCCTGGTTCGTCCAGATGAAGCATGCTGTGCACAGAGCCTAATGACTTCTCTCTGAGTTCATAATCTGCAGCAGACTGTAAAATATGTCGATAAATCTGTCAGTTGCAAGCTCACGATGGAAACTCAGAATCACAAATCAAATCGAAACCAAATGCTTTTTAAAACAACCAGATCTGTATAAGTAAAACAAAAACAACAACAAAAAGTTTCATCAGCATATTGTCATTTTTCAGATTACCTAACCAGACTAACTGTGACCAGAGGGTGACTGACTAACCTCGTCCATGGTGGCCGATCTGATCATCAGATGGGGAATGAGTCTCCCATTACAATCCTTGATAATTTCATCATGTTCAGGGCTCCGTTCATCATCTGCCAACTCAGATATGGTGTGATGACTGAGTGACTTCTTACTGGTTAGAGTGGCTCGGCTCCCAAGAGTTTGAGCCTGTTAGATAAAAAATTGGCTGAGAGTTTAGTAGCTGACTTTAACCTATTATAATGTCTCTAAAACACGGCTCTTGAAGAAGTTGTGAGCACGTATGTTAAAGTAAATATAGCTGTATGGTTAGCTGTCTCCTTATTGCTTATAAATGTACCTGTTCCTGATTCTTGAGTTGCTCTAGTAGCCGCTGGAACTCCTCCTCTTTCTCTTTGGCCTCTCGCTGAGTTGCCTGATTTTGTTCATCATAAGCCATGGCTACCACAGCCAGGATGAGGTTGATGAGATAGAAGGAGCCCAGAAAGATAATCACCACAAAGAACAGCATGTATGTCTTACCAGCTGCCCGCAGGATCTGTGTTTGGAACAAAGCAGAAGCTACGAGAACTAAGGACAAATTTATTTTCATAACTTTTTAATTTTAAAATGAAAAGTTCCAAGTTGGAGGTCATAAATCTGTTTGCAACAAATGAAAAAAGTGCCAACCAGCTGGAAAAGGTTCTCCCAATAGTCCTGGGTCATGAGTCTGAAGAGGGCCAGGAAGGCCCAGCCAAAAGAGTCAAAACTGGTGTAGCCAAAGTTGGGGTTCCTCCCAGCCTTCATGCATGTGTATTCTTCTGGGCACTTTCTATCAACAAAGAAGAAGAGTCAGCATGCTGCAATTGCTCTCCAAATCACACAACACCATACTATCGTGATAAATGTCAATAAGATATATTTTTACTTTGAAACAGCTTTGAAAGACGACAAGACCAGATTGACCAGACCAAAGTAGCATGGTAGTCTCAGTGTGGATAATACATACCCAGCATCAGAGCTGTTTCCACAAAGTAGAGCATCTAGGCTGCCTTCCAAATAATAGTGATTCTCTATAAACCAACAAGAAAAGAAACAGTGAAATCTGTTCCACTGAGGACAGCTTAAAATAAGAGATGTAACATGTTTAACATACCTGTGTTTTCAATATATTCAATGAAATTGAAGGTACTGTTGTATGTTGTATTATTGACATCCATGGTGTTGTTGAAGGACACAGTGTCATTAAATGTGGTGGTGGTGTTAAAAAATTCAAATTCTGTTTCATTTGTTTTGATGGGCCATCGCACACATTTGTGACGCAGATTTCCCATAAAAAGTTGAAGGCCAACGAGGGCAAAAACAGCAAGAGCAAAGACCGTCAGAATCATGACATCCACCATTTTCTTCACTGACTGGATCAAAGCACCCACAATGGTTTTCAAACCTGACAAAATACAATTGATATATTGGTGACATATCTCTGAAAGTCAAGCAGCTCTGCAACCACAAATGATGATCAATATAACAAATGATTCATATAATATTGAGTACAGTTACCCTATTATTCTTGTCACAAAACATAATGCCATTTCAACAGATGAAAATGAAAATATGAAATATTTTGTCAAGTGAAGTCATATACTGTCTCCTTTGTGAAATTCTCATACTCAGTAATTTACTGTCACACACACACACACACAAAAAAAAAAAATATATATATATATATATATATATATATATATATCTTTTTTTTGTGTGTGTGTGTGTGTATATATATAAAATATTAAAAATACCAGGAATCACAGTAATTGTTTTAAGGGCTCGAAGCACACGAAATGTCCTGAGGGCTGACACATTGCCAAGGTCAACAAACTCAGTGACGTATCTGTGGAAAGACAGAAAAACAATTAATCAAAGCCAATAACCAGATACACCAAAGAGACCAGTTTCCTATTTGAATTGGCTGCAGCATGAGAAATGTCCATCTAAAAACGTTTTGCACAATATCAGCTTTCATAGTAGCTGATGATTTCTTTCAAAAATGTTTAGTTTTTGAAATGTCACCTCTGTTTAGCAGCAATTTCATACACTCAAAATATTTTGATTCAATGTCAAGATGTGGATAATATGTCATGATAAGAACATCAGAACCATTGTGCTAATATCAAATGCAGCTACATAGATGAAAGTACACTCAGATACTTACGCCATGCTGATCACCATGAAATCCAGCCAATTCCATGGATCTCGAAGGAATGTAAAAGATCCAACACAGAAACCTCTAGACAACACTTTGACTGTTGCCTCAAAGGTATAGATACCAGTAAAAACATACCTGGAAGAAATTGTGCGACACAAGTTGGTATAAGTTGTATTAATGTAACACAGGAATGACTGAAAACTAAACTACAATGATGAGGTACTCACTCAACAGTTTTACTCCATGCTGGTGGGTTGCTCATCGTCATGAATACACAATTCGATAGAATTGTAATCATGATGAACATGCTAAATAATTTAATTCAGGATTAAGGAAACATATAAGACATTATATGCATAAGCAGACCCCCGCCTTCCCCCTCACAATTCAATTCAATTCAGTTTTATTTATATAGCGCCATATCATAACAAAGTTATCTCAGGGCACTTTTTTGAGTAGAGCAAGTCTAGACCGACTCTTTATATTTACAGAGACCCAACAGTTCCCACCATGAGCAAGCACTATGTGACAGTGGCAAGGAAAATTCCCTTTTAACAGGTAGAAACCTCGAGCAGAACCAGGCTCTAGGTGGGCGGTCATCTGCCTCGACCGGTTGTCCAGTTCAAACCTTAATGAACTAGATCATTCAAAAGCTCAGGCAACAATAGTTCAAAGGATATGAATGTATGAGAATTTTGATGGCTCCTCTCCTAACCAAACTAAAGGGGCTCAGAATGTAGCAAGCCAATTCAGCATTGAACCTGTAGATTGTGTTTCCTTTGCTGATCACAATGAATGTCTGAAAAACACAGAGATTATCTGTAAAATGCAAGCTACTATACAGTCCAAAAGTACTTGCTACATTTCAATAAATACTTAGTGATGACAATCTTGAAATGATACTTTAACTTTTAACTGTAACATATGCATACCACAAATTGTATACATTGCGTAAGGGATACTGTATGCAACTGTAATAACTTTATGTTAAGTAATACATCCTGTCATATTTCAAGGTTATTTAAGGACGCCGTCAAGCTCATTAAACACAAAGTGGCCACAGTGCCTATGTGTTTCAATGGGGCTTTTCATTTTTATGTGGCCCAGATGTGCTCAGACTGACTTTCTGTGCTTTGTAGAAGGGGTCCAGGTCCTCCAGAGGTGTGTTGAGCAGCTCTGGTGGAGGGTCTCCGTAGATCATGGGCAGACTCTTGCCCGCCTCCAGATCAGCGTGTGGGGCCATTGGCTCTTCCTCCTCATGGCCCTCTACTTCTGCGGCCTTTTTTCTTTGCTCCGTGAGCCTCTCGATCTCCGCCAGCGATTCCTGGGTGAAGCGCCGGAACGCATCAGTGCCTGGGGGAGGGAGCAGGGTCGCCATCTTCGCATCGCGAAGGGATACTTCCACACCGGGGTTTCCCTAGGAGGAGCTGGAGGGAGGACGATGAGTGAATACAGAGAACATAATACATTACCAGCCACAGTTTTGAGATGGGTCCAGCTATAGCATGCAGACAGAGCCATGACCTTCAAGCTGTGACCCCTGAACATTAACCATTTTCACCCTAAGCATTTATGTTTTGATTTGATTTGAAAACTTTAAAAACACATTAAATATTTATGACTCTTCCAAATGTGGTCCTAAGAATACAACATTTTTTAGGCAGGAGGTAATGTAGAATGTAACAAATTAGAATTGAAACAACTGATCTATTAGTCAGTGGTCAGAAATATAAATCTAAAGCATATATAAAGCAAACATTTTGATCATATTTTTATCATTTGTTAATCGTTGCAGTCATTTGTTTCTGGCAAAAATGCCAAACATTCATTTGCTTCAGCTTCTTAAGTGTGAATATTTGCTACTTTTCTTTGTCTTATGTGATTGTAATCTGAAGGCATCACCGTTGGCTTTAGGAAACTATAACAGGCATTTTCCACTATTTTCTGACATTTTATAGACCAAACAATTAATCAAGAAAATAATCAGCAGATTAATCAATAACGAAAAAAATCATTATTTGCAACCCAATAATATTTTGAACGACATTTATCAATGAATTTATGCATTATATTTTTATTCTATCAATCAATTAGTACGCCGACTAATGCCACCAGAGCCAAAACTTAAAACGATTTTGTTTTTGCCAAAAACCCAAAAGTATTCATTTTACAATAATAACAAATGGAGAAATGTTTGGTATTTTTGCATGATAACTTTAATGACAATTTACAAAGTCACCAATTCATTTTCTGATGATCCATTTAATCAATAATGTCCCACTGTAATCCTTTAATTAAGTCTGTTGCAGATGTGCTAAAGCAGTGGTTCCCACCCTGGGTGTTGGGACCTCTCAAATGGGCCCCAAGGTAAATCTGAGGGGTCATGAGATAATTTCATGGGATAACAAATTCTTGTCTCTAATCTTTGCTTTTTGTGAACTATTAGATAGTTTTACCTCTTCTTTTGTCAATTATTTAAAAGACACAATCTGAAAAGTTTAGAGGGGAAATCAATCTTTGATGGAATTGTTTAAAACGCATCGACATCTGAAACCTGTGATGAGGGGTCACATGTAGTCACAGCTTTGTTTAAAGGGGTCACAAGCCAAAAAGGTTGGGAACTACTGTGCTAAAAGTTTATGCCTCCATACGTGTCCTGAGTGTTGGTAATGATCATAGGTCTAAGTTGCTTTGATCTGTGTGCAAACCCCTCACCCTACCTCATTCCTGCCCTCCACACTGTGCCTTGTATCTCTGACCCTGCACCCTCACGACACCAGAGGCACTTAAAAGTGTCAAGATGGTAACAAAATGACTAGACGCACTCAGGACGAGAGCTTGGACTTTCCCACCGTTCTAAAGAGACCATGACATTACTTGTGTACATCAGATTACTTATTAGCTTAGCAGACGCTCCATATCAGGTCCAAGTGGCATTTGCTTACATCCTTTGATGTGTTTAGCAACCAGTCTGGTTTCGTCTGGAGCAGCTAAGGTGAGGCTCCTGCTATTATGGATACAATAAAGTAGTACATTTTCCTTTAAATTAACTATTTTCCTTTAAAATATTTAAAACAATATAGAACTTCCAATATAAAACAAAAGACATCACTGCTTCCCCATAAGTATTATAGTTGTTTACTATTATGTAATTTTACATCCACTTAACCTGAAGGTGGTGTTTTATTAATCAATAACTACAAATGTGTAAATCAATCCAGACTAAAACAAGTTGAGAGGGAAAATGTATTTGCCGGAGAGCAACAATATCAACATGCATTTTGCAAATGTTGCATCATTTTAAGCTGAATGAATTGCAATTAGCTTTAATGTGCATTTGGAAATATTTTGGGGCAAAAACACAACATAACTAGAAGTGGGCTTAAGGCCTAACAAGAAATGGATTTAAGGAAAGTTGTTTGAATACACAGTAATACTCCAAAATACCTCAGAAATACAGATCCTTTATAGACAAAGTCAAGTACCTTATCAGTACCTAAAATCTACAAAGTTTGGTTGTCGCCTTGTGACATCACTCTTGCAATAATGTCTATTAAACTAAAGTTTAATGTCTACATTTTCTGAAATTAAGATACAGAGACTACACAAAAAACAAAGACAAAGATGTCAATAATGACCAAAACAGAGAAACAAGCTGGGAACAGACTGTAAAAAGAGAAGAGTTCTTGAGTTCACACATATAAAGACAAAGAGATCAGACTAAGGTACGAGCATGGCAACAAGAGATACACACATTAATGCACAGTGATAGCCACCGATCACACTCATTAATGTAGGTTAATACCCCCTCAAACCACCTCACTTGAACAGAAAATTATGCATTCACACACACGAGGGGACGCACACGCTCGCACAGATACGGTGGCTGCCCAGCTGCTACAGGCAATCAAGAGGGAGCGTCGTGTTACAGAGGCCCGATGACTCTGCTCATTCCTTCCTGGCTGAGCCTTTCCTCTGCGCCTCACATCCCTCTGATAAACAGGACAGCATGCCAACTTATCTTACCGAGCTGACTCCTCTCTCTACTACCTTCTATTTTACATGGGGCCCCAAACACACTAAGCTTCCGACTCCACACCCTTACACGCACTTTACAACCCCCCACCACCACCACCATCCCGCTACATGACACTTGAGGCTCTAAATCCCTCTTTCATACAACGCAGACTTCAATCATTCCATCTTAACACTATCACTCATCAAAGCCCCATCCCTAATCACTCACACACACAACTGACAGGGCCTTTTTTCTCCTTAAGCAGTAATAATACATGGGTCAGTATTTCCTTTATCAACCAAAAAAACCTTTAGATTTATTATCAATATCAACAGTTTCTCAGTGCCATTTGATCACAAGGCAACCTGGACAAACCCTACACCTACCTACTACTCCCTTCACACTCCCTATCAAGTGTTAGTTTCCCCCCTCATCATCCTGTTTTAAAAACCCCATTCTGGGAGCCATGGGCCCCGCTGCCCTCGACCGTGAGCCAACCTTAAAATACACATCCTGAGAATGGATGTGTTTCTCCGTGGCTTATGGGGAACATTTCCTGATTGCATTACATCACACCGTTACTGCTGAAGCCATCAAATGTCCTTTTTTTAAAAAGCTTGGTCCCTCAATTGAAAGCCCGCCAATCGTCTCGAAAAGGTTGTTGCCTTGTCTCCCACGTCACTTAGGTAAATAATACATGTTGGCGCTGTGTTAGGTTTTGTAGCTACATTTACCAGTGTGCGTTTCTGTAACGAGTACAGGCAAGAGTGTGATATTCAGTATCAGTCAAAATAGATTCTGTATATCACACTTAAACTCATCATAAAACATCTCCAGAAGATACAGTCCTGTGGCAGTGCTGGAATAAGAAGTCAGATCCTTAAAAGTACCAATACAAAAATGTAAAAATGCTCCATTACAAGTAAAAGATCTGCATTCAGAATCCTACTTAGGATTACAGAAGAATTATCAGCAAAATATACTTAAAGTATCAAATGTAAAAGTACTCGTTCTGCAGTAAAATGGCCGCTGTAACTGATACATTATTATATCATACATACATTATTATATCATATATTATATCATCAGTGTTTATGCTGTGGCTGCTCAAGGTGGAGCTAGTTTATGTACTTTAGATACAGTTAGCTAGTTTTGTCCAGTGATTTTAACCTAGGGGTCAGGCCTCTCCTAAGGGTCACCAGATAAATGTGAGGGGTCATGAGATGATTAATGGGAGAGGAAAGAAAAACAACATCTTTATTTATGTTTTTTCAGACTTTTCCATAATCTTCGCATTTCATGTGAAATAATGGATAGTTTTACCTCTTTGGGCATAAAACAAATATTTCAATGAAACAGTCTGAGAAGGTTAGAGGGGAAATCTCTCTTTGGTGGAACTGCTAACAACTCAGACATCTAAAATGTGGCAAAGGGCCCCAACCAGGGGAACCACTGGTTTAATCTTAACAATGTGTGGTATTTTATACACTTATTGTATGCTTTTTTTAATGTAAAATCTTTATCCATAAACTAACTAGTAACTTTATCTGTCACATAAATGTAGTGGAGTAAAAAATACAGTGTTTCCCTCTGAAATGTAGTAGAGTATAAATGTAACATAAAATGGATATACTCAAGCACGAGTACCTCAAATGTTTTACTTAAGCACAGTTCTTGAGTAAATCTCCTTAGTTACTTTCCACCACTGGTTTGATTTTAAGAGTCTAGCTGAAGACAATCAAGTCATTACATGACTGCACCCGTTCAGTCACACTGTGGACAGGTGGCAAACTGAGGAAGAGGGGGGCGAATGTTAGATTTCAGAAGCCTTCCCCGACAGTAATATATATTTCACCTTGCATGTCAAGGAAGGCCATGTGACCTGTGACATTCCAGTTGAGGATATAGACGGGGTAATGTAGACACCTCTTCGTTACACTACCCGGCCGTGGAATGCGAATGCCAATATTCACCTCCGGAAACTAACCGAACCAGCTTTTGGCTTTTGTCACAAGGGCAGCATGAGTTCATACAGAGAGAGAGTTTGTGCTGTCTTCTCATTAACAGTAAAGAAGTTTAGTTCATTAGATTTCAGGGTCTTGAGTCTTAAGCACTTAAATTGCCTGATGTGATCAGTGAAACATAAGAATAGCAAATTGATCTTTGTCCTGTGAAACATTCAAGCATGCCAGCATGAAAAATATTGAGACCACTCCCTGGTTATCTTGGAGTTGAGCAGAAACTTTTCTCTATAGCAAAGTTGTCCTGGACTGCAGTTATGATTTTAACAGAGAACATTACCAATATTGAAGTCATACTTTGTGAAGTGGTATAATATTTTAAACAATTTTAATGACCTGTTGGCTTAACTCTGGTGCCCTAAAGATGCTGGGAGTCCAAAGACAAGTCCTGAGGCAACATGGCAAACGTCTCAGTCCCCTCATTATACAGCACTTACCACTCCTGGAATGTGGTTAAGCTGTAAACAACAGATCCACAGAGCAAACAAGGGCTTTTATCCACATGTCCTTTGACATTTGCCATGCTCCTGTTCCCCCTGTTTTCTCACGGGGTCAAATCGCAACACTGTACTTCGCTCTCTCCCAGCTTGCTTCAACACCCTGTCACCCACCAGTTAACCTTGTATTTCAAACCCTAAAGGGAGCCACATTAAAACGGACCTCTCCACCTGTTCCTACTTCCTACCGTGTCATTGTATGTTGCCACCTGTTCACTCTAGCCGCATGCTCATTCAAACCAGACTGACAATGATCAGCATGTTCATGGCCTCAGTAACTACTCAGGGTCAAGCCCTTAGAGTCTTTCACTCTTATTTTGATGTCTTTTTCACATGTGTGCACAGTAGACTGTAGTTGCACTACGGTCCCTACATGCATTATGTTGCTGCTAAGAGGACAGCTGCTGTCATTTGCGGTATGCCTCTGTCGCTTCATACCGAGGAGCTGTAAAGACCTAGCATAAGCTCCCTGGTGCAGTAGGATGGTCTGATGGTTAACAGAGACATATAGGCCTACTGATTTATAAATCCAGACTTTTGTTAGAGGACACAGCCAAACAATTGTGTCTCTGGCTGACCATGGCCAAGTAACTGTTTCACCACAACCATCTTGGAATGAACCATAAATGTAAGATAAACTTTTTGGGGGTCACTAGGAACTATGTTGTTCTTTGATATAGTCTTATACAGCTTTCTAAACCGATATCTGCTGTCTCAAACTGACCCATTTGGCCTTTGCACTCACTGCACAGAAATCTGAGTAGATTACATGTGGAAATGATATGGAGAATATTCCATCCAGCTTATGAGGGACCAGGGGGATCTATTATCATATTCATAACACCAATCAAGTCCTTAAAAAACACAGACATCCATGAGGTAGCTCCTCATGTTCGAACCATCTAGTTAAACACAAAATGTTAACAAAAAAAAACATATCTGTCACATAATATTCCGATGGGGAAAGCAACAAAACTGTATGTCGAACACACAAGATGGAACTGAACAAATGAGATGGTAAATTTTGAGAAAAAAAGTTGTACTTTAACCTTATTTCACCTTTTGAATACTCTGGAAAATACAGAGGTCTAGCCAGGCAGTCACATGGGCTCACTTGGTGAAAGAAACTCAAAACCGACACCTTCTGCATCCAAGAACATGTGATGCGAGACACACAAACACAACTCAGGCAGAGGAAGTCCTCAGAGATACATCTCTACACATTATGCATGTTGAGGGCTACAATAAGACATTTTATGCCATTTACCACATGTGATGACACGAAAGATTGTCAGTGGAGAATGCATTAAAAATAATTAAGACAAATGATGCAATGTGCAAACAAAACTATCTCTAAGAACTTAAAAACACCACCTGATGATCCCCATCCATGTTGAAATTTGCATTAGCTCTACTGTTGGGGCTCCACTGAAGGACCCCATCCTGTTACATCAGAGTTGCAGATGCACAGTTGACAGGATCTAATATGAACACCAGCCTCCACGTCTTCCACTGTGTCCAAAGATCTGCTTTCCCTGCATGGAGCCAGGCTGTCTCTGTAGTCCCACACCTCTGATTTGGGCAACATGGATTAACGGCAGAGAAATGGTGGGGTATGAGCGTCCACAGCATCACAGTATCTTGCCCATCTGCTATGAAGACATGGGCTAAAAATAAAACTTTGCCCCTGTGGGAGGAGGCATAGTGGGGATTGAGAAGGTTGTGAAGTGTCCACACTGGACATTACAGCCATGTGCCTCTAGGGAGATATTCACCTGGCAGGTGAAGATATGGGCCTGTTATGATGTTTATGCTGCAGTTTTCCCTCTCATACTGTAGCATAATTGTGTAGTAAAACACGAGTTCAACACTGCATGTGCGTGCACCTTGACAACACAAACACCCACACGTTTACTTACACACACACGCATTTAAAAACACTGCTGAGAAGCCATAAATCTACCAATTCCAAATTTGACCTAAGCTCAATTACAGGTCCATGTTTATTATTAGAACAAAGGCGCTCATATTAAAACACTCTGCATTTAAGATAAAATAAGATAAGCCTTTAATTGTATTTTATGAAATTTCATTTCTTTGGCAGTGCAATTTATAATTTTGAGTGCCAATAAAACAAAACCTTGCTTCATTTATCAAACAACAGCCAGATGGTTCTCCAGAAACTGCAAGTTTAGTTTCACCATAGTCCAAATGAGAAAGAGGGAAAATTAAACCATTACACAAAAAAACTATACTATAACCCAGCTATCTTAAAACCAGGAACATGCAGAATAAGTCCGTTTCATCCAGAGAAAGGGAAGCATAAACCTAAATAGCCGGCAAACTCACGAGATGAAGACATAAAAAAAGCACCAAAACGTAAACAATCATCAAAGCCATTTAGGAACCTGCAAGTAAAACCTTCAACCTGCAGTCTGACAGCAAACTTTCATATTCTGAGAATCATGCAGGAGTCATCTTTAGGCTCAGCGACTCATGGAAGACAATAGAAGGCAGGTGGCGGGTTACCTTGCACGGTAAAGCAAATATTCCCACAGAATCCAAGAAACTTGAAAAAAACAAATAAAGTCTTCCGTGAAGCCTTACACTGAGGACGTAATTCTCCCCTTCTGGCAGCCAGCGCGGGGCTGCAGGACAGCTGTTGCTGACGCAGTGGTGTCCTGCAGTGAAACCGGAGGAGTTGCTCCAGGTAGGATCAGATCAGACCTTTGACACTTCAGCAGCGGAACCGCTTCCCGTTCTCACACAGCTGGTCGCTTCTGCAGGAATTTCCGTCGGACAAGCGCATTTACAACTTTGCCGCAAAGTAAAGCCAGTGTTTCAGCTGAATACCGCTGCAGCGCAGACGAAACGTCCGTGGTCCTGCTGCAGCTACCGCGGATCTCTGAGCACACGTTAATCGCATCTGAAAGTGTTTTATTCAGCTGATCCGCCTGCAAGATCCGCTTTAGAAATCATTTGTTCCCGGAGATTAGTAAATGTATTCATTATGTTAATTTGTAATAAAGATTGTTATAATGAAGCCAACGTTTACCACCCGAGAGCTAATGATATGTTTCATTAAATATGTAATGCTGAGTCTATTATTATATAATGTAAAACTAACCCATGCACAGACTGATAGAAATGAAAGTATTTATCTATCCATGTTTCAGGTCTTGTTTGTTGTATTTTGGAATGTGCAATTGAATAGTCGATGTGAAAAGCAGTTCAAAAAGTGACTATTGTACAGTCGTTTTTGTGAATGTGAAATACAAATAACTGCCAAAAATCTTAACACACACTGATGAAGCAGGTGTGTTGTTGACAGTTCCAGCCGATGAGCTGATTTCAACAATTTTGACAACTGAGGACTGAAGTAGTTTCCATGGTTGTCAGTGATGAATTTGGCTTTTTATTTGATTTATTTATTTATTTTTCAGAAAGAAGTGGAGGGACATGAGGTGAAAATATGTGGAACAGCCTTTCTTTCTGTCAGGGCATGAAAAAATATGAAAAGTTCCCTGTGTCTGATGATTTATGATACACAAGTCTATATGAACAATTTGAAAGAAATCTCAACTATACCTTAGGCCTTCACCGAAGTTCTTTGCACAAATAGTTAGAAAAGTAGCATGTCCTAAAAGACCAATATGATGGGAACTAATAAAAGTATTAAGGAATTGTTTTGTATCCCCCTAAACGTCTGTTGCAGATACAACCACCAGAGGGCAGCTAATGACTTTTAATTTTCTATGTAATCCTTTTATTCAAATCTATACTGTTTTTTTTTTGTTTTTGTTTTTTGTTTTTTGGTAACTCTTGGTCTCTCCTTGTTAGAAGAAAAAATACATCTTTAAAAATGTGTAGACACAATATTAAAATGTCAGTACTTAATACACCTTCTTATGATTAATAAAAGTGGAGACTAATAGCATGTTCCTGATAAGTGGGCCAAAAACTGCTTAAGGACCAATATCTGATGTTTTGGCTGAGAAATGAGATTTTTGATTACATTTGATCAAATAACCTCAGTATAAGCAGTGAGAGGGACAGGACTGCGTCAGTGCACTTCTTACAGTCTGATTGGGTGAGTCCTCCTGTCGTTGTGAAGGCTATATTTGGCTGAAAGGTGTGTAGTATGATTATACAAGGAAAATGATATCTGTGATTACAAATGTTAACTGGGTGTCATCTGTTTCTTGGAAATGGAGCCTGCTGCAATTTTTCCCACCTTCTCCTCTCCCATGTGAGCAAACTGTCCCAGTTTCAGGACAGGGTCCAGATAAAATTACATTAAATACTGAAGAAATCTGGTCTACGCCTTGTCATTAACAAATATGTATGAAACAGATTGAAAAACAAATGTACATATGATTGTGGTGGTCTGTAAGAGTAAATTCTGGGACATCTTTTCACTGTTTTCATGCCAACAATTGGTCACATTATTAAAAACAGCTGTGATTATTTGACACAACATTTCACTTTTAATAAAATGACCCTAGTCTCCATAAGTAATCTTCCAAATGCTTGTAAGGTTTAAAATTACTTTATGAAAATTGGCATTAAGTCTCTTCTCTCCCCTTAGGAGCTGTGACAAAGTTAAGGACCTTAGGATTATTTACAATTCAGATTTAACCTTTTCTCCACCTAATAATAATAATAATAATAAACTTATTGCTTATTTTATACAGCACTTTTCAAAACAAAGTTACAAAGTGCTTTACATGGTTGAACTAGGATTAAAACATCTCAGGACTGCAACGAGGTGAATAAAGTCTCACAATTGAAATAATACAAAATAAAATGGAATAAAATACCCAACAATGATATAAGATAAAAATGATAATAATAATAATAAAACATAACATTTCATATTTATCGACATGCATCTTTCTATGCTATACATCTATTGTACTTCTGTTGCTGTGACACTTCCATTTCCCTGTGGGGGATCAATACATTTCAGGCTTAAACTAATCAATATCATATTACCAGACAACCATCACTATAATTGTTGTGTTTCTTATTAATATTATTATTAATATTAGTAGTAGTAGTAGTAATAGTGGGCCTAGTATTAGTAGTAACCTAGAAGTTGGATCAACGGTAGTAGGAACCAGTTTAAAGGGATTGGGGGGAGCATTAATGACGTGACACCGTTTCCATGGAGACACAACCGCTACATCCGGACGCTCAGTGAAAAGGTTGTTTTGGTAATGTCCTTACTGTTGTTTGCTAAATTGATAAATGAGTTGTTACATTTAGCTTACGATACAAATAATACACAGTAAAAAATGGAACTGCTTACTGTAGAGCTAAATATTAACGTCAAAACGAGCAAGTGAAACTTTTGTTGGCCAAGTGACGAAGGGGTTTCGTAGCTTAAATCAGCTCACTTTTCAGTTTTATATGTTTATCATTCACAACGTTAATTGTTGTGTTTCGATTATTCACGCAGAAAAACAAACCATGGACTCTGAGTATCTGAAAAGACACCTGGGAACGTGTCTGGCAGACGGACTGGCTGAGGTGGCCGAGCAGCGCCCTGTGAACCCCGTCCTGTATCTCGCCCACTGGCTTTACAAGTACAGCGCAAACGTAGAATACGAGGCGCAGGTGAGCTGCTGTGTTGTTCCCTCGTCAACGGGGAGCAGCATTACACTACATGCTGTGTATACAGCTGAGGTTTTCAAAGTGGGAAGCCTCCCCATGGGGCTCCAGACGGTTTCAGGGGAGGCTCAGTGAATGGAGGTGAAGTTTGTGCGATTTGGTTAAAGAGACTGTTCAGCTCTACAG
The DNA here is from genome assembly GCA_005408345.1 of Macquaria australasica. Lineage (NCBI taxonomy): Eukaryota > Metazoa > Chordata > Actinopteri > Centrarchiformes > Percichthyidae > Macquaria > Macquaria australasica. Next base: position 343,264 of record SEMN01000471.1, on the reverse strand, counting down.
TAGTTTTGTGGAATTTTACTGTTTTTCCCACTTTCCCAGTGTCAGAAACTAATAAATGCCTAATAAAAAAGGACACACCTTTTTTATGTATATGGCGTAGTCTGAAGTTATGTCAAACAGCAATATTAGGCTATCATGGCTCAATTATTGAGTGTCTGTGGGATCAAATAACATAATCACCATCACATAGGCATCCAGGAATTGAGCGAAACTAAGCAAGTAAACTAAGGGGGGGTGAGGGTGCTCCTTTTTGCTCCAAGTTTTGTCTGAGGGGAGGCCCACAGTCTCAGACTTTGAAGACCTCTGCAGACAGTGTACTGTATCTTTGTATTTTTTATGCCTATTTATGACTAATTCCTTCATTGTCTGTGTGAAAATGTAGTTAAACATACAAGTGGAAAGTAAGTACACCAAGTAGGCTACTGTAACGCTACTTAAGTACAAGTCTGAGGTACTTTTACTTTCTGCTACTTTCTGCTCTTACTCCATTTACATTTATTTGTACATTTATTGAACAACTCGCTAGTGACTATCGTCTGCAGATAAAAAAACAAAATTGAAAACCTGATGCATTTAGACAGTTAATTAAACTTCCCAATAGTATATAAAGTGCTTACAATTAGCCCCAGCTCCCCGACATTAAAATGATGTTTACATGTTAAATCTTCTGTATTAATAATATTTTATATAAAATGTTATAATGCTGACAGGGGCCACTCTGCCTGCAAAGCTATTTTGATACTTTACAGCAGCTATAATGAATATTTTTATATTAACACTGGATTACTTGTATGTAAAAGGAGTTGCTTGTAGTGACAATCCCACACGGCATTTCCTCTCAGCTCTATGGAGCTTTATACTGTATGTCAGTGTTGTGTTTCCACTGACCCCAAGTGGCCAAAAAGTCAATAAATGCAGTTTTAAGCACATTTTGTTAATAATACTTAAATACTTTCACTTAAGCCAAGTTTGAATGCAATACTTTTCGTGTAATGGACTATTTTATTTTTATAGTGTACTATTGCCAATTTTACTAAAGTAAAGGATCAGAATAAACCATGTCCCACTAGCTACAGGATAGAAAAATAACTTCCTTAATCAGAAGTTATCTTGTGAATGCAGTGCTGGGGAAGAAATATTGATATTGGAGAACATGACCCCACCCACCACAAGGAGACTAACCCCTGGGAAACACTTGCTATTAAACTGCTTGTACTAAAGCTACTTCTGCTTATGCCGCTACTGCCACTACTACTACCTCAAAGCCCTGATCTCCAAATAGATTTTGAGAACTGCAGTAAGGGATGACGCAGACTTAGACAGTCTAAGCTCCTCAGGCTATAAAGCTATAAAGCTTATTGGGTCCGTGGCAACAAAAACCCAGTCATCTTTCACCTTTTGCATAGATTCAGAAACTGCAAACAGAGCCCTGCATGCCTGGAGATCTATGGGCCAAACCTTCACAAGCCTTAAAAGGTGTCAATGTTTTGTAAAACTACATGTATCAAAGGTGCTAAAAAGGTGTCGTAGGGTCTTTTTTCTCAGTCACAGTCACAAGCCTTGTTGTTGTACCACTTTTTTATTTGCAGAAAAAGGCCACTTTGGCACTCCTGGAGCAGGAGCAGGCGAAAGCCAGAGAAGAGGCATTACACCAGAAGAAGCTGAGGGAGGAGGAGCAAAAGATCAGTGAGGCCTTGGAAGAGTCTAAAAAAGTATGTTGTGTGACAAATTCCCTGCAACACACTCAGTTTGTGTATTTTAACTGAGACTGATGTCACTTTTGTTTTCATTTCTTTATAGTTTGAGTCTGTGCTGCTTTGTTTAGTCATTGTCAGATATTGTAAAAATGTATGTATAAATGTATTGGAGTACATTTTGACATTACATTTTGAGTAAAATCCTTCAAGAGCATATCAACATCAACAGATCTCTGAGAAGGAGCCTACAGGGTCTGATGCACCCACGACAGTAGCTGCTGAGGACAACAAACCTGTGACCGAAGAGAAACCAAACGATCCAGATCCAGAAAACCAGCAGGGCACAGCCGAACACCAAACTGAAGCTCAGGAAAATGACACTGAACCAGAGGTGATAAAAAGTAGATCTGAAATCTGTGTGCTTCTGGTGGAGGTTCCTCCCTGATCTTATGCAATAACTAATTTGGTTTGGTTTCCTGTGATCTTTGGTTTTGATTCTTGGCCATTGCTGAGGTCTTTTGGGTGGCAGGACAGAGTAGTTTGCTTATTCTAATGCATGACTGGCCTCGTCTGGTGTGGAAATAGTCATCAAAATGATTTCAAATGGCTTAAGGAGATGGTGTGTCTGCCAGGTGAAGGTTACAGATAATGTAACCAGTCCAGAGTCCCCTGAGAGAAAACCTGTGGAGGCCAGTAGCTCTTCCCTCTCTGAAGCCCTCAGCACAGAGGTCAAAGAGGAGTCTTCAGAAATGCCTGTTGAAAAAACCAAAGTGGAGGCAAGGAGCGATGACGTAGAAGAGAAAACAGAGGTGGAGCCAAGTGACAATCATGTAGAAGAGAAAACAGCAAGCAGCAATCACACAGAAGTGAAAGAAGTTGACCAAGATGAGGAGAAGGTGATGAGACACTTTTTGTGGCCGAATTACATCTCCATTTTTGTACCATGATGTTCAACTGTTTACCTGCATGATTGAAGTAATAACATTTAATTCGTAACAAATAAAAAAAAAGTAGCTAGGGGTTCATGTCAAACACTGTGACAGCAGATGGCAAAACATCTGCTTATGTTTCACTGTGACTCTAAACTGGTTAAATTACACATTATTCTGTCTCACAACTGCTCTGCAGGTGGTTGATCCACCTGACACGACTGAGTCTGAGCAGACTGAAGCATTACACTCGACTCCCAGCCGAGACGCTGATGACTTAAAAGCAGACAAAACAGAAGAGCTATTCGACAAACAAAGCCCTCGTTCCCCTGACCCTCAACACACAGAGAAGGTGATGCTGCTGAAATACAGGTTATGTGCGTGAGGATTTAGGTTGCCATGTGTACAGATTGAGCATGCAAGAGATGCAGGATAAAGAGCAAGGAAAGACAATGGGCAGATGAACAGAGTGGAAAAGTGAAGATAGATTAAACATTACAGGCCAGAAGACGACAGGAGAGAACAGCTGAGAAGAGTATCAAGGTGTTCATTCCTCTAAATTTCACAGGTGTTCAGGTGAAGAAAATACAGACGGGTCAGGCTGAGCAACAGCAGATTTACTAATCTGCTCATTTTCTACATCACACCATTTCATCAGCAGGTTGATGAAGATGACTGGTAAGTTGGAGTCAGCCCCACAGAGTGACAGACTCAAACCAGAGGAGACATTTTCTATTGAACAGATAAGTTTGAGAACCAAAATGTCCTAGCAGCATTAGACGGTCAGCCAGAGCAGCGAGACCCTGTTGAGAATCTAGAGATAGAAATGCAAAGACACGTTTGTTTAATGCTTAACCAGAACTGTTGTGACCACCTCATCTCAGGAGGCAGACGGGCAACGCACGAGTGAGACCACTGATAGCTCGGCTCCAGTTGACGGTGACGTAACAGTAGAGGGGACAGAGTCAAGACCTGCCACTTCACAGGAGGAACCTGAAAACTCTCCTCCTGACATGGAAGACGTCCAGGAGAAGGTAGACGCTGCAGGCCAAATCTCAACAAGTGAAAATTTAAAAAATGTGAAAACATTTCCATAAACAAAGGGGCCTGGACTAAACTGATCTTAGTTTTTATGCTTCTACTTCAGATAGTTGGCATTTTTATAGTTTCAGTTGTGAATAATTGTAACTAAGTTTTGTGTTGCTTTTCAGGAAGAAGAAAAAGAAGAAGAACATACGTAATCAAGTCAGTGTGTTGTTAGACAATCCACTGATTACATGAAGTTTAAATCATTTTATAGCTTCAGTATACATGTAGTTTGATGGGTATATATATGTGAAAACATAAAATATGCAAGTGCTAAGTAAAAAATAAACATTTATCACCATTAATTTGTATTTATGTGATTTATTTCAGTGTCTCTGTGCCTAAAGTGTTTCTGTCTGACTAAACTCCATCACAGCAGGCAAGGAGTGAAATTGTGTAAAGAGGGTTTTAATAGTGGTGATGGTTCATGTGACTTATTTCCTGCAACATGTACAGTACAAGTCAGATTAGTAATCACTTCATTTTGGATATAATGGAACAGATTGCAACACTTGTCTTTATTGTGTAAGCTTGCAACATTTTGCTGCCATGTCTGATATTTTGGCCGAATGACGGTGCAGATTTCATTCCTCTCAGTGACCTTTGAGCTGAAAGAGGAGGGCCAACACTGGTGCACGATGACCGTGTTGCATGTCATTTTTCAGTATCTGCAGTTGTCTTCACGCTGCACACCAGATGACGGCGTCACTGATCAAACGCGGCTGCGTGTAATCAAGTCGTCTGATCAGTATCTCGGTCCAAAGGAGGGCTGGGTTTGTTTGAGAAACACTGGGAGGATCACCTTCAGCTGGAATTTAAACGCGCTTGCAGTCGCGGGTGCAGTCACAGAAGTGTCTTTACTCCAAGATGCATTAAACTAAAAAAACGGACAGAAGAGAGAAATGGCGATGGGACTCATAGCCAACGCTGCGGCTGCAGTCGGCGGCCTCGTTACTGGTGTTATGAATTTCTTCACTGATATGTTTCTGACACCCCCGCTGAAGGCCACTCTCGAGCATCTGGAGGAGACTGAGCTCAAAACTTTGAAAGGAGGTGAGTCAGAACTATCTACCAAAGAAGTTATGTGATATTAAGCTTGTTTATTATTGTATTAACGGTCAAAATGGCGTGGGGGGTGTTGAAAGGAGCTTTTGTTCAGTTGGAATGCGATCTGCGTTTAGTCTGTTGCTCAACTCTTCTACCCTTTTGCCTCCTTCGGTCACTCAGAAATAAGGACCCTGAAAGCCAAATCTCTGTGGGAGAGTTCTGGAGCTGTCATCATGGCAGTGCGGCGACCTGGATGATTTTTGTGCAGAGAGGTAATGTCACTACAGCATGTCCAGTATCTGACAGGACAACCACAGTTCTTATTATGGCTAAATGTCCTTATGAAATAAGTTACTGGCTAAATGAAAAATGTTTTTTAACCCCCTTAACATCGCTCTTACTCTTTTATTTCCCCTTAAGTAGCTGGTAAAGTCATCTTATTCCACAATGTCTGTTTTAGATATTCTGTGTTGTCTACTGTATGATGTTTATACTGAGACTGATACTCAGACCCTAGACTCCATGTTATCTCTGCACCATTACACCAAATTAAAATATGCTGCATCATTCTCTAAACATTTACCCAAAATCCTTCCTGACTTATTTGGTATCTTTGGAAACTTTGGGATCTCCAGTAATGTTTTGCTGCATAGCATGAGTTTGCAATGACTGACCCATCAACCGGCAGGGTCAGTCGGGTTCAAGAGGTTTTTAAACATCCCCTTCAGTTTATATTTATTTAATACATTTGTGATTATCGCTCTAAATTTAACTTTGTTAGTCTCCAGAGGGGGAACTAGCTTGGTCACCCATGCAAGGTGACAAATAATAAGAGACACAAGTCATATAAAAGACATTCTGCCACTACAGTGCCAACACTTAGACATATCCCAAGAGGACATAAGTGTAGCTCAGGAGTCTGTCTAGCCACTACGTTAAATAACAATATAAATACAATTGATCAATTAATACAAGTTTAATCATAAGTGATGCACCTAAAAACAAGGACAATAAAACGGATAACACATACAAGATTAAAGCTTAAGAAATAACAACTGTAACCACAATACATATGAAACAAAACCTTAAACTATGTAAAAAAAAAAATACTACTAATATCACAAAACATTTGAAATTTATAATTGGAGTAGGCTTGGTATTTATTTATACTGGTTGATGTGTGCAGTGTCTTTGTGTTCGTAGTAAATGCAATGGCAGATTTAAAAAAACAAAACTGAGTTTCTGTTCATCTGACTGTTTTGTATCTTGATTGGCTGCAGGAGGCTGCAGAGCTGTCCTCTCTGAAACCCCAGCTGGATGAGCTCGGGGTCCCTCTGTACGCTGTGGTGAAGGAGGACATCGGCACCGAGGTCCAGAACTTCAGAATGTACTTCAAGGGGGAGATCTTCTTGGATGAAAAGGTGGACTTTCTGTATTTAACTGGTATATTGTGCAGTCAGTTTACTCCCTGCGGAGGTTTTCCGTTGAAGGAACACTTCTTCAAACCAGATTTAGCCAGTTTTTCCAGCATCACTTCTTGTAAACACTGAAGTCATTCAGGATCTTTGGGAAATCGGTTCAGGTCTGCATGAATGATTCAAGGCTTTTGGTTTGTCTGCTTGGATTGCAGAGGCGTTTTTATGGGCCCCGTGAGCGGAAGATGGGTCTCCTGGCATTCCTGCGTGTTGGGGTGTGGATGAACGGCCTGAGGGCCTTTAAGAACGGCTTCATAGGAAACGTTTTGGGAGAGGGCTTTGTCCTCGGTGGGGTCTTCGTCATTGGACGAGAACAGCAGGTAAAACCTCCACAGTCAAGTTGACATCAGCACACAATCAGTTGTGTAACAAAATGCATGTATTACATTATAAATCATGTTTAAAGAGGAGTAAAACAAACAGACTTGGAACTGTTTGATATTTTTTTGTTTTTTTGTTTGATATTCTCCTTTTCCTCATTATTTCTGTTCTTCCACAGGGAATACTTCTGGAGCACAGAGAGATTGAATTTGGAGATAAAGTCAACATTGCAGATGTCATCCGAGCTGCCAGAAGAATATCACAGGAACTTCTGCCTTTAGAGCAGAAATAATGCTTTGTGTTACCCCTGTTGGATAAGAATCTCATATCTGTTAAAAACGGCTATACGAACGATCATATAAATGTTGAAAAATGTTTGAATTTCAGTGTGGATGATCTTTGTAAAGTTCACATTAGATTTGTGAGTTTGTTGGTGTACTGGTCTCGGGGAAAACCAGGATGCATTTTGAGGTATGACTGCGTAGTAAGAGGCTCGGAGTGTGTTAATGATGGTCTGTCTTTAAACTCAAGAGAGAAAGCAGACTTGATATCTAACACTCCGTTTCCTGTACTGCTCTGTGATACTGCTGTGTTATCTTGAAACCGTGACCTTTGACTAATAAAACATGGCTTTGTGCTCTATAGTTTTTTTGTTATTCACTGCTTGGATGAAGTTGTTCACATATTGGACTTCCTGAGATAAAAGTAATCTGAATTCCCATGGGTGGAGGGAGGGTGGGACCGTTTTCAGAGCCAACATCACTATCAGATCGGTCTAGTTTTCTGTAGGGGCTTCTTCAGTGGTATGAGAACTCCATCCCATCTGCACAAAAACAAGCCACTTTTGGTGCGGTTGCAGTGCTGGAACAGGACCAGAAGTACAGTTTGGACGGCATTTGAGAGCTTTGTTTTTTCAGCGTGAATAAACTTTATCTCTCACTGGATACTATTTCGTACATCTGAAACAACTATGGAGACAGGTTGGTATTCCTTTATCGTTAAATCTTAGAATCTAATAGAAGTACATTCAGGGTGTGTAATGCAGGATGTATTTACCATGTAGATAAAATATATTTTGGCTGTGGATGTATTCTACTTTGGTTTCCTTTTTTTACATAATCTGCTGCTGCATGTCACTGCTAACAGGTTTTTTTTTTATCAAGTATGTTTTGAAAGTAATGGTCATTTATATGTTATTTGTAATGGTTGAGATTATGTTCATGCATTAAGGAAAAGTGAAGAACAGTACTGTTATTGCAGAGAAGGGCAGCTACATGAAGGGCGTGGTCCTCAAAATACAGTATCTACTTTTTGTAACAACCATTAGAGCAACTTTAATACATCTCATTTTAATATTGAGAGATCCAAGATAGTTTGCTATATACTGAGATTGGTCGATTCAAAGGGTTTAAGCCAACATGGACGAGAAGTTCATAAAGTGCTTTTCACTTTTAATTCTTTGACAATGGGGCAACTTCATTTGCTGAGGAAGATCTTGTGATGCAGTTGAAAGCCCCAGAACAGCTATTGAATGGACCCTGTGGGCAGGCTGCTGAGACAAAGTTAGAATTTTTTCCTCAAAATGTGGGCTACAGTACTTAATCAAACATCAGTTATGACCACGACATTAACTGACAAAACACATTTTTGTTATCAAGGGAGATTAGTCATTCTGTCATTCACAGTGTCATTCTGAGCAAAGACCTTATCATGGGGATTTGCATAGAGATGTCACAGCTCTGCTGAATGAGCTCTTTTGCAAGTCAAACAGCAGAAAAGAGGTAACAGAGTAGCTTTTGCTGGGGTCAGTCTTGGGTATATAGCACTTAACTTGTATTACAGTAAGCAGTAATGTTGAATTTTGAACACATCCTCAAATATTTGGTGCCCTTTTATTTACTTAATTGAAGAAGTATATTATGTGACTGATTTTTATGAAACTAGTAAAGAGTAATTTATGTTCTCTGCTCTCTCCAGTTATGTCCTTCATCCTGCAGGGGGAGCTGTTTAATGTGTGGTATGTGTCTCTGGCAGTTGTGGCCACACTGATGGTTGCGGTGGCCCTCGCCAACACTGACTTATTCCTAACAAAGTCAGCTCCGGCCTCCCTGGAAGAACTGGGTACCACTGATCTCCAGACAACAACAGGAGGTGAAGAAAATGGAATAAAACATATATACAATATATGTACTGTGGTTGAAATATCATTCTCACCACATGGTCCAATCATTAGCTGTTCTGGTGGTTTTATCACATGATCATCATCAGCAGATGGAGTTTGCCCCAGTATACATGTTTCCATTTTTTACAGAGTACTTCATTGGACGTTTTGTTCATGTGAGCTTGAAAGCTGAGGTTCATTCTTAAAGTTCTCAGTAAAAATAGAAAATTAAAATATCTACAATTCTCTGACAACTGGACAAACTCTACTGATGAAGACCATGTGATATGATTGAAAGCAAACAAACAGCTACTTGTGGTGGGGATTGTTCTCTCAGTTTATACTCACATTCCTGTAAGTGGACAGAGATACAAATGTAAACAAAACACTTTAGCTCTGTTTATCTTTTAACAGTAGTCTGAAGTCTACTGAAGACTTATTAACTTTAGGGACTCAAACATTTTTTTTCTTTAAATGTAACTTTGCCTACCAGCTTCTCCAACAAAGAGAAATCATGTTCACTTCATGCGTTTTGTGTGGTTCTGCAGATGTGAAGAGAGTGAAAGGTCACACTTTGTGGGAGAGAAACGGAGCAGTGATTCTGGTTGTGAGGCGCCCTGGATGAGCCTTGTGCAGAGAGGTACAGTATGCACGTGTTTGTATTTGTGAGTGAGTGATATATAATACACATTAGTATATTTACAAGTTTACGATATATTCAGTATTGTCCACTGGGGGCTGCTACAACTGAAATGATGCTCTTGTATGTATCTGTTGAGGTGCTTTGAAGTAGAAAAACCACTGTATTGGATAGTTTAGTAGCGGGACAGAGCTAAAACTTAAAAACAGGATACATCTGTCACTTATATTTCCGTGTAACGTATAATGGTTCGAACTGCAGGTGTTTTCCCACCAACATCTGTTCCCATCTGTTCTGTCTGCCATTGTATTTCTCTCAATGCCTGACAGCTTGCAATGACAATGTCAGTGTGGCCAATCATGTATGTATTATTGTGTCAGCAACAACTGTGACTTTATTATCATAGAATGCAATTGTATGTAGATTTTTACTGCATTAAAATATAAAATGATTATTTTTGTTTTGTAAAGGTCCTGTGTAAAGCATTTTCACATATATTATTATGGCATTAATTCTGAGTTAATTATAAATCACACCGTTGAGAAAAGTGGCAGCATGCATGACATTTTAGCTTTGATTGTCTCAAACATGGTCTAGTTTGTTTACAGTACTTTTTATCAAAGTGTCACCATTAGTTTGGTAATAAAATAGTGATGTTTTAAAGTTTTACACTTTCAGATGTGAACAGATTGTTGGTGTTGACATCTCTCCTCAGGAGGCTGCAGAGCTGTCCTCTCTGAAAGCACAGCTGGATGAGCTCGGGGTCCCTCTGTACGCTGTGGTGAAGGAGAACATCGGCACCGAGGTCCAGAACTTCAGACCCTACTTTAATGGGGACATCTTTGTGGATCACAAGGTATTTGTACACTGGGTTTGACTAGGATTCATTAACAGAAACTAGTGTCTTTTCTCTTCTCTTCCCCTTTTTCCTTCCTTCCTTTATGTCTGTGTGTTTTTTGTTTTTGTTTGTTTTGTTATCTGCAGCTGGTTTTCTATGGCCCTAAATACAGAAGAATGGGTCTGGGTCTTTGTCTTGTTCGTCTGGGTGTTCTACGAAACCTGGTCCACGCTCAGAAGATGGGTTACCAGGGCAACAAAAATGGAGAGGGTTTTGTTCTTGGTGGCTTGTATGTCATTGGAGTAGAAAAACAGGTAATAAAACACATCTAGACATTAAAAGTTATTATTTACAATTCATACTCATTCATTTCAAAGTGTGTAGTCTCAGAATGAGAAGAAATAATGTGTATTTTCTCCTGAGAAAGCACTGATGTCTCCCTTCTCACTCAGGGTATACTATTGGAGCAGAGGGAGAAGGAATTTGGAGACAAAGCTGATCTTTCTTCCATCCTGGAGGCCGCAAAGAAAATTAATAAAAGCCAATAAATCTGAGAATATTTTGAAATACAAATGAGATTTTGGTCAGTGTTTCAACATTTACACACTGATTTTTACAAGTGAGATATTTTTTAGGAACAATGTGTTTTTTATATCTCCCTCATGTCACCAGTAACATCTGAGTTCATCTGTTTCAGAGTTTTGTTTGGTTGCTGTGCTGTTAATGTTGGTGCGTTCATGATAGTCTGTGTCTAAACCACTGAGGAGACAGACCTGATGCTGAAGACCAACTCAAACCACAAGGTTACAGTAAAAGATGTGCATTAAATGTGTGAAATGCTTTTATTAAAGTGGATTCATTGGAGTCATTTAATACATCTAAGTTACATTTGTGTGAATTGTTGTACTGAATTAAATAGTGATTGCACTATCGTTGCATCAGTATCTGATGTACAGAAAGTTCCGACACGCTGTCAGTTGATTGGCATATTAGTTGTCCAATCAAATATTTTCAATTAACTACAATCCAGCCAATCGACATGGCCAGGGGCGGAGCTTTTACCAGCAGGGGAAATGTCCCAGCCAGGTGCGTTGGATCATTTTGCACAACATGGACTCAGGTAGGCTAACTAACTGACATGCTTTAGTTAATTTACAGACTGGGGTGAACTTAAAGGAACACTTTTTGCTGTCGCCCATCAGTTTAATGTTCCTGTCAGTATCTGTTGGCTGGTAGGATTTCAGCAGACAGCTGCCTTGTTGTCTGCAGTGTTCTCCACTTGAAACGTACAATGTGTGGTAAGTATTTTGTTTTGTCGTGTTATCTTAGGCAAGATATTGTGCATTTGTTTCTGCAAGTATCAGATATTGTAGCGGAATAAACGCTGAACTTGCGTAGTAAATAAAGACGCAAATACACTTAATTAAAATGATCTCGGTCTCGATGATGACACGCTAACGTTAAATGTCGCCTTTTGACGCAGCCGCAACTTTGCACGCTTTTTTTTAGCGTCGCTGTCCGGGGTGCTGAAGCACCGTGAGACACTTGGGGGAACCCCAAGGTGACGACATGAGGACACACTGTTATCACGGGTTAAGTTTAGTGACATGTAACCATGGTATCAACACCATGTGACATCCTGACTCTTAAGTGGGTCAAGTCTGAGCTAAATACACCAATTAAATCCTGTTTCTAACCTCACCTGCAGAGACAATCAGTATATGTGTTGGTCTTTCTATTAATGTCCTAATGTCTAATGTAATGTGAGTTGCAAAGAATGTAAAACATCTGATCTTAACATTTAAGACATGCTCTATGTTGATGCATTGTTGTACTGTGTTTATTTATCCACCTGTTGATGTTTCTGTGAGACTCGGACAGGTGAGAGAGATGCAACATGGGCAGGAATGGACCAAAGTGTGACTCCGGGAAGCCAAAGAGTCAGCCATCATGTCACTGCATCGGTGAGGTGGATTATCCTGCCATTTCGCCTATTAGCAAGCTAATAAAAATACCACATTTCTACAAACAAACACTATGTGTGTGTGTGTGTTTACAGTGCAGTTGTGACAATGTAATATAGTCTCAGCATGCAGGGAACACAGTGGACAAATTGCCTGAGGACCCCGTTCCTTCTGCTCTATGCTGCTGTAGACTCCTCCACCCGGAGCTGATCCCCCGGTGGAGTGTGTGTGAAAGGGGACCCTGCCAGCCTCCATGGCTCACTCGTCAGACCCGTCCCGCAGGGGGAAGACCCCCGGGACCCAAGGGTCACACACGGCTGCACGCAACCTCTTACGGAAGAAGGAGCAGCGCCGGCGTGGAATCCGATCCTGCTCACCCATGGGCCGGGTCATCCTCATCAACTCTCCTGTGGATGGTAAGGAGTAGTAGGGCTGGCTGCTTGTGTAGTGCACATTTCAACCTCCAGTCGACTGTAGACAAAACACTGTAGGTTTATAAGTCTGACAGACAAAGAATATTTGGTATTTCTTTTATAAATTTAGGTCTGGATTAGATGTGATAAATAGGATGCAACAAAGTTGAGACCTACTTAGCAGGATGCCTTTACTATCTTACATAAGTACTGCATTATACTGACCTGATCAGTGGTTCTCAAGCTTTCTGTCTCACGAGAACATTTAAAAGAAGGTAGTAAACTCCTGCACATGGTCAGCATTATAAAAAGCAACGTTTTGGTCATAAGCATTAGTCACAAAATGAAACAACATCTTTAAACATATCAGAGAGAAATCACAAAAACCGAAGACAATAACACCGTCAATAATTGATAACATACAAACATAAAATGAGACAAGCAGTGTATACCAGTATCCAGAGAATACAACATTATTGCTGTATTATTAATGCACTAACCTTATTTCAAATAATGCTTGGTTTCCTTGATAGAGAACCTATACTTTATAATTTTGATCGACATTCAAGTCTAGCAACTTTTTAGTAGAATATAAACTATAAATAAAAGACTAGATTCTTTTTTTTAGCCCAAGAAAATGCACTGAAGTTTGCAGTTTTTTTAAAACTCAGATGAGTAGCTACAGCTTTGCTCTCAGGCTGCATGCGGCCCTAACAACCTCCAGCAATAAGATAGGCAACCTCTTACTGCCTCAGAGGCAAAACCCAGGGCAGAAACAATCCTCAAATCCCCCAATGCTGTTGCTGTGAGCGCATGGTAATAACTGAAGTCAACTTAGGGGAGCTTTTGATCACCTCCTCGGTTCTGTCGTCTGGATTTTGTGGAAGTTACGCTCTTGCAGAAGCTTATTGAGTTCTATTTTCAGATTTGGATTTTCAATAGTCTTTCTAGCAGGAGTAATAGAGACTTTATTCTCCTACGCACCTATCCACCAGGTGTGCATTAGGTTGTATTCAATTTGACATTCTCATGAGAAGTGATGTCTCAGAAGCCACAAATGTTCCCACAAATGTGTCATTTTGATCATCAGAGGAGGCCTGAAGACTATTTAATATGTCATCATTCAGTATATCAGAAACAAAAAGAAGAAGAAATATTTGCATGATGATGTTTGTGTAGTAAGTGAAATGTTTTGTCACTATATCAAGTCGTCAATTTTATTTATTTGCGTCAAAGATGGAGAACCACTGCTGCATATTATTAATTGTCAAATAAGATGGAGGAGTCAGATACAAGCTTGACTACCTTAATAATTATGGTACAGGTCCCCGGAGATTTGTGACCATTAATGGCTTATTGACATGTCGTCCATGTGATGTTTTTAGGTGGAGATGACAGCGAGGACCTCCACACCATCACAGTGGATAAGAGTGTGGATGGCAAGCTCGGCTTCAGCGTGCGTGGAGGCTCTGAACATGGCCTAAGCATCTTTGTCAGTAAGGTGGAAGACAACAGTACAGCAGGTAAACGAACTTACTACTACGAAAAAAAATGATGTGATAGAGCCACATTTTCATAACTGTAGTAACTGATGTTTACTCGTTGCTCTTGTTACACTACTTGTGTGTATGTCCTTGTTTGTTGACAGAGGAAGCAGGCTTGCTTGTAGGTGATAAACTGGTGGAGGTGAATGGTATCAGCCTGGAGAGCATCACGATGAGCAGCGCTGTGAAGGTCCTGACAGGCAACAACAGGCTGAGGATGGTGGTGAGACGTGTTGGCAAAGTCCCCGGCATCCGCTACTCCAAGGAGAAGACTACCTGGTGAGAAAGAACTATTCCTTCTGATATTAACTCAGTTCATCACAAAAATATTAGACTCTGACCCACTGGAAAATCTTTCAGGGTGGACTTGATACACAGGCGTATGGTGGTGGAGGAGAGCGGACGGACACCTTCGGAGACCAGCTCCGGAAGCGCCCTCCAAAGGATTGTCCACCTTTACACCACCTCAGACGACTACTGCCTGGGCTTCAACATCCGTGGGGGGAAGGAGTTCGGTCTGGGCATCTATGTCTCCAAGTAGGTACCTCTGTCATGGAAAACAGGCTCAACATTCAGTCATTAAATAATCCTCTTGGCTAGATTTACTGAGCTGTTTGTACTCACTCCTGTCTCATTGTTGTTTCAGACTGGATCCTGGTGGTCTGGCTGAGCAGAATGGAATAAAGATGGGGGACCAGATCCTGGCTGCCAATGGAGTGAGCTTTGAGGACATCAGCCACAGTAGCGCCGTGGAGGTGCTGAAGAGCCACACACATGTCATGCTGACCATCAAGGTGAGAGCGGTGACGTGTGCAGGATGTGACCCTCCATGTCCAGTGCAGCATGCAATAACTGTATTCATAGCAGAGAAAACTGTGGAGCCCCTAAAGTCTTAAAATACTATATATTTTTTAAATATTTTGCACAAAAGATTAAAAAATATCATCTTGAGTGCAAGGCTACACACACATTTTGTTACTGTAACACCAGAGCCAGTGAATCAACAGTTTTACATAACATTTATGCATTTCTTTCTCGAAGAAACGTCTTCTTCTTCTTTTTAGCACCACACCTAAAAGACAACGTGACAGGAAAACGGCTTTTCAGTATTTCCTGCTGAAATATGACGACGTAGGAAAACTCAGGAAACTGAGGAAGTTTATTCAGAAATGCTTTGTGTGGAATCTTGAGCTGACACAAGTTTCATTTTTTTATTTTAAAATGCCAGTTTTTTAAATGATAAATGGTCAGAAGTCATCATTAACAGAAACAGTTTTCCAGGGGGTAAAAGTGATCCAGTTTGATGGAAAAATAATAATAAAAATAATAAAAACTCCAATATCTATAATCCTTTGGTGTGTTGGTAAATGTGTGTTGGTGTGTTGTTAACAAGAAGTGGGAGGCTTCATCTTATATAACATGACGTAGGAGTAAAGTTGTCTCAGTTGAATGTGGGGATGTTTGGTGTTGAATTCGGTGTTAACGTCAAGCTGAAGAGGCTGTATCACGTTCCATATCGACTCTTTGTTAATAGAAGGCATGTTGCTTCTTTCATTGCTGCCTCGGTCAGATGACCTGACAAGCATTAACTTTCGGACCCGTTTCCTGCCTTTCATCTTTAAATCTCTCTCACATACACGAGTTGCGTCGCTACACAGTGGATATAGCGGCGGTTTGTGTGGCAGGGCCGACAGCTGGCACGCAGTCGTAATATTCCTCGCTCACTTTACTTGTCGGAGCTTGGGTTTCGCGCTGTGAAAAATAGCCAGGCCGTGTGCATTATTCACCAGGCAGCCGGGATCAGGTGCTGATCAAAGCTTAGAGCCATGTTTTGTGCAAGTTTTGTTCTGGGATCCTTCGCTTTTGTCCTGTGGAAACTGAAACACGTAGAGTTAGAAAGCATCCCAACCATCAAAGGTTACTAGAAAGTCAAGAAGGGAAATGTGTTTCTCTTTGAGGAGGAAGAGGAGTATGGTTTTGGGTCCCTGTGTGCTTCTAGGGTTACTCTTTATCAAACATAGCGATCCCATAAAAGTTTCAAGGTCTCTACTGTATCTAATTTGCATATCTGTGGCCATATCTTCACAGGAAGCAGGACGATACCCTGCTTATAAGGAGATGGTGGCAGAATACAGGTGGCTCAATAAGCGTATGTATCTGTTTTTGTTCTCCAGTGTTTCATTATCTAGAAAGTTGCAATCCTGTGGTCAGTGGAGATGAGTGTGAGCCTTTCTGTTTGTGCGAGGCTCCCTCTGTGAATCTGTAAAGAACACAGGGCACTCTTGTGATCTCTTGTGTTCTTCCTCAGTGGCCAATGGTACTCAGAAATCTTCCTCCCAGGGTTCAGAGTCCAACTCCTCAGCCTCCTCTCTGTCGTCTGGGACTCCTGTCAGCTCTCTGAGTGGCCTGTCGCAGGTCATGTTCCCGCCCAGCATGCCGTTTGGTTCAGACATGGTGGATGTCTGCATCTCTACTGAGGACCAGAGGTCAGGCTCAGCGTGTTTATTATCAGTGAGATTTTCCCAAATGTGGACGACAGTAAGAAACACTAGACCGAAACAACATTGTGTTTTATAGAACTTTTTACTCGTTCTAGGCTCTTTACACTGCAGACACACATACAATATGTGCATAGGGTTTCAAAAGCAACATGTGTACACTTACAGACTAGAACAGACATGATCATGGTAGTTTGTTTGTCCAGGTCTGAGTCCGAGCGAACTGAGACTGCCATCCAGACAGACCTTCCTTCTCAGAGGACAGGTGCAGACACCACCCGCAGCCTGGGACCAACCACTCTGCTCAAAGACACGGTGATCCGTGCAGAGGAGGGCGGCAGGAGGAAAGAGTCCACCAAGACAGCCGTGCTGCTGGCTCTCAGCAGACCGAGCCGACCAATCAGCAGGTCCCAGAGTCAAGTCACTGTGGCAGGTGAGGCAAGGAGAGAGCAGGAAACATAAAAGAAAGTTCATCCAAAGGTGGAATGGCATAAATGACCTACTGTTGCCATCCAATCATAGAGATCAAGCAGAAGAAAGAAACGAAGCAGAAAGGGAAGGACCCAGAGGAGAAGAGCACCCTGCAGCGCTCAAAGACCTTCGTCAACTTGCTATTCAAGGGTGGACGCAAGAGAGACACTTCCAGGGGGCGCTCCAAGTCTCCGTCCACAGACAAGGCTGGCAAAGGTAGCTGCTTGTTTGCATCCCTAAAATGCATTAAATTATTATTCCCACTTCCCACAAATTAGTTTTAAACAGAAAATTAGATGATTTTCTGCTTGGCCTGTAAAGATGCTGACACTTGCTCTGGTTGCTGTGTGGAAAACTTCACACAAAAAACAGACACATTACTATTACTTTTCAGATATGAAGTAAATAAGACCACGTAGGATTACAAAAGGTTACAACAGCTACTGTTATTCTAATTGTCAACTAATCCCATGAAAAGACCAAGTCCGTCTCTCAGTACTTTCTTATCTACCAAACCCTTTCACAACTACTGAAGTAAATCTTAAAAAACAAGTCACAAACACATAGTTTCATTTTTAACAAAAAGGCTCAGTTATTTCCTAAAACAGCTGGGCACTGTAGTTTTTAGCAAACATTACTCAATCAGGAGGAAATAGTCCATTTGTTGGGGACTATTTTCAGCTGCAGATTAATCCACATTTGGTGCTCTAGTGAGTATTCACGTCAGCAGGACAGAGTATGTTGGACTGAGTCCAAATAAACTACAGCGTGTGTTCATGGTAATGAAGGAACATGTCACCCAGTGCATTGAGGCTCATTGATGTGTTTTTAACAGTTTTTGGACAGCAGTGGAGCTCTATGGCACAGAGGAAGAAGATATATCAGGCTGTCATGCACACACAATAATTTTTAGTGGATAAACTCATTGTTGCTTTGGTACATTGATGGTATTTATTGATAATAAGAAAAATATAGAATGTTGCCATCCTTAAGCTTTAACTTTGAAATTGCAAATCTCCCTCCTCACATTAAAACCCTAAAATTGCTGAAAAGTTTCATGTACTTTATGAGCAGTACTTTTGTAAGTAATGATGCTTTTGTGACTGATGATGCGCAGCAACTCGAGCAAGTACAAAGATCTTTCCAGGCTGTATTCTGGGACACGATACACTACAGAGTAGATTTATTGAGACTGTAACTTTGTGATTCACTAACATAAAGGTTTAATTTACTTATATTAATACCATAATAAAAAGAGAGATGTATTTATGGTCCAGTAGACAACATCATATGACCCAACACTGATTCTCCCCTGTAATGGTTTCAGGGGGACGACAAGTCAGTGTGATGCCAAATTCAGAGATGCTTGGAGTGGTGGAAGACATGGCCCGCAGGCTGCTGACTGAGGAGGAGGAGGCTGCTGTGATGAAGACGTGCCGAAGGGTAAGAAGTTTTATTCACAGCTGCAGACAGAGCGAGACATTATAGTTTTCAGATGCAGTAATGCTGACCTTTGAACTGCCCACGAAGTGAGTCTGGTTTGTGTTTACAGTATTTATTCCTTTACAGCATATTTCACATATTAGTTCTAAGTAATTATTCAAGTAATTATCAACAGGATACTAAATCGCTGATTTTTGTTGTTACTCTTAACAGTACGTGGCAGAGCGGTCAGTGGAGACCTTGATACGCCACCTGCTGGCTGTGCTGGACAGACCTGAAAAGCTGCTGCTGCTGAGGGAAGTCAGGTAAGGAGAGCGAGGAAAAGAAAAAGGGAATAATTACTATATTTTTACTCCAAAGCCCACTTTGATACAGCTACTGATTCATATTGACCACGATCTGAAATTGCTGATAATCACGGGACAACTCAGATTCAGAAAACTATTTTTTTATACAGCTTCATCAACCTGATATCGCTGCTAAAATATATACAGAAATATACATTACATCATGAAGGTTTTCTTTATGCCTGCATGTAATAAATGTGGATAAACTCTGTGTAAATCCAAACAGAGAAACCAGTATTACAAATACTGCCAGAAGGGGATTAAGGATTTTTCAGGATAATCTTCTCAAGTCCAAATGTTCCACAATAAAACACTAATTAAAAATGTTTTGTAATCTAACCCAACAACGAACATGAATCAGCGTTTTTCTTTCCCATTGTCTTGGTTCTTAGGATGCTGCTTCCTCCTTCTGACCTGAGTGCATTCAATGACATGGTGACTCCCATCGAAGTCGAGGCCTACGATATTCTCAAGTATCGCTCAAGTATGTATGATAACAAGCTGAATTTGTCTGGTGTCTGAGCCGTTTTAGAATCGATCACGTGCAGCAACTTTAACAAACATACAACACAAATCAGCTCTGAACAGTCCCAGTTATGCTCTGTTCTCTCATCTGTATCATAGTCCAAACTCCTCCTCTTCGCTCTCCAACATCTGGTCGAGCACCCAAACGGCGCCTCATCACTCCCATCCCAGGTCAGCACCTTTCACCTCAGCTACAATACTACTTCATGTTTCTGTAGTTTGAACTTTTGGATTTTAGTTTTATGTTTAATATGCTCTGAAAAACATATCTTGGATTTTCCTGGGACTAGGAGGCTGGCTGTTTGTTGCTGCTTAGAAAGGTGGTTTTGATGAGTGTAAATTGGTGTTTTTCTGCAGTTGTTTTCTAGGGTTGATTATTATCAAGAGTGGTACTCTTGATATAGTGTTCTGAGAGAGATACCATCCCTATGGAGGTCTAACTCTGCCAAGAAAAAGAAGAAAAATACATGAAAAAGCATGATTAAAAATAAAATTACGTTAGGTACATTATGAGATACTAAGACAAAATTGTGATTCAGTAAGTCAAAATTAGAGATATTACAGTAAAAACAAATTTTTACTTCTCATTTAGTATCTCACACTTCTGACTTACCATGAGTATTTTTATTTTTTATCATGCATAATGTTAAAAGTGCACTGAACATGAGATAAAAAGCTGCTGATACAATCAGTGTTTCCCTGCAGATTACAGGGGAGGCTTTGAGCTCCACAATACTGAGGAGGTGGAGAAGGAGAGCCACCTACTGGAAGAGCTGGAGAAGCTCAGTCTGTCTGGGCCCCGGGGGTCCAGGGAGAGGCCGCACTCCTCCAGGTCCTTCACCCCGCTGCTGGACATACCGGTGGATGGATATAACACAGAGTCCAGAGACCTCAGACCCCCCTCTGCCAGCGCCATGCTCCCCAACTGGCTGCTGGCCCGCAGCGATGACTCCCGCCCTCCTCTCCGAACAGACATCGGCACGATTCGCTCCGTCCACTTCGACGAGGTTTCACTGCACTCAACTTCAAGCAAGGGGGACACGGCTTCAGAGAGAGGAAGGTCGCCGTTTAGAAACGGCCACTCCAAAGGCAAAAAAGAGAAGAGTGGAGACAGGAGTACAGAAACAGTGTTCACGCTGCAGAGCGCTGCTCGCAGGACTCGGCCCTTGTTGTCACAGGTGTTCAGTTCAAGTCCAGATCAACAAGTGGGGAGTGAACAGATGAACGGCCATCAGGCTTCCTCTCAGAACGGACTCAATGGCTCAGACCGTGAACAGGAGTACAAGCTCAAAACTGTCAGCATCTCCAAGACCAAGCAGTCATTGGGTAAATGTTAATGTCTGGGCAGTCAGAATCATATTATAAATACATACAATTTGTCATCATTTAAAGGGTCAGTTCACCCAAATTACAATGTAATATATATATAAATTTTCCCACTTTCCTCTAGAGAAATTTAACATGCAAATAATTTTGGTTTTATTTGTCCAGATTTTGAGATATTCGTCTGAGCTTTGTGCCCCAAAACAATCACACCAGTATATTATTTAATTTGTAGTTGGTGTTCAAAAATATCAACAGCAACATGTCTTTCCAAAAACAGTGTCCACCGAACACGCTGTGAACAGTTTTCATAGGAACTAGATATATAAATAAACTTATATAGCACTTTTCTTAAAGTTCTTCATAGAAAAAGAAGGAAAAAAACAGCATATAAAAACCGATCATAAAACACTGGGGGATAAAAATATAAAATGGGAAGAGTGGGATAAAAACGCAGCATATTAAATATTCATAAACGATTTCTTATAAAAGATGTACTTTGTATTGAGGAAGTCGTCTCTATAAAACCTGTTTACATTGAGGTTTCTGGATTACAGGGACACTGTTTCTAGAAAGACAGGTTTTTTTGTGACCACCATTAATGAAATTGGCGGCCAAAATTTCAGACAGAAATCTCAAAACCT
The DNA here is from genome assembly GCA_005408345.1 of Macquaria australasica. Taxonomy (NCBI): domain Eukaryota; kingdom Metazoa; phylum Chordata; class Actinopteri; order Centrarchiformes; family Percichthyidae; genus Macquaria; species Macquaria australasica. Next base: position 321,898 of record SEMN01000471.1, on the reverse strand, counting down.
GCACAAACCGGTACTTGTGAAGAAACACCTGGTGCAGGTACAGATATAAACTACATGACTGACTCCCACTCATGTTGTTTTGATGTTTCAGGCATCAGTATATCTGGTGGGATGGAGTCGAAGGTTCAGCCGGTGGTGAAGATCGAGAAGATCTTTCCTGGAGGAGCTGCCTCCACCTGCGAAGTGCTCAAGGTGACGCGACTGTCACTGACCCGTGTTTCTGCAGCGTTCACCAAATTACATTTAAGGATCTTTTAAGACTTTACACAATAATTCCGTCCAAAGTATGAAAGTATGATGGAAAACCAGTATAATTCACATTCACATTTTTTAAGTACTTTCCAGCAGTATATAACAATAATTCCTGATGATTTAATTAATTAAATTAACGTGACTCAGATAAGCAGCAGAAAATGATTAACCAATTAAAAATGAAAAATTAATTTCCTTCAAGTTAAACATTCTGTCAAACTCTACATTTGCCAGTATTTAGATGATGAGCTTCCTGGCTGCTGCAGCTGCAGTAGTGACGGTGTTTGCTACAGGTCTGATGGTGCTGACTGAAACTCTATAAAAGAGGACTGAATCCGCTGTAGCAACAATCCCACTTTTAGTTTATAGGTGTAATATAATTGTGAATAAAATTTAAGACCTTCGAGGAAACTAAATTCAATGCTTTTCAAGATCTGCAGTTGTCCTATTGCCACACACAGAAGTAGAGATAATTTGTGAAGTTTTGTACCAGTGTTTGTAACAATTACTGTATCTGACTTAAACTCTCCCTCTCGTGTCCCCAGGCTGGATTTGAGTTGGTGTCTGTGGACGGAATCTCCCTGCAAGGAGTTACCCACCAGCATGCTGTGGACATCATCCGAAAAGCCTTCAGCAATAAGGCCAAAGACCCCATGGTGTTTGTGGTGAAAGTCCCTAAAAACCTTTGAAAGGAAACTGAGACAGTCAAAGACAGTCATGAATTTAGAAACGCGTCCTTTGGGACTAACATGGAGACAGAGACAGGAAAACTTGAACTGCAGCCCAAACACATCGATGTGCTCTGAGGTCAGGTATGTAATTTTGCCATTCATGTTAAAGTTAGGAATAATGACATGGACACTGGTGACTGTTGAGCAACTTGGAAAAAGGCTTGCTGGCCTAAGGCAGCAGATCATGGGACTTGAGAAGGATTAAGTAAATATATGAGAGAATATTCGAGGAATATTGTCACAAAGACAAAGTGAACACAGATGCAGCAAAAGACATTTACAGTAAATGAAATTTGTGTACAGAAAGCCTGAAATCATGAAACAATGGTGCTCCTGATGCCTTAATATTTCTCTTAATCACAACCCAGGAGCCAACGCCTGTCAACAACATGATTTTCTTTTTACATTTGATGTCGTATTAACACCTAATCCTCTCAAAAAAACATAAGTAGATGTATCACAGCTCAGCAGTGTCCGTCTGTGCTTCTGAAATTTTTAAATGTGCAGGATGACAAACTGTAACCTGTTACCCGAGTGCCTTTTAAAAGACCTGCTGGACTGAACATGTAAAAGTCTGACTCCATGTTGTCGAGTTGGCTTGAAATCAAACTTTTGACCTGCAGAGGGCAGACGTGAGCCATTCAGAAACATTTCTGCAGCTGAAGAAAACCACAAACATTAACAACGCTAAACAAGACGAGTACTGTAGAAGAAATAATCCAGGCTGCCATTGGAGAGAATTACAACCCAGATAAAACCGTTATTCCATGTCCTGGGTGAATACTGAAAATAAAATCTCTTATCTCTGCAAAAACTCTGATATATCGCATTGGAGTGTATATAATTTGGTGCAATATTACGATTAAGGGACTTTGGAAGCAGTTGTATGAAGTTGAACACACAGCTATTCAGTTTTGTCTTTTTTTAATTAAAAACATAGTAGGTTTGTTCAAGAAATGTACAGCATGAAAATATACATTTAATGTCTTCATACAAATATTGTGGATTATAAAATTATACTGAGGAACCAGAACGAACATCCACACAAACATTGATATACAGGCATCGTATCTGTACTGTAGGAGCAAAATATAATGTGCGACATTGCTTTGGTCTATTCACAGTGGCTATGTTTTTATTTTTTGAGATGGTCAGACATCTCTGGAAGAAAACGTTATGATTTGTCAGGGTTATTAATATTTACAGAGGATGATAGTTCAATCAGCAGTAAGAGGAACAAATAAATGTTCTGTCGTACAGGGAAGTAAATACACATGATGAAACAGATCCTATACTGCAAAGGTTGGTCACGCCATGGTCAAAGTAGTTTACACCAAAACACCCATCATTCAGTTCAGTGATGTCATAAGACATTTTGACTCGTCACTGCAGGAAAACCACGTGAAACATTTCATTAACGATGGCTCAGTTCCATTACATTCAGACTACAGGCAAAAGTGGCTGAAATCTGTGACTCAGATCTGGTTTTTCATAACTGTTCTTCATAACAGCACAAATCACATAGAATGGGATCTTTTCAATTCTGATTTTGGCTACTTTCATATGCGGTCCTAAATCAGATACACGTCTGATTTTTTGCAATGCGACCTCAGTCTGAACAGTCATATCGGAATTCAAGCGACTTTTACGTCACTCTAGATGGACATTCATCACAATTCTGTGCTGGCAGGAGCCACTCAGTGAATACAAACATTAATTAAATTTAAAAAAAATTTAAATTTAGCTTTCGTCTTGTCATCATCTGCTCTGCATTCGGCGTAAACACCGACTTCAGTGGCCTCCATGTTTACTCCTGATGTCTTTGTTATTGTTCTTTTGTGCGGGTCAGTTCAGGACCGTGACCAGTTCACACTGGAATCTGATATTGGCCACATTTAAAAAATAATGTCAACAGCCAAACAAACAAATCTGAGCAATAAATCCGAATTGAGCACTAAGGCTTACAGTGTGAACGTAGCGTGAGCCGAGATAGTGAGCCAGTATTCCCAATATCAGGACCCTGGAACTGGGTCTCTTTAGTGTTCCTGGTAATGGAATGCAGTCGTTATTAATATTATTAATTACACCTGCGCTTTTCCTGCTGTGACAAGCCAAAATGTCTGCTGTGAAAGTCCTATTGATTTTCCTGAACATTTACAATATCATGATATACATAAATCAATATTGCAGTATATAATTACTGTACATATACTGCAGTAGAAGATTATCTATATCTCCCCCTCCTACACTGCAGGAAACATGATTTATTCCAATCTTCTGATGTCAGATGATAGTTTTAAAGGTGGTTCAGACTATTTGTGTGTGGAAGAGAAAAGCTCACATGTGCACTGGATGTAAAGTGTTATGGTCGTATTTGTTCCAGGTGTTTAATTACATTAGACTGTACACATGATGATGATATTATTTCCACCATTTAGGGTAAGTTGTCCAGGATATGAGAGTACAATTTAAGGACCTAATTGGACTTAATATTAGGGTCCTGAAACTTCTAATTCTGTCTGTTTACAGTTATAAAAACAACACATTTGTGCCATGTATGGTTGAAAAATTAGATGTTTTTGTCCCAACAAATTTATCGTACTTCTCCTGTTAGATGGAAATAGACTCTGTTTACTTGTTGGTCATGATGGAATTTACATAAAGGCTTGAGTGGTTTTGAGAAAACGACAACGTAATTCTGTCCACATCACCCAGAGTGCAGCCACCATCAGTAGCGCCTCGCTCTGATTCACTCACTCTTATCATGACATGCTGAATGTGTTGGTATCCCACGTTTGCTGTCAATTGACAATAGCGTGGGCTCCATCCAAATTAACTGTACTAATGAGAGCTGACTGCTAACAGAGTGGGTGTGTAGTGCTGAAACCCAGCAGGGAAGGTGGAGTCATAACCAACACAGGAGGAGGAAAGTGAAAGGTTGGGACAAGTTACTCATACACAACAAATTTTCCCATAAATGCATAAAACTGGGAAAGAGGGCCGGGGCGCTGATGTCTACTTACTGCAAACACTAACACAGACATTCATGGGGGCAGAGGACTGAAGTGGCCTACTAACGACTAATAGAGGTCATTGGCTTTAAAGTGGGACTCCTTGGAGAAAAGACCAATGAGGCCCAACTAAAGTGAGCCTGCTTTTACACTGCAGAGGGGTTTTTTTACACTTGAGATACCAATCTGCTCTCAACAAACAATGCGTTTCCATCTAGACGGCACAAAAGAGATCAGATCTGTGACATGTAGGTGAAAAAAACATTTAGCTGACAGTAGTGCAAATCAAAAGATGGAGACACGAGGGTCAAATTTCAGTGGCGGCGATCTCATCGAAGTTGATCTCGTTGCCGCTGCCCTCGTCCTCCTCTCTGCTCTCCAGTTCCTGACTGAGCTCCTGTAGGAGCTGCTCCAGCTCGCGATTCCTGCGATACATCTGCACATAGTTCTGCTGCAGCTGCTTCTGGTAGCGGATAACTTTGTCCTTCTCCTCCTGCCATATCTTGCGCTCCTCCTCGAAGCCTCCCGTTTGCTGCTCGGCCCGCTGATGCTCGAAGGCCAGCTCGGCCCTCATCCTGTCCATCTGCACCTTCATGTTCTGCAGGGCCTCGGTGCTGCTCTGCCGCTGGGCCTTCGCCTCATCACTCTCATAGGCGAGCAGGTGCTCCTCTGCTTCCTGGAACACCTGACACTGTCTGTTTCCTGGGCCCTGATTGGCCAGAGCATCTCTGAGATGAACCAACTCTCCCTCAAGGCGCCCTACCTTTTCTCTGAGCAGCTCTGCTTCACTCTTGCGACGCTGAAGCTCGTTTTCACACACCTCCAGCTCCAGGGTTCGTGTGCGGGTTGTGCCGTGGGCCTCCTGGAGCAGGACCTGGGTGTTTGTCAGCTCGCCACGAGCCTCTCTGAGTTGACCCCGCAGTGAAACAATCTCTCCCACTCGCTGGGCTAACTCTCCCTGCACCTCCTTCAGCTGCTGCTTCAGCAACGAGATTTCCCCCGACTTCTGACAGACCTGAGGGGAGAAGAGAAACATCCAAGATGTATATTCAGTTCAGTAAAGCAAAGATATTTTGGTAAACAGGCTCATCAACAATAAAGAGAAGTAAAATAAATAGGTTGCAACTAACAATTATTTTCATTATCCTTTAATCTGCCACTTATTTTCTCAACAACTGATAAATTGTTTGGTCTGTAAAATGTCAGAAAATAGTGAAAAATGTCAAGTGTCTTGTTCTGTTCGAATAATACCAATAAACCCAAAGATATTCAACTTATTATCGTAAAAGACTATGAAAACCAGAAAATATTCACATTTGAGAAGCTGAAACCAGTGGAGTAACAATTAATCAATTATCAAAACTGTTGCTGATTAATTTTATGTTGATTGACTGATTAATCAGCTAACAGTTTCAGATCTAAAAATATAGAAGCTAATTGAAGTCTTACTGAAAACCTCTTCTGAAGGTTTAAGTAGAACAAAACTCATCTTCAGTGAGCAACAAATGACAACATTTTGCAATGTTACACTTTGTCACGCTCATTTGAATTTCAATAAATGTCATTTGATCTCCAATAAGGATGTAAAAGGAGGATTGGTGTTCAGGTTCTAATTAAACTGAAGCTGCATACAGTATGTCTTACACACTCCTCCCTGTATGGAAAAGACCAAAATGACCAGTTAATCAGTCTCAGGGATCAAATACTGTGACTGAAATGATTCCTTTTAATTATCTCAAACAGCAGAGAAGACCAGAACGACAGATGCACTGAACAAGAGTCATCATGTTCAATTCCATTTCTTTTAATGAGGGAAATAAACATATTCATAAATATATTATGGAGAAGCTGCCATGGTCAGATTGATGCTCTGAGATAAAAGTCATTGTATAACATGCACAGTGCTAAAAGCATCAATACGGACAGCACAGCGTTAAACTTTGGCTTTACAGCCAAAACCTTTTCTTGTTGAGGTCAATTTCTATACGTCATTTGTAATAATTTAATTAATTAACTTAATTTGTTGTGCTGCTCACCTCCCACTTGCTCTCCTCCAGTCGAGGCCCCAGCTGGATCTTCTCATGCTCATAGGAGGTGCAGCGCTCCTCTAGCTGCTCCCTCTCCTTCAGGAGCTGAGCAAAGTCCTCCTGCAGCTTCTTCTTCTCCTGCTGGAGCTGATAAACCTGCAGTCAAGACACAGCCAGTATCAGCCAAACTGACCTTAGCAATTCCCTCAAAAGGTAGCTATGAAATTACAGACTACATTGGTCTGAGTCAAAACTGACTTTCAAATTTCAAATCAGATATTGGTTCTAGATGTGAAAAACACAACACAACATGACAGCTGGTTATAATATATTTAGATAAGATTGACACATATACGATTCTAATGTAGCCTAATATAGGACTATTAGAAACATGCTGACAGATACTGACTTTGGCACAAAAGACCTGAAGTTGTGTTTACAGGACTGATCATCAGTATGTTCTGGTCATCTTTTACTGTATTTGCAGAAAAATGGCAGCACCATTTGTGTGTAGTAGAACCTGACCAAGCTTTTTGTCAGAGGCTCTGACCTGCAACTGAAGCACCTGCTGTGCACGCTGGGCCTTCTGCGAGGCTACCTGCATCCTGGTGGCACAGCCCTGTCTCAGCTCCTCCAGCTCCAGCTCAAAGCGCTTCTGCTTTTCCTCATAAACCTGCACGAAATACGGAACAACAAATCTGTTAGGATTTACAGTACAAAACAAATGTCCTGTCATTTAAAGATTAGTTTGGAAATTATTTACAATGATTAATTGATTTAAACATTAAAAATATGTGAAAGTGAGACATAAGCTTTAAAAAAAAAAAAAAACATAAGCTTGGATTTTGAAGCTACAGAAACTTTAAGCCAGAACCGATTCATGTTTTTTGTTTTTTCTTTAACTAAAAACTCCTGGGGAACAGGACAGAGTGTGTGTGTGTTTCTCTTCTGCTACGTTATCTACCTACCTGACAAATCGCAGCTTCATTCTCATCCAGGTTGTCTCGGAGTTGCTGCAGCTCCAGCTCTCTCTCCCTCAGCTTGTCCTCCAGGTCCCTCACCACCCCCTCATAACCCTCCACGGGGCCAGGGGAGCGCCCACTGGACCCGCTTTCAGACAGAGGTTGTCCTCGGCCACTTATGGAGCCGGAGCCTGTACTCTTACTGGAAGATGAGCGCCCGCTGTCTGAGTTGGAGTGTCCGTGTCCGCTGACTGGCGGAGCGTTCTTCATGGGCTCCAGGTGGCCAGCATGGGCCTCTCCTGATGCCTGGCTGTAGCCGGCACTGCTGTAAGGTGGTAGGCTGGAGAGGGAGTTGCGTCCAGAGTCGGACAGTTGGCAAGAGTGGCTGCTGCCACCGCCGCTGTTACGAGCCCTGCCGTACATGCTGCATTTCTCAGAGCAGGAAGGCGACACCTCTCTGGTGGTCGGGCTGAGCAGGTTCAGGTTGTTTTGGCTTTCTGATCCGTTGGCACAGTGGCGAGGGGAGAGGTACTGCATGGAGGTACGGCTCTTGGGAATGACAGGTTTGAAGGCAGTGGGCCGCAGCACTGTTTTCTCCATGTTCTAGAGAAGGAATACCAAATGGGATGAGTGTTGAGAGGCAAGCAAGCAAAGATTTACAACAAGTACATCTGAATTTACTAGATCACTCTGCTAATGCTGTCTCAAAACTAATGTCAAAGAAAAAAACTCAGATTTTCACCATTTTAACTTCCTGTATTAAGAAATCTAAAATACACCTTTATAGTGAACTATTGATAGGCAATATGATATATACTGTGAGATGATAAGTCAGCCGAACTAGCTATCCTTTAAAGTCAAGTCAAACTCCATTTGCTGTTGAAGATCATGTGACATGATTGAAAGCTCCAGAACCAACACTACAAGGACTCTGAGGTGAGACTGTTTTGTCAACTACTGTTTTCAAGATAAAGAATGAACTTTGAACTTCAACTTTTGAGCCAACATGGATGAGAAGCTGCTAAAACGCTGAGGGGAAAAAAACATCACAACTGAGAAAACTCCTGCTGCTACTACTACTACTGTGGATGAAGATCATGTCATATGATATAATCTCCAGAACAGCCACTAAATGGCCTACATAAATACATAAATGAATGTGTATTGGATGTTTGCATTCTTCCTATCTGGTTATTTTATCTGTAAACGGTTTCTCAATATTTTCCAGATACTATATTTGGATTTACACCCAGTTTATTAGGTACAACTAGCTAAGACTAATGCAGTCCAATGCAAACGTCCTGCAATAAATCCTCCCTTCATGAAGGTTATAATGTTCAGTTTTTGTTGAAAGTGTTTTATTAGAGAGGTGTTGTGGGGGTATGAGGGTAGGCTAAAGAACAGTAACACCTCTCTGTATAATGTTAAACAGCACTACATCACTACATCAGATCCTGATAGAAAATGACATTTACTGTAATACAAGATTTTATCAGTAAACTCAAATAAATGTATTCAAAGACTCACCTTCTCAAGTTTTCCTGACACAGGGATCAGTTTTGGAGGAGGGCCCCCCATATTCCCATTCAACCCGGATCCTTCTTTAGTCTCGTCTGCATCGCTCCCTGGGCTGCCAGGTGTTACATGGTTGTCATTCCAGTCACCTACATAGTCCTCATTCAGGTAGGTATAGTTCCCATTCCCAGTCTCCTTCTCCAGCCCCCTGCTGGACATTGTAGAGCTCTGTTTCTTGAGTGGCTGGATGCTCTGGAGTAAGGGGTCCTGGGGCGACTCAGAGCCCAGGCAGGAGGCGCCTGGTGTGGGCCGTCGGACCCTGGCTCCCAGCTCAACACCATAACGGTGGTCCTGGTAAGGGGCGGGGCGGGTGGCGATGAGGCTGCTGACAGAACCCATAGGATCCAGAGTGGAGGGTGGTGCGTTGATGGGGGGTGAAGAGCCGGAGGGGTGTCTCCTGCGGGCTCCTCCACTGAGGCCTGGTTTGTGGGGCTCAGCAGATATGGGCAGAGCCTGAACCAGGGCCATGGTGGCAGCTCAGAGGGGTCACTCGCTCTGAGAGAGACAAACAACAGTGTGAGTCTCACAAAGATCAGTTATACAACAGTTACTCTCAATTACATTTTTCATTTTTATCAAAGATGTTTCCAAGTCTCAAGTCATTCAAGACAATTCAAAGTGAAGTCTTGTAATAGCAAGTCTCAAGTCCTTAAAAACAAGTCCAAGTCAAGTCTCAAGTCGTTCAAGACAACGCCAAAAGCAGGTCTCAAGTCATTCTAGACAAGTACAAGTTAAGTGTTGTGTCTTGTAATAGCAAATGTCAAGTCAGGTTATTTGAGACAACTCCAAGTCTACTCTCAAGTCCTTAAGGAACAAGTCCAACTCAAGTCTCAAGTTCTGTAATAGAAAGTCTCAAGTCATTTGAGTCAAGTCAAAATAAAGTCTGAAGTAAAGTATCAAGTGTCAAGTCTCAGGTACTTAAGGATAGGTCAAGTCACAAGTCTTCATAAGCAGATTGCTAGTCATTTGCAAGTATTTCAGGTCTCTGAACACTGACCATTAAAATGACATGGTATCTGAACATTTTTCTATCAAAGCTGTTAATTGTGTTTTGTATAGCTGACACTAAGACCTGTTGCTGTCGTATTTACCTCATCTAGGAAACTAAATACTGGTTGAAATTGCATGTTTTACTTTCCCAGATACTGATATGGTCAGATTCTAGCTGTTCAATATCCACACCAGGGTGCTTTCAAGGAATTTTTCTCTGTCGAAAACACACACAGCAACTATGACAGACTGAAGCATACAAATGTTCCACAAGTCCATGGTGGCCCACACACGTAGAACCAGGAGAGGCCATTCATGAAGCCCATTCAAGCAGCACAAACAGGGCTTGAGGCATGAGGCAGCAGAAGAAAAGGGTCTCTTTTCATTTGAGATGTAAAATGGCTTCTAACATGCTGGCATTTCCCCTGACAGCAACAAAGGCTACTGTCTCCACACATCTTATCAGCCTCAGGAATAACTAAAAGTTCATAACTGTGGATAATACGTTAAAAGGAGAAACACAGAGAAGAGGAGACAGGTTGAACTTGCTGTGATACTGTAGCCGTGGGTGTTTAAAGTTGCTTAGTAAATCTAATGGTACACAAAAAGATATAGTTGTGAGAAATAATTTAACAATGTAGAACTTACTTTCTCACTCCCTCACTCTCACAGGACTGGTGGTAAATATTGACACTATAACAGGTTCGCGCAGACAACAATTTGTCCCGTGGATGGGGAATAGTTGAGTGTTGTGTGGAGAACAATGGCCAACAGGACGCATGATGATGAGGTCATGGTGCACTGTCAGTACACCAACTGCAGAGCCAGTTGTTCTCTAAAAACATGACGGTGCGTCACAGAATGTGAGGAAATCCGAGTGACGGGTGTGTCCTGTTCTTGAGTTTCAGGCATGTCTAGCGAGTCACAAAGATATGACTGAAGGATTTAAAAGTATGGCAAGACTGCAGTTCTCACTACGTCATTCGCAGATGTGCAGTTTGTTGGTGAATCCCTGCCAGGACTTTCCCTCTTATTTCACCTTCTTAACCTTCCAGTTGACACAATGAAGATAAAAAACCTGGGGGAAAAGACTGTGTTGGTAATCAGTGGTGAAAGAAGGGCTGACAGCCGGCATGCTGGCCAGACACATTTCTAGACTCCACCTGCCAGGACACGGCCATGCCAAGTCATTTTCCAACCTGCCAAGTTTACTGAGAGTCTACAAGGCTACTACTGCGATTTAACTGTGATTACCACACGTTAATTAGCACACTCAAAGTTGGGCTGATCCCTACTTACACTCATAATAACTGACTGAGACAAATCTGGTACTGCAATATGTTTTGATATGTAAAAACTGTGAAACTGCAAAGCCATCTACTATAGTCTATACTACACCAGTGTCTGGCAATACCTTTTACTTAAGATTGTGGTACTTTTAAAACAGCACGATTCCTGTCATAGAGGTGGTACAGCTTTAACAAACTATTATGAGAAAGTCAAACAAACGTACTGCAGAAAATTATTATCTAAAATCCATTTGCTCACTCCCTTGTGGGACACACAGACTGGTAGAAATGCTCTCTCCATTAATTCTCTTTGGACATTCAGTAAATGGAGTTTCAAATAGAGTGTGCCGTTAAAGATTCATACCGAATACTTCAATTACTGCATCAGCGTTGGTATGAAGGAATACTAAGTAAACGGCAGCAGGAGCAACATGTGGTGTTTGGGAGGCAGAATTAACGGTCTTAATGAGCAGAGCCTGTAGGATTAATCTTATGTGATTTCTCTATGCACTGAGAAAAGCCAATTAGTTCATGACAATATTTATTACATATAACCCTTTCTGAATAGCAGGAAATCAGGCTAACTACAGCACTACGCTAACGTCTGGAATTTGTTACAAACTGCAGCTGTCAGAAAAACTTCTTATACCCAAAATGATATTTCTTTACAGCAGGAAGGAACAGAACTCTACAGGTGACTTCAATGATAAGTGTCTTGCTAGTTTAATGTGCAACAGTCAGTGAGCTTACCTGGAAGAACAAAAATAATCCCTTTCAGACATGGAGTATGGAGGGAGAGAGAGAGGCTGCATCACTAATGGATTTTAAAACTTATTTTGCTATCAAAGCATTAATGAATGACCGTCGCGAGCATGCGGGATGCTCGCCACCGCTTCTCACTGACACATTTGCATTCATTTCAAATTTTAACATTATTAGAGAGGGAATTCTGCTGCCTGTTTTATGATATCCTCTCTCGTTTAATCCTACTTGCTCACATGATGTAAAGCTGGATATTCATTTATTTATCCACACAGTTGGCATGAATGAAAATGAAAAAGATAGGGAGAGAGTGTTGGCCAGATTATTACTGTGGTTGTACATAGGTTTTTTTTTAACCTCTTTTGCCACATGAGGGGAAAACTAGGTTTTATAGACTGATCTGATGAGAAGAATCTCAACTTAAAATGGGCTCTTTCTCAGCATTTCATAGTTTATTAAAACTGATTTTAGTTTCTTTGTGCATAACAGATGAAGATGGAGATTTTAAATGTATTACAGTGATCTTAAAAAGCAGAATAAGACATATTTAATCTCTCTCTGTGCATGTTTCACCTTGTGATGCTGCAGGCTTTACGTTAATTTGATGGCATTCAGTTCAGTCTCGTACCGCGTTGAAGGTGTTACAGAAAAGTTTCTAGGTCCAGCACAGTAAGATTGCCATGGTACCTTTTACGTAAAAGGCTTAGACATGAGATTAACGTAAAGGGGTGCATGTCTGCAAGGGGCTATATACTCAAACTCTTGGCCCAACAAAGTGTTAGACACCCTTGGTTGTCTACGCAGACATTAGAACTTATAGCATGCCACAAAGGTCTACGCAAAACTTCTAGTTCAAGTAAAAAACTAACCAAGATATGTACGTTTATGTAAATTGCAGCTTGCACCTTCTCAAGAGTGTCTAAAGGCTTATGGCTGCCGTTGCTTTTCTCTATTTCTGATTGAGGGGAGCCCATTTTGTTGCCCTCTAACTCTCTCCTGATAAGTGAATGAGCTCTAATCCCTCTGGACTCAAGATGACTGAAACTATGCAGGGACTCTACTAAGGAAAGCAGAGGGGTCTCAAACTGTTTTTAAAGCCCCCGTCATGATCACGCAGTCCTGGTCTCCCTTTTGTTGTCATAGTGACCGGGGCCTCAAACATTAGAAGGGGGAGGATGGGAGAAGAGGGAGGGGGTCAGAGGGCTGTCAGGGAGGCCAGGACCCCTCCTTAGCAGCCTTCAGTCGTTCTATAGCTCTGACAATCTTCCATACGTTCCCAGTTGGCTGTAATAGAAGATAAATGGACATTAACAACTAATGACTGGTGGACGAGTCAATGACAACTGTGTGGGTGTGGTGGTGGTGGTGAGGGGGGAGAATGGAGATAATACTCCTATAATATGGTGTGTAAATATACTGTAGTATTGCTGATTAATCTGTCGAGTATTTTTTGCTTAATTGTTTGGTCAACAAAATGTCAGAAAATAGTGAAAAATGTCCATCGCAATTTCCCAGACCCCAAAGTGACGTCTTCACATGACTTGTTGTGGCCGACCAACAGTTCAAAACCCAAAGATATTCAATCTATTATCATAAATGATGAAGAAAAGCAGCAAATCCTCATATTTGAGAAGCTGGAACCAGCCAATGTTCGGCCTTCCTGCCCTAATAAATGACTCAAATCTTTATTTTCCTTGTGGTTTTTTTTAACATGTTCATCTGTTTCTGGTTGTCTGAAGGTTCATAATAAAATAAAAAGAGGGAATGGCCAATATAAAAGCAAGATGTAAATATAATTGTTAATTTCTGTCCATCAGCGTAACTGATTAATAACTAAATCAGCATGAAAAATACTCCAAAAACAACCCATTTACATCTCATGTACACAGCAAAAACAACACTGCATGGCACGTAAATTATATTTTAACCACCCTCATAATGTCTCCAGTGTCAGCTGACTGTGACTGGGAGCAGACTGTTTTTGTCTGGGAAAGCCCTTGAAGGTTTTAATGCCCCTCAGTCAGTCAGTCACTCCTCCAGCAGGAGGAATGTGCGGCTAATGAGAGTTAAGATTAAACATGGACAGAATTAGAGCTGGTCAGTGTTTGGACCACTGTTCTCCTGATGTCTCATCATTGACATGCCACAGTTTGGGAGAGCAGAGTTAAAGTAGAATTTCTCCTGCATGAAGCAGTTTGCTTTACAGCAGCCGACAGCTTTGGAGATCTGCTGTCACCTCAAGGCGTCAGGATTTTATCCTCATGCAGAAATGTGACGCAGACGCCCTTAACAAGACAGGTGATACAAGACCTGCTTTAAAGCCCTTACCCTTCCAGCTGATTTGGGGGATTTACGGGTGTTTACTACCAAAACTAATTTGCTATTGATCAAATGATCACAAACCAACTGACACATAATCAACATGGGGCCTCAGGGCAGTTGGCTGCTTTGCCCTGCTTATCAAATTTGTCAAGTTTATCAAATCTGCTTATCAAATTTGATTCCTTTTAAATCCCTTATTAAGTCTTTTTAGGTTTGGCTTTCAACTATTAAGTAAAATAAGTTGTACATGACACAGTATTATAGAAGTAATACTTAAAGACTTGACATCTTAAAACTAAAACTCAAACTTTGGCTGTCATATTATGCATTTTCTATTAAGCTTAATAACTACCTGGATGTTTTATACTTTGCTATTTGCTAACAAAAAGATGAATTCATTAGAATCAAAGATTATTTTACATGTCTCATTTCTGTAGTGAAATGGGAGCCGTATCAGAGATGAGAAATCAATACGCTGCAATCAATACAGTTCAAAATTCTTGCTGAGATTTCAGTCTACAAGATCTCACTGAATATGAAATGTTAAACAGAGTCTGCAATCTGCTCCAACTCAAAGGCCTGAGTTCACAGACTGACAGATGGGTCACTCCAGTCACAGTGTATTTCGTTACACATGCAGCACAAAGTCTAGATACATTTCGAAGACATTCATTGGCATGCAAGGCAACCTTTCGTCTGACTGGAAAACAAACCGTATAAAAGCCTTTTTTTAATAGAGGCCACATTACAAAGATACAGCATACACGGTTTACTGGCCCTGCAAAGACTGCAACGTCACACAAACCTGCTTTGAGACTGAAAGAGAGCCTGCACTAAATCCTTCTTTGTTAGTACCACGCCATAAACACACAGCCAGAGGTGAGAGTCTAAAAATACTCCCCACACCAGGTGAAGTGTGTGTGTGCGTGTGTGGGGGGGGGGCACCACCTCTGACTGGAGGAAGATGTGGAATGACAGAATGAAAGGAAGGAGAGGGTGTCTCAGTTTCCAGCAGGGAGCGTCTGCATGAGGGAACAAACAAATGAGTCTGGAGATCCCCCTCCTCCACTCTCCATCTCTCTCTGCCCAAACGTCTGAATCCCACTCTCTCTTTCTGTTCAGCGCCCCCTCTCCCATCTCCTTATTCTCCCCCCTCTCTCTGGAAACTGGAACATGGAGGGAAAAGTGTGACAATGCTATTTTAGTTGTGTAGACAACCTACCTTTCCTCAGGCAGACACCTCACACCCCAGACAGACTCTACCGGTCACCGTGCCAAATGTTAATGTTCCCGACTAGGTTCGCACCTGGCGATTAACCGTTTAGTCTGGTGACATCTTCAAATTACAACAGTCCAAAACCCAGCTATAAAGTAGCTATAAACACAGAATGTTTGGCATTTTTGTTTGGTATATGACTTAAACAAGTAACTGATACACCGATCGACTAACCGATTAATCAGCTATTTGTTTCTGTACAGGGTATAAATACATTTTGTGTTATCTGTCTTGTGTTGTTTATTGCTGCTTCTTGGAGGACAGGATTATTAATCTCAGTGACTTTCCTGGTAAATAAGGTAAAATAAATAAATAAAAAGTAAAACTATTATAGACTAAGAAGCCCCTCTGGACTCATAGACGTAGCAGCTCATTTACAAAGAAAACAGTTAACTACACAGGCATTTCTCATGAGGGCCTACAGGTTTGTTTGATGCACTGTCAATGATTACACTGCACTCAAAGAAGCTTTCACTTCCTCCATCACACACACACACACACATACTCTCAGAGAGAGTTCTGGATTAATGTCCTCAGCTTGTCATTGTTTTTGTTTTAATGAGCAGTAACAGAAGAGCAATCAATGGAAGTCGACTGCAGCTTCTCAATTTTATACTTAGATTATTTCTAGGGCTGCAACTAACAATCATTTTTATTATCAATTCATCTGTTGATTGTTTTCTCTAATACCGGTAATTGATTAATCGTTAAGTCTTTGAAATATTAAAACATAATGAGAGAGGCCATTTTAATGTCTTCAATTTGCTCATTTTGGTTGACTAACAGTCTAAACCCTTGAGAGATTGTGTGACTGAAATGATTAATTGATCATCAAAATAGTTCTGTCAATCAACTTAGCAATTAAATCATTCCAGCTTTAATTATTTCCATTTCTTTTTTACAACTATGGAATTTTTTTCCCACATTAACATGCAATAAACCTGCATAAGTTAACTTTAACACATCTTTATGAAGCAAATAAATTCTTTCACAGTGACTGTATCAGTGACTGAAACAACAAACACTCCTGTCATCTAGCTTGCCAAAATTAACAAAGTCAACTTCCCTTTCCTCCAACGTTCCTTTCCTCTGAGTTTCTTACCCCAGTTTGTTGCCTGCATATCTGCTCTGGTGTGTGACTAGCTCCTTCTTATCGTCCAGCTTCAGCTCCTTCAGCGTCTCAGGTTCAGTGGGCTCAAACATTCACTATGTTCTCCTGGATGTTTGGCTCCATTTCTGACCAACCCTCCTGAGGAAAACTGCCCCCACACCACCAAAAAAAAAAAGAAACAGCTCATTCTCAAGCCAAATGCCGCCAATGTGAATGGGAGCACAGTCCCCTCCCCTTCCTCCCACCACCTCCTCCTCCTCCCCAGCACAGCCCAGCCTCTCTCTGACAGATACACCTCCTCTCTCCCTGCCCCACTCCTCCTCTACCATTTCCTTTGACCAAAGAAACTACACTCTGCAAAGTCCTCTACTGCCTTTGTCAGGCAGTAAAAAGAAGAGGAAGGAGAAAGGAACAGAAAGCCAGGGAGAGGCGAGCTGTCAGTTAAAGACTATTCTGCTCTCCCTGCCTGTTTCAAGTAGAAAGCAGTGGAGAGTAAGAAGAAAGCAGAACTGCATGAGGATATCATCTCTCTTTAAAAAGTCTGGATTTGCCACAGATGCGCTTTTTTTGATGTCAGCCTTTTCATCTGTCAAAACTGAGTCTTCATCTAAGTGCTTTAAAGACAAAAACTAAAGAAGGTGCGAGTGAAAAGAGGAAGAAATAAGCTGGGAGGTGTGGGGAGGCAGGGTATGGCATTTTAGGAGAAAGGGGTGAAACTGGAGGGAGCTAGAGTTTAAGGATGCAAAGTTATAAAAGATAAGAGTATAAAAACTCTCTTTATGAATCTTCATCAAACACTGCAGTCCTGCTTCTCAGACAGGCGCACACCAAAAAAGAATTACAGTTAATTACTGAGCAAATTCCTAATTAAAGAAGCCGTCACTCTGAATTAAAGGAGGTAAACCTATCAAAGATCAGCACAAAGACAAGAGGCGGAACTGGATGTACAACATATGTACATACAGTAAAAACATTTAGGAAAAACACCCCACAATGATCAATTTAACAAGAACATGGTAACAATGAGTGCATCTCCACTCTGAATTGTCTGATAAAAGATAATAAAATACCAAAGATAACTTGAATACAGTAAGTTTAGGATACAGTGAGCATCATGGAAGTTTTCAGTTATAACTCAATTTGGCGACCCCTGTAATTACTGGTGGTAACAGCAAGTGTATTTTGATAATACAGGTCCCAGAGTTCAGTTCAAAATGATGTGTATAAACTACAGGGGGGCAGCAAAAAGGCCGACCTCTCCATCAGAAGTGCAAAAGAAGAACAACAAGTTGTGCATCTGTTCACTGCACAGCCAAATCCTAGGCTAAGAAGATCATCACATTGTTTTAAAGCAAGACTATGTAACTGCTGAGAGAACTAATGAACAAAAAACACATTCTTTCATTTAATAAATTCATAAGAATCAAAACACTACGTAGCTCAACTGAACACACTCAGGGGTTTTGCTGCTACAGCCTTACTTGGTCTGGTATGACCATTAGCTAACGGTGGCTAACTGTTAGCCAGTGTTATTGCTGTATAACAGATATACTAAGACTCTTCTCTACTTGTGGTAGTGTTACAATAAGCTTAGCATTTCAGCTAAATGCAAAAAAGTAGTTTGGCATTTAGGGTTATCCCATAATTGTTATTTGTAGCCACAGTGGCCACTGTTCAGCACAATAGTCTTGCTTAAAGAAAGAAGACCGTCAACAATGTCGACAGAAATACTCATGATCAAATGTTGTCTTATGATTGCATGAAATGTGCACATGCCCCGGCTTTTGTCTTCCACATCAATACGTACGTGTATCATCAGTAATTTGAAACCTGTGTGTGAAATGTTGGCTCGGCTAGTGAAATGAAAACACAGTTCTATAGAATTGCCTCTCTATAGAATGCAAATACATTGATGGCTTTTGCTGAAAAATGCTGGCCATAAATAGTATCAACAATTAAGTTTAACATAATGAAAATCTTAAATCTGCCTACATTTTTTTGGCCACATGGGGGCAGCACAACAAGCTGTAAAATTGACATATTATCACCTTATTTAGTTGCTATATGGTGACTATGTTTGCAAACAGCTGCTTATTTACACATCCAGCAGACACGGAGCGACATTAACATTCATGTTTCTGACCCCTTGATGAATGTAAGTCCAATATTCACTCTTTTAGCTCTGCTTTGGTCTCTACCAACTCATGAGGGAAATATCTGGCTCTTTAGCCGCTAAAGCTAGCTGCCTCATGGGTTTATAAGAGGATTTTCACTGAAACAGCTGCCTAATGCTGCTGGAAATTAGCATTAGGTGAGTAAACCAAAATGGTAAATTTGGGGGCTTAAAACGCTATGAGTGACACCTTTCACATTACATATAGTCATTTGATCCATTGTTAATATAAAAATATCAATTAGTGACATCAAATGGATCAATTTAAGTTTTACGCGTTTTTCCTGATAGCTATAATCGACATGGGTTATTAATGTGTTAATTTGTGCCCTGGTTAAACCTTGAATCTGAAACATCTTTGATAGGATATTGAGGATCACTGAAGTGTAACAAACAGAGTCTCTAACATCCTGAGTAACCAGTCGATCAGCTTCCAGAAGAGTACTCTCTTGTGACAGCGACAGCATTCAGCCTTTGCCTTGACCTGTAATCCACCATCTGGCCAAAATGAATTAAAATAACAGAAACAACAGGACGAGATGGTGCAGTCGGAGCTCAGCTGCTCAGCTGATGAAGAGAGGGGTAAAAGTAGGGTACGAGAAGTAGGCTATGCCCTGCCACAGCCTTTTACACACACACACACAAACACAGATCTGTCCCTCTCGCTCTCTCCCTACTCCTATAACTGGGTCACACTGGTAGGCACGGAGTTTGTCCTTCAGGCAATCAGACGTACGGGAGAGAGTTCAAGGTCATTCTTGGTCACGTCTCAATGGGAGGTCTGGAGAACACTGAATATGCCACAAGTGAAGTCCTGTCCCACTGCAGCCAAAGCAACAGAAACCACTCACAGTTAGAGTCCAAGACTGGACGACAAACACCATTAATCAGCCGCCCCGAGGCCACCAGTGCTGGGATAAAAAGGCAGGCTGCAAATCACCTCTGTGAATGCTACCATTAACACTACCTCTTTATAGGCTATGGAGGGGTGGGGGGGGCTAACATGACTCAGCCCCTTTTGAGGGAGTTGATTTACAGGCCAAAGCAGCAAAGTAAAATGACGACTCTGTGGCTTCCTTCCCTTTTTGCAGAATAGCCAAGTGAAAACCATGAGGGAAATTAAATTAAAGTAAAATTCCAGTTAAAACAAGTAATTCCAGTGTGGCTTTGCAGTAATGTTGGGTACATCTGTCTGGTGGTTTCTGGTCTATCCTCCTCAGTCATATAAAGTTTATTATCCTACAGAGATACACAAAACGTTTAGGGGTGCCGTCTGTGGGCCAATTTCTGGTTAACATTGAAAGTGGCCCCTTAGAGGCCACAATTCTAGTTTATATGTATCTATTGTGGATGCCCAGCAGGTGGTCATCCATCATAGGCCGAGCTGCCATCTCTCTGCGGCCCGTCAGCCTGCTTCCTTCTATATTTTCATAACAACGCCTCACGTCTGGGACCAGAAACCGACAGAAAGCTAGGCCATCCATCAATGTCCGCACTGCCTCTGCGTGGGGACGTCACTCCCTCTGGACACTGCAGCTAAAACTGGCCTCGACCAGCCAGCCCTTTGGACCGCTTACTTCCAAAATAATCCACCATGGCACAAAGCAATCCGCGAACACCTCCAAAATAAAACTAGTGCGAAGGTTTAGCACTCAGCAGGGGGTGGTTCATCAGTTTTAGACACAAATGAAGAGAAGGGAGGCAGAGAGAGCTTTGTGGATTGAAATAACTACTCCTAGTAAGTCCAGTCATAAATCCACAGAAATGGGATGGCTGTATTGAGTTGGCAGGGACCTGACTTAGCCACACTCTGATTTACTGTATAATGTGCCAAAGAGATTAGGGTTACGCCTCCAGCTCTGGAATTATAGCAAAACCCTATCCATGATTAAGATCTGTTGCTAACTCCCACGCAGCAGGAATGTGTTAACATCCACACATAGTAGGATGCACACGGTGATGTGTTCGGCAAGCTGCGGCCGACTCTTAGCTTCAATTAAGTCTCAAGCAGAAATGGCTCGAGAAAACAAAAATGCTTGGTTTCAGATGTCAGAGAATTAACACAACTTAAAGCAGCAACTTTGTGAGAGAAGATTCCTCCATAAAATCAAACTTGTTTGGAGGTCCTGTTTCACATATCAGGGAACAGACAAAAAGTTAAGCATTCTCTTTTTAAACCACATTTCGTCCAAAAGGCTCCACTTACCTGTTAATGACACCCTGTCTTTAGCTTCTGGAGGCCTTAGAAAAGCATGGGGTACAGGTCGGTCGAGCATCCCAGGAACTCACAGCGGTGAGCGGGTCTTCATTCTCTCTTCGTTCCTCTGTTCTCCCAGACTGAGGGGCTGAAAAGCAGAGAAATGCATGTTGTTGAATCAGCAGAAGAGAAGCAGTGAGACTACTACCACTGTGGAGAGTGGGAAAACCTAAAATGTGACAAGTGTGTTTATAGAAGTCTGCGAAAAAGAGGAAAATCTGAGTCATGATGGCAAAAAAGCTTCACATGGAGGAAGGTTGAGACTGAGGGGATTTTCCATGTCAACAAGAGTGAAGATCCAACCCAAAGCTAGCACCCAGTTCACTAAACAACTACCCCTGAGTACAGTCAAAACGTTACTGCTGATTCTTGATGTTTGTGAACATGTTTTTGTCATTTATGGTCATATGAGGTTTAAACTTAAGAGAAATACATTTTGCAAGTGGAAAAAATACCTGAGTTAGAGAAATGAAGTTCTGCTTTGACATCAAAAAAGACACACAAAAAAAAGGTGAGAAGCACACTGCCACCATCTGGAAAGAAGTACAGAGTCCATCTGCAGTTCATTAAACTGGTGTATTAGTGGTAAAGTAATATTTAAGTTTGGAGTAGAAGAGCATGGGAAAAGACTTTGAAAAGTGCCAGAGGTGAGTCAACCACACAGCCATTATTTCAGACCGGCTATTCACGGTCCTGCTGCCGTGAGAATGTTAGAAAAGATTACATTTGGCACTATCATGTTTTCTGCAATGTCACATAGAAGGAACTGCTGACACCAATAGAAGAAGAAATAATAGCAAAATATAGTGCTGGAAAAGTGTACAGACAACTTCCCAACTTAAGTTTCAGTGTCCCCTTTCCAGGCCAATTCTTCAAGGTGTCATTTGTATAATTGAATTTCTTAAATATCTGCAGAACCGAAGCACTGAACTAATTGCCAGTTGTGCCTCGAGAGATCATATTTCCAAGTAACACTGTACATGAATTATTCACACGGCATTCAGACTGATAGACAGGTACAATGTTGTTACCAGGGCTGTGCAATAAATGAAATGTTACATTTACATACATACTCTTACTGACCTAAATGTAGTTGTGTCACAATTTGCAATAAATGTCTATAAACTGACAAAAGTTTGAACAGCAGTTCAACAAACCAAGCAACCAACAGACCGGTATCTTCAACTAAATAGGATAAAGACACCAGAGGTGAGACAGCATGAGAAAGGAGATGCTGTACATGCAGCGATGTAGATAAAAAAATGTTTTCAATTTCTTGATACAAATTTGTGTTCATATTTTAGGCCCAGTTGTTACCTCTTGTTACCAGGGAGATGCATGTTCTTGGTCCCATGTTTCTGTTTGTTAGATAACTGTTTTTAAAAGATTCTGTTAATAGATTTTAAAGGAATAGTTCGTCATTTAGAGGCAAAATAAGCCCCGATAAAACAAAGTTTTTAAACTTTATTTTTTGTACACATTAAACAAACGGGATATAACATGTTGTATGGTGAGCTTTAGAGGTGCTGCTAGGTGGATTTTATTACCTGTTTCCAGTCTGCAAAGTCTGCTAAACTAAGCTAACCAGCAGCTGGTGGTAGCTTCATATTTAGCATACAGATATGAGAGCGGTGTTGATCTTCTCAACTCTCAGCAAGACAGCGTAGAGTGTATTTCCCCAAACTGCTGAATCATTATTTTAAGACAAAAAGTTAAGACCATGGGCTGAGTTACAAGTTATTTGTTTTTTGTTGTGGATCTGGGATTTTTTACATGATTTCTAAAAGAAAATGTAACATTTGTGCCATTTTCTAATGAACTATTGCAAAATAAATCTGCCACTTACATGGTTGTCTATTTGGTGCAGATTCAAGTTTTCTCAACAATGTCTTTTATTTGAAAAACAAATGTAGAGAGTTGTAAAGCCTTTGGCTCTGGCATGCACTCTCTAAATTCTTTCTAATAATCTCTGTGATAACTATCCCTTATGCATGGGATTTTAAAAAATGTAATAAAATGGACAATATGCAAATGAACAATTTAACAAAATTGAGGCAAATATCATCAGACTGGATCTGGAGTTCAAACTAAGGCTTATGGGGTTGTGGTGAACTGAAACAGAGAGTGAGAGTGGAGTAGCAGCGAACTGGTTATGGTGCATCCTGTTTTATCAGCAGGATCAGGGATGTTTGCTGAAATGAACGTTACCAACTGCCTGCAGGCTGTATTAGTATGTTACAGACAGATGGAAGTGCTGAGGACACTGTGGCTGCCCACATGTAATATATCTCAATCCAGAGGGCTTTAAGGCAGCTTCTTAAATGTTTCACTGCGACAGTGCCAAGCCATAGTGTATACTTTCAGCCCTGTAAAGTAATACCTTAATAGCTGTTTGTTTTAAAGAAGAACAATCAACAAAATAGGTGTTTACTTTAGAAGGTGGCTCACCTCACCTGCTATTCCACATTGAAGGGAATAATCCTCATTAAAGGAAGACAAAACAGCAGAGAGAGACTGAGAGAAGCATGTGCACTCACTGCATTAAAAGAGAGTAGAGCGCGGCACTGTGATTACCATTCCACTACATTATTCATCTGCTGAATGGGCACCTTCAAAGACAGCCTTCAATACCACCAAGCCTCACTCTGACGTGTTAACTGACCCACAAATCAATCCCCAATCAATGGAGTGGAGGAGTAAAGATGACAAGTTACTTGTTCTTCTTGAAAGAGCTGACTTAAAAGAGTTCAAACAAGTTAACTGGTCTCAGAAAGAAGTAGCTTTCATGACATGTTCAAAGCACGCAATGTACACATAAAGACCTGCAGTGAATAGAGGCTGTTCTGTTTGAAATGGTGATTGATTAAACAGGTAACCAAGTGTCATTACAAGTGTAAAGAAGGTCCACATTAATGCTTCTTTACAATAAGGATGTGACGAGAATTAGATTAAACAATTACTAATCAGACATGTACCTGATGGATCTTTTTTCCTTTAGTATATATGGATTGTATATAGGGGAAAAAGTGATGCCGCACGGCCAAGAGGGCATTCTAAAAATACCATGTTGGCCTGAATATAAGATTTTTTTTTTCTGGAAACTGCGTTTGAAAGAGTCTCCCAACATCGGCTGCAGAAACAAACCAGGGACCAAATTCTCTGTCAGGCAGCCAAGAATTGCTGGTGTCACAGATGATTAGGAACTCAAAAAGAAGTCAGAAAAATGCTGTCAGAAAAAGTAGTTTCAGAGAGCCTGACAGGACAGTGGGATTCACGTCATGCTTTAATGTAAGTATTTAATGTTTTACTTTTATGTCTTATAGTCAGGGGCGTCTAATATTTGGGCCAATACAGTAGATTTCTTCTACCTGCGAAAAAACGTGAGAATCAACCTACTTTACTTTATCCTTCTCTTCATTTCTATTTAACAATTCAGAGTGCCGAGATCAATAAAGGTCAAAGGAGAACAGATGTAAAGTTTTGTGCATCCGTGCAGCCCTATAATTGACCTACATATCTACATGTGCAAGTGTTTGTGGGTGTCCTCCTGGAGGGGATTCAGAGCACATTCAAAGAGTTAATATCTTCTAAAATCTGACACTGGTGATAAACAGATGACAGAGGAGAGAAAACACAACACAGATTTACGTTTAATCTGTAGGCAGGAGAGCCAACAATCTCCCAGCTGTCAGAGCAGGTCATCTGTTTAGTGTCCCACAGAGAAATGCAAGATTGAAGATCTGGACACAATAGGCAAATAATTTAAGTTCATCTCAACAATATTTTCACAGGTATTTGTCTTAATTTAAAGTAAGGATTACTTTATTACACAGTATAACAAATAATACATGACAATTTACATGGATTCTTATTGTAAACAACCTGAGGTTTCACAATATACAGAAAAAGTGCAGAACATTAAAATAAAATAAAAAGACTTGCTAGTTACAGCTTCTAAAATTTGAGGTTGTTTTTATACAGTTTTTACTGTTGGTCAAAAAACAAAGTGACCTCTGGTAACACTTAATGGACATTTGTAATTATTTTAGAGCTGCAACGATTAGTCGATTAATCGATCGACAGAAAAGTAACCGACAACTATTTTGATAATCGACTAATGGTTTAAGTTATTTTTCAAGTAAAAATTGTTCCAGGTTCTCAAATGTGAAAATTGGCCACTTTTTTTTGGTCTTGCATTATCATAAATTGAATACTTTTGGGATTTGGCAAGACACTTGACCAAACAATTAATTGAGAAAATAATCAGCAGATTAGTCAATAACAAAAATAATCGTTGGATGCAGCCCTAAATTATTGTTGACATTTTTTTAGAATTTTGATTTTTCGCCACATGGGGGCAGCACAACACTGACATGTTATCACCTTATAAAGTTGATACGGCAACCTTGTTAGCAAACAGTTGCCTATTCACACATCCAGCAGACACATTAGCGTTGATTTGGAGTTATGTTTGTGTCCAGCTGATGAATGTAAGTACAATAATCACTCTATTTTTAGCCCCGTTTTGCTGCTCGTAAGGGAAATGTCTAGCTTTTGCACTGATAAATGCTCCACTCTGTTCACCAGCTAGTCGCTAACTTTGTCTGTCTGCCTTTTGGTACTGGACAGTTAGTGTGTAGCGCACAATTGATAGTTTTTTCACTGAGAATAACTGCCTGCTGCAGCTGGAAATAATGCTAATGACAGCGGCGACTCCTTTCACAAAAAATGTGTCTATAAAAACATAGCTTATAGTCACTTTAACTATTAAACTGTTAATCAACAGTCTGATCAAAGTCCTAAATAATCACTGCTGGCAACCCTATGCAGAACATTGTAGTACAAAAACACCAGGACCTCATAAACACAACTAAATGAACAGTCAGAGATTTATAGCCTGATTACATTTATAAACATTCAATATTAGTTTGTGCATCATGGAATACAGTTAAGTTTAGAGCTACACTGCAGTGGTCGGGAGGTTACATTAAATAGGATGAGGTGCAGGAAATAAATGTAGATACCTATTAGAAAGGGCAGTGTAATAGAGAAGAAGAAATGAGGATAAATGAGGTACAGTGTTTGCCAGGCTTTCATAAAAGCACACACACACACACACACACACACACAGTGGACTATTAAGGAGTAGGGTGGTGGCCCACTTCTTCCCTATCCAAACACTGCCACCCAACAGCACTTAGGTTTATTATTATTATGTTCAGCCGTGTGCCAAAGGCTCCAGACAAGTTAACAAACCCCATAAGAGATGGTGGAACCAACACACCCTGAACAAAGGCCATTCAGAATATAGGGAAGTGGTGTAGCATCATACAAACAGACTGTTGACAATACTGTACTCTGGATATATGAGACAATGCTGAAAACATGCTTGCTTTTACATGGCTGTGGTCAATAACATAACAGGATAAATGTGTGTGGGGGGGACTTTTAGTGAAGACTGGACATTTGTGTTGAGATATTCTGAAATCATACAGCTGTTTATTTAAAAAAAGATAAAATGGGTAGAAAGTGAATCCACTGGGAAAATTGGCATGTCTGCCTTGTTTGGACAGCGAGGAAAGCATCACATTCCATCTTAAACAGCACAAAATCTCCGTATTTTCTCAGACATCCTCATTTAGGATCATCCAGGCCAAACCTCAAACATCCTCCCACATTTTAGAAAGCTACAGAGAGAAAACTCCATCCATTTCTACAGTAGTGCGAGTAGTGAAGGACTGAGGATGAGGAGGAAACAAGGAAGGACCAGGAGTGCAGCTGTCAGCGAATAGGTGTTTTTTTTTGGAACGAACGTTAAATAAGACGTCTATCATTAAAAAAACGCTGAGCATGAACTGAACCACACTATGCAAAATGTTGTACAGTTTAATGTATCCAAAGCCTTGAAAAACGACATTAAAACAGATTAGCTCAAGTAATTATTGTGCAACTAACAGTTTTCTAACTAGATTGTTGGATTGAATAGATAAGTGGCTATTAATACAGGTTGGATATTAATAAGGATATTTTCCAAAATCGATATATATCATAATATGGAAAAAAACCACATATAAAACAATCAAACGGATCTTCTAATCTATAATCTGTTTTCCACTGTTAAGGCGTGTTCAGACAGAACATAAGGCTAATTTAAGACGTAGCACAACTGTATATAAAGTCAATGAAAACACTCAGAATAGGGTGGTGGAAACTGAGGCGAAGACACATCCATGCAAGTTGAAAATGTTTCAATGAGACGAGAGGAAAACGTAGAGAAACTGGAGGGAAATAAAGAATTGGAGTTTCTGGTGAGTTCAGTCAGAGGCTGAGCTGAACACAAACACACACATCAACTCTCCAGACACAGGTGAACAGTGTGTATGAAGCTAGAAAGCTTACAGCTAGCATCTGTACAGTCGTTGGCCGTTTGGAGCAAATCAACACAAACTGCACAAACAATCCAACGGCCAAATGTTCGGGGTGAAAATTAGCTTTGCTTTCTGTCTGAACACACCTTTGTACATTACATGAGAATAAACTCTTTAAATATGTAAAACAAAAACTTGACAAAAACGAATTGTTTGTTTTTTACTACAGCTTACTCTAAATCATTACTTTGAACAGATATTTGTAGAAACGATAACATGATAAGAACATATCATCACAATATCATTCCACTGAAAGTCGCTAACCAATAATATTGAATTGTCACCATGTCCTGGCTGTAGGGTTTAATGTATCCAAAGCCTTGGTCCTACAAAACTGTAGAAAAATAGTTGAGCTATCTCCATGACAAGTGAGCAAACTCCATCCACCGTTGAAGGTCATGAGAAGCAGTTGAAAGGTCTGGTTTGTGAAACTGTAGAAATATAATTGATCTGAAGCAATTATCATTCAGCAGGTGAGTAAATTGTTGGTGTAAATGTAGATTTTAGGTATAAGTGGCTGTAATCTATACCAAACTGAAGAAGAAGAAAGCGGTATTTTAAAATAACAAGAGAAAAGAGACTGGGTTGTCTCCTAGGTTGTGTACACTAAATATGGTCTACAGTATGATGAATATAGGGAGGCATGCAGGGGAATGGCTTATATGTCTATCTGTCGACTAAAAAGAAGAGAAAGAATAAATCAACACATAATGAAAACAGAGCAAGTCAACAGCAGGCAGCGATGCCTGTTCTGTTAGGTGTGGATGGATGGATGAACTGTACAATGTTTGAATAGCTGACATCTCTCGCCCTCTCTGAGTGCGCAGGCAGGACTGACGGCTCTACACGCTAATTACTTCGGATCCACTTCACCTCTGCCTGTGTAAGCCCTTATGCAACGCTGTGACGCAGCTCCTGCCCAACCGTGCATCCCACCACCCACGTAGCTTCTGATCCACACCCTGCCATCTCTTCACCTCTCAGTCAGCCTGCCTCACACCACAGGGTCAGCCTCTCCACTTAAAAACCTTCAATTCAGGACTGTGCATGTTCTAAATTTGAGATATCACGTTTTTATGCATATCAGTGCTTGTGTTTAATAGAGAGTGTGTTTGTGTGTCGTCCATCTCGTGGCCTCTCAGCAGGAGAATATAATCAGGCCAGAAATCACAGAGAGAGAGAACGAGGAGAAATGTATTTAAAAATATCCAAACAACCAATCTTTAGGGAGGGATCGTCCCACTTACACACTGTACCTCTGACTGCAAGAAAACTAAACGAAGACGAAAAGGACAGAGACAGTTAAAGCAATGTTTTAAGACATTTTGTTTTTAGGAACACTTCTGGTGATCAGCCATCACAAGTGGCATTCAAGACTGATATCCCAGCTCTAAAGTTCAGAAACAACAAAGGACACAGGATGAAATATTACCCTGGGTCATGAGTTTCAAATTGAAATGAAATGGTGTTTGGCCATTTTTAAAACCTGTTGAGGAAAAAAAAGAAAGGGTAATATGACCTTGTTGGGTGAGAGTGAACGAAAGGAAGAAATGAAGAGAAAGGTGGAGAATAACTGAGGTAGAGTACAGAGAAGAGCAGAAGAGAGAAGGTGTGTAGATGTAATAAACTGGAATTATCCTTTACGTTTAAATCTTTGACAACTTGGGTCTTATTTACATAAATTAGGCTATTTTTACATACTGTATATTTCAGCTAAGCTAACAACGGTGCTCTCAGTCACCAGTGAGGAGCTCCACTACTAAAAGCTACTGATGCAGTCAGTGACAATGGTGATTCAGTATAGTCAGTTCAGTTTGAAGATTCTGTGTTAAAGATTAGTTCATACATGTACTGAATACCTCTAAAGCAAGAACGGTGAGTCAAAGCTGAAGCAAGAATTTGGTCTGTAAACTGTGATGGACATTTACAACTGACATTTTGGGTAATAATTTTACAGTTCACTGTTTGTGTGAGATGGATTAGAGCGGGATACCAGGAAGTTGACACAGCTGAAGAATAAGCGAGTGGGAAAATGAGTGGTAGTGAGAGAGGAGAAAAAGTGTGAGAGCAACAAGGTAACGAAAGATGTAAAAAAAGAGGAGAGAAGTAGGAGTCAGAGAGGCTCCAGGCGTGTACTGTACATCAGCACATATGGGCCTCCCTGCAGCAGCTGTGAATGTCATGATCACACTAACTACCATTGCAATCACAGCTGCTCATGGGAAAAGGGCATGTTTTTCCTGCTTTTTTCCTGCTCTTTTTAACACACATAATCATCCACAAGTGACAACAGATGATGCAACACACTACGTGTACATGTCGTATAAAATATTCTCCTGACACAACTTACTTTTTGGTGTAAGCTCAGACTTGGGATCAAGGCCAAACATAACAGAAGTGCCCACGTCCTCTGAATAACCCTGACGTCTGAGCCCATTTAATCTGACCACTTACACTGTACTTCTTTCCATCAATCAGAGAAATATTTTATCATTCTGAAGGCTGGACTTGGAACAACAGTGCATTGAGCTAAATGGTAACGTCACAATGACAACATGCTGATGTTCAGCAGGTATAATGTTTACAATGTTCACCATCTTAGTTTAGTTTGTCTTAATTTAATTAGCACTAAACACAAAATACTTGCTCAGTGGCAAAAACAAGCACTTTTAGTGGACATACTTTGATGGGCACAGTTGCCCAAAAGGATTACGCTGCAGCCATTGCGGCCCGTTTGCGGCTGCCGGCTGTGGCGATCTACTGGACCAATTCCAAAAGTTTTTGTACCTATTAGTCATTTAGACCCCAAAATATGTTTGAAAAAATAGGACTCAGGTTTAAAAATACTGGAATCTCCCTTTATGTACTGGACAAATTGACATTTTGACCTGATGATGCATGGCACTAAACAGAAAGTCAGGGGATCACCAAACTCATAAAAAAAAATCAATGTGATGGGAACATGAATGTCTGAACCAAATTTTAAGGCAATCCATCCCTGAGCTGTTGAGACATTTCACTCAAAACCACAAATGTCAACCTCATGGTGGCGCTAGATGAAAAGGGGATCACCAAAGTCAGTAGGATCATCCTCTGGGCACCATTAATATCTGTACAGAATTTCTTGCCAATCCATCTAATAGTTGTTGAGAATTTTCAGTCTCGACCAAAGAGGTGGGCCGAGCAAACGACAGAGCCATCCTAGAGTCATGCCGCTACCATGGCTAAAAAGCACACAGCTAAATTGCTCAGAGTTCCTACCAGAACTGATGCAGTATGAGTAATTCAATGACTTCAGAGTCCACTTTCAAGTTATCCTGGATAAGAAGTGTCCCCCCCCCCCAAGGACATTTCCCCCCTCAGTCACTAAGTGATGTTGACGACGGTGACTTTGCTGTGAAGGCAGCAAAGTCCAGCCGTTCTGGCATCTTATCAGGGCTGTTTACGGAACTGTAAATCTAATCACTACTGCAGCGGTTCCTTGGGACTCATTCTCAAAGTGGTTGCAGGAAAGGATGCAGCGACATGGGTCAATTCTCAGGGGGAAAAAGAAATGAATGTGGGTATAATAGTGGAGGAGTGATTGAGTAAAGAGACACAGGAGAGGTCCAATCTCTATTTCTCTACGCAGCATATCAGAAATTTACAGGGAGGAGGGTTCCTTTTATTATTTCACAGTTATCAGCATTCAAGGGGTGAACACTGTACTGTATGTAGAATAAAAAACAGCATTGGTTGCATCATTTCACTTTCCGTCATGTTTAGATATAAAAACAACCCTGAATTTTCTACATGCAGCGAGTAATCTGTAGATTTTAAGAGCCAAATTCAGCCAGGACAGTGCAATGATGATGACTGCACTGTGGTGCAACAAGTAATGTTGCAGAAATTGACTATTATTCTGCAGAAATTGATTAATAAAATGAAGTTAATTTTAGTTTTAATGTATTAATGAATTGTCACATTTAGGTGCCTTTTTTGTCTCCTATTGATTTGTCTTCTGATTTAGTTTCAATGTAACAAGATGGAAGGAGTGTTCTGGGTTTTTCATCTGTTGACCGGCTGTTGTAGAGTGATAAATACAGTATCTCTTGTAATTATAGTTAATTTTTTATAAAATGTAAGGCAAACCAAACATTAGCATTTTATTTTATCACTGAACACACTACATTGGCAGCAACTTTTTTCCCCCAAACACAAATAATAACTGCTTACATTATCATAAATATAACTGTTTTCAAATCTCTGATGTATATTATTCAATTCTTTGGGTTTATTTGGCAGCTGGTCAGAGAAGATAAAGCAAGACTCTTGTAACTGTGGTAAATGATCAATCTGAAAAAACAAACAAACAGATTAATCCATAATAGAGCTGAGATGATTAGGCGACAGAAAATTATTCAGAAACTGTTTTGATAATCAATATTTTTCAAGCAAAAATGCCCCAAATTCTGGTGTTCCAGCTTCTCAAATGTGAGGATTTGATGTTTTGGGGGTTTTGACTGTTAGTCAGACAAAACAGAACATTTGATGGAAAGTTATGATTGGTATTTTTCACAATTTTGTCACTTTTTTTGACAAAACAATTAAATCAAGAAAATAATTGGTTAACAATTTGGTGAATTTTTGTGCTACATGTAAATCTGGCTAGTGTGACAGTGAGCCAGCATGCACAATACCAGGACACTGAAACTGAAGCAGTCAAATGAAGTTCAGCCATATTTTCCAACTGTGACTTTTGAAAAAGGGCCTATTAGCTCATAAGCTAAATTCTACTGTATTTTCCATAGAGGAGATTAAAACACACTGTCAATTAGGAATCCAGGGGATTAAAATCACTTAAATGAACAAACGTCATCAACATAAAAGCATTGTGTACAGAGTAGTTTCTTTATTGCGATGGAGAAATGGGTGACATAAATGATTGTACTGGTAAAGAGGCAGAAAAAGTTCCAATGGACTTTGATTCAAACTCAAATAAGTTTCCAGCGAGCTCTCTAAAAATAGTAACTTTTGGCAGATGTTTTGGAAGAAGCACAAGACTGTGGACTGGCATTAGGAAGTTAAAAGTTTGAAAATACGGATGGTAGTTGTTTTGGTGCCATGGTCCATTTGCATTGAAATGGGGCCATTAGTCAAAGCACCAGGAAAGGAGGTGACAGAATATGGCAATTTGGGAGGTAAAATGTCTACAGATTAATGGCCGCTGTGTTCTGCACCTGAAAATTGGGACAAAGCAAAAATCACATGAGGTTTCAGCAGAGAGAAGTAAGTGGGAGGCCTGTGAGTGTGTCATACATCTGTTGCTAAATCCTCTAAATACTTTTTATCCTCAATATTCATGATCACAGATGTCACCTGCTTGGGTCAGGACAGACACTCAGCTCCAGACTAAAGAAACAGACTACAGAAAAGAAGGAAGACACAAAGGAGTCCTGACTAGTTCCTAGGCTCAGGGATCATGGGTCTCCTCAGCCCCTGCCTCGTGGGGCCCTCAGACAGCTGTGCAGTCCAGCTGTGCACAAAACTCAGATCTGGCTAAGAATACCAAACCAATCCAGGAGAGGAGATAAGGTCACGAGCCCTCCGTCCGTAAAGGAGGCTGAAGGATGGAACAGATTTTGTAATTTCAGATCGCTATTGGAAAATCTAGATTAAAGCTGTGAGATATTTCATTTAGGGCGATTTATCTATAGATTATTTTCTCAATTAATCAACTAATAATTTGCTCTGTCTATAGCGTGTCAACATCACAAGTTTGCAGAGCCAATGGCGACGTCTTCATATGTCTTGTTTTGTCCAAGCAACAGTCTGAAAACCAAAGATACTGAGAAAATATTAACATTTCAGAAGGTGGAACTAGTGAATTTTTGCTTATAAAATCACTTAAACGATTAATGGATCATCAAAATAGTTGCAGATTCATTTTCTGTCAATCAACTCCATTAATTGTTTCAGCTCTAATTTTAATACAATATTGTGATATGAGATTAGATAGATGTCTATGATCTTTGTTTTCATAACACTGTATTATTTACATAGATTAAAGGTTCTACCACACGGTTGAGTACAAGTAATGTGCTGACTGCAGAAGTCATATCTGTTTATTTATGCCACCTTTCTTAATGTGGTTTAGAACAAAGGACAGGAGGAACTGATTAAACAAAAAAAAAAAATAGACATAAGAAAGTACTAATTTATGATTAAAGTTTAGGATCTAAAGTTGGCAGGTAAGTTAAATTTTTTTTTAAAATTGGTTTTAGTCACCGGTTTGTGTTGAGAAGGTAAGAGGAACATGATTGCCCCCATGTTATTCACAGACACGTGCACCCAGCAGACCAGGGTCAAAGAGTGTTTACAAAACCTGATTTCTGTGACTGACAACTTAATCAGATCAGATCTGAATCACCCTGTCACACTAAAACCTACCTGGTATTCCACACAGCCTGGTTTCAAAGAAACATTAGAAAGTAGATGAAAATCTATTTGGACCATGCTCTCCAACTGCGCTCACTTTGTTTTGTCAACAGACTGCATGTGTTGTGGATTCAGCATATTGCCTGAGTTTTATACAGTGTGCTGTGGCACTTCAGCAGATCCTTAACAACCATCGGTCTGCCAACTGCACCATGAAATCCCCTAAACAGATACAAATCGACATACATCAAGTTTTCCTTAGCAGAATTACATTTGAAGACATTTAAGACATTATTCCAGGAGCTACATAAGAAATTTAAGTCGTGATGTATTCCCTCTTTAGTCATGTAGAGACTAAACAGACATAAACCTGTAGTCTATTTTGCGTCATGGCTCATTGTTTGAAAAGCCACAGAGTCACTACTTCAGACTGTTTTAAAGACTGTGGTGTGGGAAACTGTGCAACATCACTAATTACAGTAAGCAGCCAGCGACAGGAGAGTAAAGTCAACACAATGGGACACCACATAAACAAAGAAACCCACTAAATCAGCATTTCATTTGACATGATGGGCCCTCAGGCAAACTAAAAACACAACACAGTCTTCATGTTGCCTGACAGCAAAACACCTCCCACTGTGTTCCCATTGTTGTCTTGTCTTCTAAAGTTTCTCTTCAAGGAGACGGTGTACGCAGCCTAATACAAAGAATGGAGGGACTTGACCTTCAGTTTAAACGGCTCAAGGGCAAAATGCACAGCAGCACGACAGAGAGGTATCACTTACAGAAAACACATTATCTGTTATAAAACGTGGTCTTTTAGACTAATAAACACTCACACCTCCATGCCTGTCTCCCCAATTCCATAAAGTCAAACTAGAAACCAACAAGGCATCTTCCAACAAATAGATCATTAAAAAGGAATGACCATTTACTGCACACATACAGACATACATCCGTATGAACACGTACTTATATGCTGAATGATTAATGATTTCAAATTGAAATCACAATATGAAACAATGCGATTAGCAAATTGCAAAGGCTGCGATTTAGGATATCTGTTATGCAGCACGTCTGACCCAGGATTTAAACTATTGTGTCAATTTCAAATTCATTCCATCCTCCTCATGTGACAGTCATGCTCACCAATCAGAAGTGGCCCAACGCAACTGCGTATACACCCACCAACAACAAACATGTGAAACCCAAGGAAAACGTTACATTTGTGGTGCGGAAAAATAGCCGCCGCTGAGCCAGAAGCAACGTTGGACAATTACGTCCCAAAGAAAAGCAGCACTTCGGTGGTATGGGAGTATTTCGGATTTGAGACAACAGACGTGCAACTAAATTAGGTAAATCGCAATTAGCTATTTGCCTAAATCATTCATCCCTAATGTGCACACACACTCGGTATACTTTCCAAACATCTCTCCCACTGATTACGGCTGTTTCACCTGCCTGCACATACTGTACCTCAAGGCAGTCCACATCTTACAGACCTGCTCTGCAATAAGTGTGCTTTACTTTAACAACCCCTTACAGTAATTATCACATGACAAGGTGAGATGTTGCTACTTCATAGCATTTTGAGATGATAAATTATGGCTTTAATCCTCGAGTACAGAGGAGTATGTACATATTTGCCACCATGAATTAGAAGCTATGTATTTTCTACAACAGGGAGTGGTCCAAAGATACAATGTCATCTCGTGCCTGCCAGCTTAGACATAAATAAACAAAGCAGACAGCAGCTTATAATGCTGATGAAGGAACCAAAAAAAGGAATATGGTAAACAGAAAGTGAGCAAGAAGCTGGGAGTAAAAGATGGAGGAGAGTTTGACATCTATATTAAAAGGATAATTCCAATTTATTACAACTTGGGTCTTATTTTCTATTGGCTATGATAACATTGTATTCAACAAAGAAACTGCCAAGATTTAAGAACATTGCAACAAAGTCCAAAGGGGCAAGAAAAACAAGCATTTAGATGATCAGACAGGTTGTAAACAAGCCAAAAGTTTAGCCAGATTATCTAAACCATTTTATTTGGAGATCAAACAGAAAGTAAGCACACCTGAAATATCTAATAATCTATCATAGCACATGTAAACTGTGTGTATGCACAACTACTGTAAATCCAGTAGATGAACGTTGAAGCAGGAAGTTGGTCTGTAAACTGTGATGGATGTTTACAACGGACAGTTTGCTGCTCCTGTTTCTTGACCCATCCAACTTCTTCTTAGCAATGTTGCTACATTAAACCAAGTTGTAATAAACCAGAATTATACTATAAAGCCCACAAAGAGTCTGATTTTAAATCTGGTTCCACGCTGGTAAAATACCTAGATTTGTGAAGGTCAACAAATCTCTTATTGAATAATTTATCGCTTCACTCTTTTTTTACAAGCAAAGAGCATTATACTTTTAGTCCTTGAATGTCAATCTTTTAGTTGTAGTTCTTAAATACTGAGTTTATTTTAACTTTTATTACTCATAAAGTGTCAAGAAACTAAAATTGACATTGAGTGCTTGACCAAATTCTTAAACTTGCTCCCATTCTGTGATCAGATGACCTAATCTGGACTACATCTGGAAACTTTTCAGATTAGGCTATAATTTAGTTCTTTAGACTTCTTTCTTAATTGTTTTAAGTTTTCTATTTACCACTGATGCAATAAGCAGTTTGGCATATTTTGTCAAATGAAGAAAAAGGTTTTAAAAAAAAATCTATTCCCAAACTATGGTATTAAAAAACTACAGTATAATTTTGGTTTCGGCACCAAAACTCAGGTATTGTATTGGCATCTTTATTGAAAGGTTTCAACTGATATCCAGCCATTTGTTGAAAACCTTAGTTTATTACTGTAGTGAGTGCAATATAAAGCAAATATTATTTAACTAAGAAATGGTCCCCTTCTCACACAAACTACATGAATAGATTCAACAGGGGATCCAAAAGGATTCAGATTCAATAAGCAGATTCAATACTGGATTCAGATTAGATGAAATGCTATCAAACCCCAACCTTAAACATGCAGAGTCATAATATTCCTGTCATGTAGCAGACAAAGCATGGACACGGATCTACATAGGTGCTAACACCCTGATTTCCTGACGAAGCAATTCCTGTGAGGGGTGCGCTTATAAAATCACATGATAAATTTTCAATGCAAATAAACTGTTGCCTCCCACTGTCAATGCTCACAGTCTGCCCTTTTCAAGCTTGCTGAGGTAAGCGCTTGACCTCTGTGTGTGTTTAGGCTGAAGAAATTTGAATATCACATCCTGCAGGGTTGGGGGTTTAGGGCTGGAGCTGCATGGGAGAGCTGCTCCGCTGTTCAGTTTATTTGCTCTTCTTTGTCATGTTATCATCTTGTTCCAAGTATTTGGCCTGTGTTTACAGATGAGGCAGCTGTGCACAAAAATAGACGAGGTGCTTTTTTTAACCTCATTACTTAAATGAGCACACTTGGGAATTCTTTGTTATAAACACACCACAGAGCTGCTCTGCATATATGCACCATAAATCCCTCTTAATAGAGATCCAATTTACCAGCAAGCAAACTTTTATGTGCAAAACACTGAGTTATATTCCTGTTTCTGCTAGTAAAACACAAGCAGTGTAGTTCTGGTCCCACAGAGCACCCGGCAAAGTAATAATACCGTGAAAAGTGCCTCTGTGTCGAGCCAAAAGTGGCTGTAGACAGCGTCAGAGGGGGAATGCCATTCATTTTAAGAATTCACATATGTTATTGCTGCGCCCCAAGGCAGGTCAGCCAATACTTGTGAACCACTTTCTCTTACATAAAAGCTAGAAAACAGACCGTGGATTGTTTTGTGTTGTCACTGGGATGTAAAATCTGCCCCTGTTCCTATAGACAATGAATAGTGTACTCAGTTTGTTGCCACATTAGATTTTTGTGAGCTCTTGCACCCAGAAAGATGTTTAAATTCTGGTTCGTACTTGCTACCAGAGCCGGAATGACAACTCAGTTTAGCATTTTTAGCTCCTAAGTCAGCACCCCATTCATTGTCTATGGAACAGACCTAGATTTCAAGTCAAAACTGATGTTTTAGGATTTTCTTTGTGATTTTCAGCTTTAAGAAGGAGTAGAACAAGCTCACCAGCACTGAACAAACTGTCCTAGACCAGAAAAATAATATGCGTCTTAAATCAGTGGATCCAAAGGGGCAACTGTTTAACGTTTTTGATAATAAAAATGACAAACTTCTTAGAAAGCAATAATGTCCCATTGACTTTACATTGAGAGCAGTATCCAGGCCTCAATTTCTGAAAAAAAAGACGAGATAAAAGCAATAAGATTTGTTTTGTGGAGATGGATGGAGGGTCCATGATAAGGAAGTCCTTGATTTATGATCTGGAGTGAAGCTGAAGCCTGAGCAGGAAATGAGTCTGGATATAGTAGGAGGCACATTGTTATGTCTAAACCCAGTCAACCTGCCTGATGCACACGTTTGATAAAAAGGGAACTGCGGTTTTTAGAGAGGACCACGAAGACTTCAGGGGGCCTCCAGGCGGCATTTTACATTGTAAAAGGACTTGTTTGGGAGACTTACACTTAATTTTCCCCCAGTGACAATGTATGTTTTTAGCTAAAAGGGACCAACAGCAACCCCGAGGACTTAATTTAACCTTCACACACCTGTGCAGAGGGACGGAACGAGTTCTTATACTTTTAAGTATCCATAAACGTACAGGACACACATGCAGTTCTATAGCTACAGCTACCTCTTTACATTATTCTTAGAAGTTAGTTACAGTAAAAATCTAGCAAAAGCCTAACTTACCACGAACAGTGGAGTGGACAGTCCGGGGCAGCTGCTCTGTTCTATAAAGTCTGCTTAGAAAATCTGGATGCGACGGGTTCTTTGTCCGTTTTAATTCGTCTCGTCCACAAACTCGGAACTTTACCAAGATGTCTGTTAATAAAAATATATGTTAAATGTCTTTCTTTCTCTCTCTCGCTTCTCTTCCTGCCGCGGAAAGCGCGTTTGTTGCTGTGCGGGCAGCTAGACAGGCGGTGCTGAGCGTTGAGAGACCAGAGGCAAGCTGGCAAGAAAAGTAACGGCTACATCCGGTTACGGCTTTCAAAATAAAATAGCCTACTTATTATTTCCTCAAGTATAAATATCATAACTTGATTTTTCCTTCTCCGATTATTTCATTCGAAGGATTCTTTGCGGCATGAGAAGGTAAAAATATACAGGATTTCACAACAAAGGGCATCTCATAAGAAGGGAGATGCCTTTTTTTATTTACTATGAAATGAAATTGTATAGTACTACTATAAGGTGCTTCCTGTGTATATGTTGTATATGGTTTTTTTCTATATTGACTGTCTTCCACCCCTTTTTGTATTGTATAACAAGAATGGCTTGCATTTGTATGCCTGGCAGCGCTCCATCCAGTACTTAAAAAACTACAATTCCCAAGAGGTGGAGTTTCTACCACCAGGGTGTGCACAGGTTTATTGCATATGGCCAATGATGAGAATTGGATTGGTTATTTTTACCTGCCTGTCTGTTGTTGAATCATGTGTGCTCTGATGCAAGTCTGATAAACCAAAAGCACAAAAAAGTCTGGAAAAAATAAACATAATGGTGTTTTCTTGTGACCCCTCAAATTTATCTCCCAAAACTGAAGTTGGGAACCACATAATCATGATTTTTACAAACACATGCAGGTTATCAGAATTGCATGCATAGGCCTAGTGAAAAACAGTAAATTAAAATTCAGTTGTTGTAATGGTGCAATCAAAGTTATAGAGGTCAGTGGTAAATATAACCTGCACCTGTAGTTGTCAATATGTTAGGGATGAGATACACCAGTCATTATACTGAAAGGTGTTAGCCTACTCTTATTGACATAAATAGGGTAGATACAATGTTAGAAAAACCTCTCAGTATAACTTAATACAACGTAACAGCCCAAACTACAGCCTCCAAATTGACCATAAAGTTAACTCAACACCTCTCTAAAATAGTTAGCACAAAAACCAAACATAAATTTCAAATTACAGAGACTATTATAAGCTACACAAAGAAGACTCCATGACAAAACATACAACTGAACATATAAGGATGTAAAATAGCCTTTAAGCTACAGTTGTGGCACATATATGCCTATATATACTCACAGAAGTGACTTGTTCATGCAAAATTGCATGCTTTTACTTTGAACGCCAACTCGCTAGCTTCCGGTATTGTCCTGTCTGTGAGGTGCGCACCTGGACTGCTCTCTCTCTCACACACACACACACACACACACACCATTACCCTACAAACACAGTGGCACACTTTTGCTCACAATCTGCCCTAAAGCCAAAGTAAGGTCAAAGGTCTACTATAATTAAATGATAAACTGAAAAAAAAACACTATACAAACTATTAATTTCACACAATATGTTATATAAATATGGTAGAGACAGGGTCATTATTAGGGCCTATTAGACATAGATTATTAATATTTGAGCTGTGTCCAATAATGGCTAAATAAACTGAACCAGTGTGACTGGCTTGTAAAGGGATTACAGTACAGAGGCCTCTACAGCACAATGCCTTGTGATGAAGATAAAGTACCCCAGATTCCCAGCCTGTTCCAGCACAACCGGTTCTTTGCTCTGTATTCTAAATATGTAGAACGAGGTCGTACCTGACTAACCTCAACCCTCTCAGGCAAGCCTTTCTGCTCCAGAGGAGTAAAACAAGGCTATACATAGTCCCACAGAGACTTTTTTAATCTGTGGTGGTGAATGTCACCATGTTTTTTCACATAGGCAAGAAAATGAGATAAGAAGCAATGTAATAATTAAAATTCCCTTTTAAAGTTGAACTCTGACTGACCTACATACCAGAAGTCCACATACTTCTAGTACATACTTGCTATTGTAAAGTTAACATAAAATCAATCACATTCACCATACAACATAGTCCAGCGTCGTCATTAAAATAATTCAGGCCTACAAAAAAAGTACAAAAAGTACAAACATCACTAAGAGTCTACAGCCACGCTAGCATGCTTTTAGCTAAATGCTAACGCTGGCATGCTCACAATGACAGTGCTAACTTGCTGATGTTTAGCAGTTAGCATGCTAACATTTGCAGCTGAGGCTGATAGGGCTGTCTTTAGTTTTGCAGGTATTTGGTCATAAACCAAAGTACTGGACAAATACAAATTTGGACCTGATGATGGCACTAGAGTAAAAGTCAGGGTATCACAAAAGTTATTAAAAATCATCTGATGTGGACATGAATGTATGAACCAAATTTTAAGGAAATCCATCCCAGAGCTGTTGCAGAGCATGAAAAAAACACAAATGTCAACCTCATGGTGGTGAAGAGGTGATCAAAGTTATTACAATTCATCCTCTGGGGACCATGAATATGTGTACAAACGTTCATGGTAATCCATTCAGTAGTTTCAGCAGAGGTGGAACATGGAAGTGAACTGACCTGCTAAAAGCAGGTGATTAAAAGCACAAAAACTATAGTGAAATAAAAGACACAAAACAGAAAAGGGTAATATAAACAAATAAAACAGATAAAGCATATTTCGACATGAAAATAAAACAACTTAGGGCTAGTATTAATAAAAGGCTTTATTAATGCAATGTGCACACAAAAAATATCCCGAAAACATTGACATTGCTAAACATGGATTAACATGACCATTACGTTTCTTTTAAATCTATCCCTACTTTTAACATACTTAGTATATAAACCTTCTGCATGTAAAGCAGCAGCAGCTAACAAAATTAGTATACCTCTGTCGAACACAAACACACACAAACACACACACACTCCTGCGTGTTTGCCTAGGTTGGCTTATTCACTTTGTGTGTATGTGGCACATTTCGTAAGTTTTCTTTAATTTTCAAAGAGCTGAGATCCATTTGCAAGGAAATTGGATTTACTGAACTGGGCGGCTTTGTGAAGCTTTGTGGGGCTCCAGCAATCAGGCCTGATGGAAATGGAGGAAAATTGTCCTGCGCACTTATCTGGCCACCAGAGAATTTGAGAAGAGTTGTTGTAGTAATTGACAATCGTGTGTGGGTTGAATGCAGCGTGTCAGTTGATAATGACTCCCAAAATCAAACCTCTGAGTCTGATCTTTACCACTCGAGCATGGGGACATTGTGTTCCCTCTGCTCTCTGCTTCTGGCTGGGCCAGGGTGTACATGCCCAAGATGCCTATCATTGCCCAATGCCGCCAGCCCATCTGCAATTATGTTGTGCTGGCTGATAATGACCTCCCCCTCTGCGTCCACTGTGGAGCTCATTTTATTCATAAACATGCCGGATGGAGATAATTGGTGAAAAGTAATTGGTCAATGACGCTGCAACTCGTTTCACTCAGAAATGGCCCCTAAATCTCCACTAGTCCATTTCCTGAATGTGAAACTGCAGTACCTTCCATTATGCTACATCAGGCAAGTGCAGAGGAAGCCAGGAAAATACAATGTTATTGTTTTCCCAGGGATCATG
Organism: Macquaria australasica; assembly: GCA_005408345.1. Lineage (NCBI taxonomy): Eukaryota > Metazoa > Chordata > Actinopteri > Centrarchiformes > Percichthyidae > Macquaria > Macquaria australasica. Next base: position 279,806 of record SEMN01000471.1, on the reverse strand, counting down.
TACTTGCTTGATATTCCCATTTGTGCACTTTGCATTTGATTAACATGCTGTACAGTATTTTCTGTAGAGTACACACCAAGCTCCCTTTGCGTGTATGTCTTTATGCAAGGACCTCCACACGTTTCTTTCCTTGAGTTATTCAACAGCACTCTTCTCTCAGCATTTTTACTTTATGTGTTTGCAGGGGAATGACCTGCTGATGTCTGTTTTACTTTGATCTGCTGCTCTCAGAGTGTTGGGAGTCCAGGAGAGGAACAAACAAAACCACATATCATGTGCTTTGTGCTCTCTGACCTGCCTCCAAACCCAGGTACTCAGTAGCAGATTCAATTCAATTCAATTCAGTTTTATTTATATAGCGCCATATCATAACAAAGTTATCTCAGGGCACTTTTTCGAATAGAGCAGGTCTAGACCGACTCTATATATTTACAGAGACCCAACAGTTCCCACCATGAGCAAGCACTATGCGACAGTGGCAAGGAAAAACTCCCTTTTAACAGGTAGAAACCTCGAGCAGAACCAGGCTCAAGGTGGGCGGTCATCTGCCTCGACCGGTTGGGTTGAAGGGGGAAGGGGGGAGCGGGAGAGAGAGAGCAGGAGGAAAGAGAACATACAGCAGCTCAATACAGCATAGATATGGTAATGGCATTGATGTTAACACCAACAGAAACAACACTAAGAGCAACATTATAACAGCAATACCAATAACAACAGCAACAACAGCAACAGCAGCAGCGGGTGCAGAGCAGGAGCACGGGGGCAGCAGGCGGCAGCAACCACAGACCCAGACCTCCACAGCTCCAGAGGCAGAAACACCTGCAGATGAAAAGGTTGTTACAATATGAACCAGCAGATTAGTATTATTTACTTAATCAAACATTTTTTGTGGTTGAGTGATACAACTAACAATGTATGCCATTAATTCATATGACTAGTTTAAAGGATAATTGCACTTTATTACAACTTGGGTCCTATTTTCTTAGTCTTGACCATCATTCCCATCAGTTATCATGACACTGTACTCGCCAAGTTAATTACTGAGATCTGGCAACACTACAGCATCAATACAACAAATTCCAACAGGGCAAGAAAAAAAAGCATTTAGATGATCAGACGGGTTGTAAACAAGCCAACCCTTCAGCCAGATTATCTAAACTTCTTCATTTGAATGTAAAACTGAAAGCAAGCACACCCAAAATGTAATAATCCCTTGTTGCACAGGAAATTTGAAAGAATCAAGAGGCTGGTCTATAAACTGTGATGGATGTTTACAACTGACAGTTTGGGTAATCATTTCACTGTTCACCTTCATTTTCTCTTCCAAATAATTTTTGGGGTTTTGTTTAAAACCTGTCTGATTATCTGACTGTTAGTGTTTCTTGCCCTCTACAACGCCACACAGCTAATAAAAGCGTTTTCTGGTCTGATGCCCCTATCAGAAGGGCAACATAATGTGTCCATGTCTTCCTACTGTAATTCTATATAATTGCTGAAAAGAAAATGTTTTATGATGTGACAAAGCTAAACTTAACTGTTGGTTGGAAATGGGAAAAGCGTTGAAGTCCGATGTTTTGTTAACCCATCCATCCACCCCAATCTTGTGATGTCACCTTAAAGTTTGTGAGCTGTAGAGTTTCTCCTGATTTTATTACCTGTCTAGTTTGCTAAATTGACCAGACACACGTGGTTGGCAAAGAATTATGGGTGCTGTTTTTCCAGGTAAGGTCGTGCCTGTGCATTTGAAAAACGCAATTTGACATTTATGACAGACTCACCTCACTTTATTACCAAAAACAGAGCTGATAAAGAAGAGGGGCGGTGCGATCAGCTCAAATTAAACTTAAGTTTTGTTCACCATCCACACCTGATGTTGCTGTGATGTTGCTCCTGTTCAGAGGCTCGAAAGGAGCATCTGGCCTGACAAGACATGCATTGTTCTTTCTTTGCATACTTTGAGAACAGTTGGATAATATATCTTTTAAATTATTATGTGAGTGTTGTCTGATGTATCATTTTTATGCCTTAGCAAAGCAAACAAACAATTGTGAGTCTTTGAAATCTGTCATAAAACACATAATTGTCTTATAATCTTAAAAACATGATTTGGTTATGTTTGAAAATGTAAAAGTTAATTCAGAAAAATAATAAATAGAGAGAGTACAGAAAATTGCAATGTCTGATAGGTGATTGAATGACATTTTTGATGGACAGCAGCTATAAACTGTATTTCCATGGAAGCTGCAGAGTCAGCATTGTTATTAAAGAGTTTGTCCGTCAGCTGAATGGAGCATATGGTTTTTATGCTTCTCCTAATCAAGGACAAGTGGATTATGGATCATACTTCCATATGTCCTGTAACAACAAAGCAATCAGCAACGGTCTACATGTGTCCCTCCTTGTCTTCACTAACCTCCAAGAGACAGACATTGCAAATGAGTGATGTGGGAAGTATTTCTGCAGGTAGTCTGCAGTTAGAATAGCCTCATTTTTATAGTCAGAGCATGTCACTTGATATGAATATTAACATCTTTGGCACGGTTCCATGTTAGCTCTGCGTGTTTATTTTCTGCATATTTTCAGCTTCTTTTGTGGTTACTGGCCGGAGCTGCCAGGTGCCAAAGACTCCCTCAGCCATCTAATCTGGGTATCACTGTGCCCATGGAATTGCTTTGTCATTTACTGAATAGTGTACTCGCTTTGATTCCCATTATCAAATGCTGTTCTTTTGTAAGTAAGGAGTTTCATTAAAATATGCAATCACTTCATGCAGTATGAGAGGAATATTCAATAGATCGCCAGAAACTCTTTTCCATGTGTTGGTCTTTGTTTTCTGCACACTACTGACAGAAAATGGTCTTGAAATTATAACAGCATTCATAAGTGACTTAAAGAATTTAAGACTTGTATGTATATCGATGGAGGATACTGCACTGTTAGATAATCAGCTTAACTGACCATGCTTATGCTGATAATGCTTCAATTAACTGCTGCACTGGACGATCACTGGCTCTGGTTTTCTGCGCTCAGGCTTTCATGAAGCAGCCGGTCAGTGTGTGCACACAGTCTGAGAAGATTAGGCAGAGAGGGGCCTCCTCTGAAGGTGGCCATGCAGATGGCTAATTTGAGAGTGAATGGGCATTTTCTTTGGCCTGGCTGTGGAGTATGCCTGGTTGGCTGGGCAAAGCTGTCTCCATATCCCTTTCTCTGTCTTTCTCGCTCTCAGAGTGAATTAAAAGAAAGACTGGTGTGAGGTGCTGGAGCCCTGCCAGGAGCCTCACTTATCCCCGGTGTAATTCTGACCACTTGCTTTAAAGGAATGAGGCCCTCCACTCATTAAAAACAGAGATGGCTGCTCCTCAAAGCCCCATTTAACAGTTTCCTTGACTATTCCCTCCACCTCAGACTCTACTTTCCTGACCACAAACTCACCACTCCTACCACTGTAATTATGTGCTTATTGCCACCCCACCTGCACCCTCATTTAACCTCTATGATTTTCCATCCAGAAAAATCAGAACTGCAGATCAGAACTAACATTGTGCACCCTCTCCAGTCCCCTCAGGGCTCTTGAACAGCCTCCATACCCATGGTGCCAGGGCAGATTAAGACCCTCAGCATTCTCTCTGGCCAGATCTCGGTGTTACATAAGCCCCGGGCACGCTGGTGTCTCTCAAAAGCTTTCCCTGTCGTGTTCAAAAGGCAGGACATGGCCAGTCGAGCACACTGAGACAGCAGGTGTTTACAGTACAGCTCTGTCACTGGGGGTGGATGGTCAGCTAAAGGCCCGTTGCTAATGTTCCATGACAGTTCAGCATTTGAGACACGAGCACATGGTATCTTCAGCGTGGCTAGAATGACTGAGGAGGATCAGGAGGGCCACGTTAACTGGAAAAGTAACCGGACCTGCAAGGATGCTGGAACTGGTGTATGAGTGCACCCTAAAGCAGTGCATGCTGGTTGACCTTTAGATGTTTGTGGGTGAACAACTCTACCTGCCACCCACACAGAGGTAAAGCACTGCAGGTATTCTCGCAGGGCGTCCAGCTCACATTCAGTACACTCAGCTGCACTCTCGCAAAGTGTGACTCGCAAAGGTCTTTATAGTTCAAAGCCACTAAATTTACTTTGAGTCACACATGTACTAAGTTGATACACTTAGTTCAGGAGCAGAAACAAATGACAAAATTGTTTTAATCAAGTATTGTGTATGCTCAACATCGTACCCAATATAAGTATAACACAACACTGAAGTATCATCCCTTTTTAAATTGATATGGCAAACTGGTTAGCAAGATTTTGCAGATAAGGAGCAACATTAGCATTCATTTGGAGTCATGTTTGAGTCCACCTGATCAATTTAAGTCCAATATTCACTCTCTTTTAGCTCTGTTTTTGGTCTCCACCAGCTCCTGAGATATCTGGCTATTTAGATGCTTAAATGCTTCACTAGGTTCACAAGCTAGTTGCTAACTTTGTCTGTTACAAATGTACTACTAGCCTGACAAAAACAAATTCTCAACACAATTTCCAACTAAGAAAACAACAAGTAAGTTGGACCTTGTGCTGAGAATTCTTTTTTTCAAGCTGCTGTTTCCAAGGTCAAGAATGAACTCTCAAGCTTGGCTAAAATATTTAGTTTGTTTGTTTATTGTTAAAAAAAAAAAAGAGGTTAACTTTACTGGAGTAAATTGTGCATTTTTGGGGACTATTTTCACACATTAAGTGCTGTAGTGAGTATTTATGGCAGCAGGACAGTGTGTGTTGGATTGACTCACTATAAACTACAGTGTATGTGTTCATAGTAATGATGGAACATGTCACCCAGTGCAAGAGTGTGGCTCACTGATGAGTTTTTAATAGGTTTTGGACAACAGTGGCGGTCTATGGCACAGAGGAAGATGATAAATCAGGCTTTGGCCTCACAGTTTTGGTCTTTTCATTGGATTTGTTGGCAATAAGAAAAATGTAGAATAGCATTAGTCTTAAGTTTAACATTAAGAGCTGAAACACTGACCTTCTCCTGGTCTGGGAGCTGAGAGAGGAGGATGTGTGCATGGTTATTAATATACACAGTGGCAAGCATACTGTTGGGTAATGTGGGTCAAACATGCAGAGTGCACGTGAGTAACTGAAGCAGAGTAAACCCTCCCCTCGTGTCCTGATATTAAGGGGATGGTGGGGCGTCTTGAATCAGCTTTGAGTCTGAAACTGCCTCTGGTCGGTCTGCAAGCAACGTGTGTCCTCAGCATGCTCTTCTTTTTTTTAAATATTCTTTATTTATTAAATTGTGATCCCTTACAGTAGTTACTTCTCAAAAAAAAAAAAGGAAAAGATGTATCAAACAACTTGGGAACATGGGAATGTTGTTATTTATGAACGTTTCAGACTGATTGTCAGTAGAATCACTGTATCCAATGCAAGGACTGTGCAATGATCCTGGTAGAAATACTGGGCCCCAGTTTCCCACTTTGAAGGATAAGAAAAGTTACTGAGCTTGTTTCAAAAGGAGAAATTGTAATGTGACAGACACAGTGTTCAGATGAACTTGCTCTACATTCTCACTGTACCCCTCCATGCGCTCAGTGTTCTCCCAGCATGTTCTGTCACACTTTCTATTTTAATGTCAGTCTGGGTCAAATAATAATCTCACTTTAGCTTTTAGCTGCCAAATTTGGGGTTTATCAAACAGAATCAAAACTGAGTACCAGAATGTTTAGATAAGTCTCAAAATGCATTTAAAACTCAGTGAATTACAATTAAGAATAACACCTGACACTATTTTAACTGTTGTTAAATGCAATTAACTCCATTGAACTGGTTCACCAAGCATGCTCAAACAAAGCCATTTGGCTTAAAAGTCTTGACCTCGGACACAGCAGTTGACAAAACAATAGCAAGTTCCACCCTGTGAGTGTAGGCTATTTGGTCCAAGTGTGTTTATCGCATAAACAAAGGTGCACATTGTTCACGGTTTACTAAAGAGGATATTGGTGTTTGTGTCATCTAAATATTTCCTGTCTATCTCCACTGTACTGTAACAAATAAATCCATGATAAAGAATGAATTTGTTACATCAAAAAAAGAAAGCACACACTTCCTCACACTTACTGCTGGCCAATAGTAAGTGCATGCATAAACATCCACTCTCATATCTATGCTAAATATGAAGCTACAGCCAGCAGCCGGTTATCTTAGCTTAGCATAAAGACAGGAAGCAGGGGGAAACAGCTAGCCTGGCTCCAGTAAGTCACTGCATCCAGCTCAGAAACATAACCACCTATAAAACCACAACTTGTCGTTTTTATACTTTGGTTTTTGTACAAATCACTCAAACAAGATAGTTTATTAGTGAGTTTTAGAGGCAATGGTAGGAATTTTGTTACCTTTGAACAGAGCCAGGCTAGCTGCTTCCCCCCCCTTTAATGAAGTGGAATTCTTTTGGTCTCTGCACAATTTCTTTCCTTCATGATTAAGAGCTGCGTAACTCAAGTTGTTTCATCTTCCCCCCTCTCCAGATGGCAGCTATTTGAATAGGCATGCAAAGCTCTGATCAGCACAGGCCATTGAAAACAAAGACAACAATCAGGCGTACTCTGACGTACACAGCGACTTCAGTACTTAGCCTTTTCGTATATATTTTCACCGCCGGTTTACTCTGTGAAAAGAAATAGAAAACTTGAGCTATTATCTTTGAAAGCTTACTTGGATGGAGCTCAGTTACGCTATAAAGTATGAATGACAGCTACAGAGTGTAAACACTTGTATAAGTTCTGTGCATCTGCATACATTTGTGTCAAACTCTTTTGTGTGTTTTTCCCTCTTTTGAGGAGCTGGCAGGCGACAGAGCCGCCATCATCTGGGTGCAGTAATACCTCAAAACACAAAGAGCCCCATTCAGAGGACTCAGCAGCCATATCCCACACCCACACAGTCAAGAGGACACCCAGACCCATCCAGCACACAGCCTGGAGTCATTATGGAAAGCAGTGTGTACTTGCACAGCAGTAAAACATTCACAGGAAAACATTAAGCATTTAAGGAAGGCTTGGTGAAAAAGAAATGAGAGCAACAGGATGGAACAAAAACCTGGCGATCCCCACATCTGTCCAGGAACTGTCTTCCTCCTGCCATCTCATCTACAGTGATTTACGTTCATCAAACATACACAGGAATTATTCCCACAGCTTACAACAATATTTTAGAGTTTCAGCTATCCGAGGAGCTCAGGGGTCCACATACCATGTGTAAAGTGAGTCTGGTGCCAGGAGCTTCCCTGGACTGGTCTGTCAGAGATGGAGCCAGCAAAGATCTCAGAGGCAGACAGAGAAGCCCCAATCCCAGTGAACTCTAGACAGAGGCAGGCAAACAATGGCAGAACAATATTAAAGGGGAACTCCAGCAATTTTACACATCATAGTCAGGTCTTGGGGAGTGCTATTGTATGAGTGAAAAAAGTTGTATATAGCCTTTTGTGGCTGCGCAGTCTGATAAAATTCCTCAAGTGATGTCACCTGAGTCAGCGTCGGTTGGGGCTGAGGACTACAAGTTTGAAAATGAAAACATCTGGGGGTGTGGAGTTAAAAAGAAACAAGCCTACCAGACCTCTGTAGCCCGCTCCTCATCTCTGCTTGAGGCTAGAAGCTAAAGGCTACATTAGCCGCTACTAGCAAAACACCACTTGAATCTCTGACCCAGCTGTCGGTGGTCACGTTGCATTGTGGGTAATGGAGGCGCCAGGGTTTGACAAGGAAGTTAAATGTGTGGAATGAAAAATATGACTTCTGTTTCTACGACAGTCATCTTTGGTTGATGTCTCATGCCTCTTGCTATGCGCTTGTTTCTGGTCCATGAGTGTCTTAATGAGATTCCCAAAGTGCAAAGATCCTTAATTTTTTAATCAGTGTGACTCCCAGGGTGAGACAAAATGTTCTGTGTGGATGCCAAGGTTGAAAATCATCAAAGGCCCTGATATCAAACACACAGGCACTTTCACATTCCCACACTGAACCGTTCCCTTCATATCATAAATCTGAAATTTATTTGGCTTCGTAGTGACGGTGATGAAATACGGCACTTCAGCCATCAATATATCCTGCAGCAGCCTTCAGCACAGTACAATGCACTTTCTCACCTCTGAAAGCTGCTGATTCCACATGTAACCCCACACCACCAGTGCAAGCAAGGCAGGGCAACTGACTCGACCCATGAAATATTCATACCAAGATGTTTTGAAACACTTCTGCATTTAATAAAAGTCACTCTAAGTCTAAATAATGGATTGGGTAATGGGACACTGGAGTCTGACAATAAAAAGAAAGCATTAGACAGGTGCATGAAAACCTAAAGAGCCTCATCACCTTTTTAACATTATGTGTAATCTGACACCACTTAATTATCAGCGTTAGAAGGTGGCAACAAAGACAGTGATATTTACTGTGGAGGTTTATTCTCATCAGATCTATCTGAAGTGAACTTAACTGTCATCTATGAAGCACACACTGCCCTCTGTTGACTGGAGATGAAAACACAGACAAAAAAGCTGCATCACAAGCATTTTATTATATAAAAAAAAGCAGCTCATTCAATAAATCATCATTGTACAAAAAGTCAGTAGAGAGCACACTATGGTGATGTGCAAGTGCTTGTGTCATCCTGGCAAGCAGACAGTGTGATAGTGTTTTACAATGAAATACTGAACATTACCATGAACACAGTAGCTCTTGGTATCACAGTTTGTTTTTTTAAATCAAAGAACAAGTTAAGGAGTATTTTATCAACCCTTTTAACAGAGAAGTCAATCTTAATATACAGTATTACCTGTAGAATATACAGTAGTACCTGCATAGAAAAGCTTTACAAACTGTACAGAAGCTTAACATGTGCTAACACTTTACCATCATTATTTCACATTATGGTTGAAACATCTGTTCTTTGTTCCTTTGTTGGATGTGGAGGTGGTTAAACTGACCCACAATCAACAGAGAAAATGATCCATACTGCCTCTGAACTGTATCCATTATTATTACTTCTCCATGCTTTCATCTCCAGTTACAGGATTCTTAATAGTTCGTGGAGTCTTTGTTGTTTTAGCCGCTTTCTCTGCCTTCTCTTTTTTAACCTCTTCCTTCTTCACCGCCACCTCGTCATCCTCGTTTTCTGGCTTGGTGGTGACCTTCCTCAGCTTGTGCTTGCCCTTGGGAGCTGCGAAAGTGAGCGAAGACTTGATGAAATCCAGCGGGAAGATGCCCACGTCTCCGTCGAAACGGTTCTTGGTCACCTGCAGGGACCTGCGGCCGGAACTCGTCACCAGCTTCTTCTCCTGCAGAATGAGGACGTTGTCGGCCTCTTGGCTGGCCTGGAAGGGGTTAAAGGTCAAGATGTGTTTTAGTTATGTCGAATCACTGCAGCTTTGCAAAGAGGGTCAGGACATATGTATTTTTAATGATAACGTAGAGTCAATGAATGTGTTTATTAGAGATAAGACTACTCTTAGCTAAATACATAGCACATGACACTTGAGAGCAAATTAATACAATGACGGCCAAAATTAATAATGGCTAATAATAGGTTTCCCAGGTTTAGTCAGTTATGTGTAGCGGTGTATCTCATTTTTTATTCTTGCGTACATATGAATTAGGATAAAATCGTTGAAAATGTAATTCCTCAAACAGTATTCTATGAGAAGAATGCCATATTATCTTATTTCATTTTCTATTTTTTTTGTGCCGTGACTTTACACTACACAACATATTATTTTCAATTTTGTATTTGATACAGCATAACAAATTGCACATTTTATCTTACTTACTCATTTTTGTTCATTAATTATTTTTGTGTTCTGTCCTCTCCCCTCGTCCTCTCTAAAAATTTAAGTGAACTAAATTGTAAAAAAGAAATAGTTTAAAAATAAATTTCTAAAACAGATTTTAAATCAAATATATTCATGAACTACAAATGGAATCTGTCACCGTTCCTTTAGTGTCCCTTTCAGGTTAATCAAACTTAAAACTACTCAATTTGCTGCACAGTTTAGTTTAAAACATTCCTGCGTCTTACCTTTGCTGAACCAAAGATGGATGCTGTTTGCAGTTCTCGGTCATCCTCCTCTTTCCGGGGGTGAATGATCAGAGTGACGTGGCAGCTGCTGTTGGTGGCAAACTTTCTGAATGCTCCGATAATGTGGTCCTGGACTGCAAACCTGGACCACATCAAACATCATTTATTCCCATATTTGTCACGGACAATGCACTTTAAAAGCGTTGTGCCTCATGAAACTGATATTCATTTTCATTTGACAAATAAAAAACACAAATAAGTGGAACAAAACTAGATTCAGATTTCACCGTTAACATTATAAGAAACCACACAGCCCAACACGGAGTAAACAAACCCAATAAAGTTGCATTTGGAATCAGCTTTATTCATACTGACAAAGATACGGGATAGAACTTGTTTATCTTCCTATTTGTCATAACTCTTACTCACTTGTCTACTGAGAGGTTTTCCTGCCCCATCATGAACTGCAGGTTGTCAATGACGACATGGTTGATATCATACAGGTACACAGCATGCTGCATAGTGTCCAGCACTGTCCTATAGAAAAGAGTGGAGAAGGATCAGACCAAAATGATTCACATAAAAATGCTGCTTTATTACAAATCTTTATTACACTGCAGGTGATTAAACAAGTTAAGCTCACACTTAACAAACATAAACTTTCCACTTGCCATAGTTAAAGTAAAACTTTCAAGTATTTCAGACAAGTACTGTAGCTTTATTGCTGCAACTAACCATTAGTATTTTCTCAATTAATTCTTTGGTCAATAAAATGTTTTAAGAAATAGTGAAAAATGTGCATCACATTTTCCCCAGAGTCCAAGGTGATGTCTTTAAATATCTTGTTTTGTCCAGCCAACAATCCAAAACTCAAAGATAATCAAGTTACAATGACATGAAACAGAGAGAAGCAGGAAATCCTCACATTGCAGAAGCTGGAACCATTTTGGCATTTTGTCTTTTAAAAATTGGCTTAATCAATTAATAGATTATAAAAATAGTTGCCAGTTAATTTTCTGTTGATCAGCTTGATTCATTGACTAACCATTGCAGCTCTCTTCAGCTTAAATTTTAATAAGAATTTGATGCAATCACTGGCATATTCTTACAGCTTCTGTTCCAGTAATCCAGTTGTGTTACTTGTTGATCTGTTCTTACCTGGCACTCACTGAAAATGAGCAATTACATCATACTGATTGAGATTAAAAAGAAGACGGTATCCATGCTTAAAGGACAAGTAGCTGGATTCCTGAAACACTGATAAATAAGACTTACTTGATGTTCTGCTGCCCGTGGAACGTCATAAAGTAGAGCGGCAGCTCTTCAAACTTGTCTGCCCAGAAGTCGTACTGCTCCAAGTTTTCCTCCAGCCTCTGCATGGCAAACTGTGTCAGCATGATCTTAGCCAGACGCACGTTGTTGATCTCAAAGCTGCCCCATAATGTGTTGATGCCCTGCATGCAAAGGTCCAGGGCAACCTCACTGATGAAGGTGGTCTTCCCACTGCCAGTAGGACCTGGTAAACATACATGTTAAGAACTACAGATATTTGATTGTAAAGTGCGCAGAGTAGAGAAGAGATAATGACATGCATCAGTGTTTAAACCTCATATTCAACTCATCATGTCCAAAAGATGTGGCACACAGCCCTGCCTTCCTGCCCCAAATATATTCTTTTTCAGGATAATTTGATTAAAAATAAACTGATGTGGCCTGCTCTGTGTGTGTGAATTTTGTACTTTTTTAAGTCCAATTTTGCCAATCTGTGATCCATATATAAACAAAGATGGTAGCTCCAGCACCAAAATTCTAACAGAGTTAATCGCTAATGAAAATAATCGTTAGTTGCAGCCCTAAACTGATTGAAAATACCAAAATTAAGTTTTTAAAGTTGCCCTAATTCATTTTTTGGAGGCACTGAAACAAGCTGAAAACACAACACTGACATTTTATCACCTAATTATTATATATTTTCACCAGCTAGTCACCAATTTTGTCTCTCTGCCCTTTGGTAACGGGCAGGTAGTGTACAGGTAGTGTTGATCGGGGCTTTTTGTCTGCTATCTGCTGTGGAGGCCAGAAAACCAAACCAATGAGCTGAAAGTCGCTAAAACATCCTGTAGAGCAGAGGGGAACTGCAGAGTTGGCTAATTGTAAAGTTTTAATGTTTTATGATGCTATAAAAGGTATGTTTACATCAGTATTAAACAGGTACGAAGCAGGACTATATTTTTATTTATGATTACTTGAGAAACACATAAAATGCTTTTTTAAATTACTGATTGGGCCTTTAAACATCATATTTCCTTTTACCTGTGAAAACAGTCAGCTCCCCCTTGCGGTGTCCCTTCAGGATCCTGTTGAGCTCCAGAAACCTCGTCCACTTGACTCCAGCCACCTGCTCTGTGTTCACCAGTTCCCCATACACGTCCTCTCTGAGCTGCTTGAAGGACACTATGGACTTATGGGCCGCTGGGATGGAGGATTTGATGATGTGGCTGAAGTTCTTCCCCTGGGCCAGCGCCTCCACGGGACACGGCCGGAACTCCCCAGGCCGCACCAGCGAACAGCGCCTCAGGCCCAGCTTGCGTGAAAAGATCTTTGATGCCTCCCAGGAGCGAATGTCGCCTCCCAGCCACAGCGTCACGTGCTTGAACTGCTCCAGGTAAGGCAGCAGGATCGGCGGAAGACAGCTTACCCCGCGTGGAAGAGCAACACTGGGGAGTCCTGTGGCCTGGCTCACAGCCAGAGTGTCCAGCTCATGTCCAGTCAGCACCACCTCGGAGTCCATACGGCCTACCAGCGGGAGGCCAAACAGGTTGTAGTAAGAATTACACTTTGGGACTGTAGCTTCATTATAAGTAACTTTCTCAGTGTCTGTGCATTGGGCGGAGAGAAGCTTCACCCCCTTTAGGGAGGAGTCGGGTCCACCAAACCAGGGGAAAACCAGACTCTTGGTAGGCTTGAAGAGTCTCACGCCAAACTTCTTGAGGGTTGCATTAGAGACCTTTGTGATCTGAAACAAACATTGATAAACCTTCATCAATAATTCTGTGAAGAAAATAATCTTCAGATGTTATAATATGTTCTGATTTCTTTATGGTGATTGTACCTTTTTGATTTACCTGGCATTTATTAAACCTTTAAATCTGTTATGTTTGATCTTTCATAATCACACCAAGGCCTCCTAGCAACTGCAAACAAATGTAAAATATTACATTTTAAATTTTTATTTTCCGCATTTTATTCAGTTCAGACCTTTGCAGAATTTAATTTTGAAATATTCTTTGTACGGGAAGTTAAGTTTTATATTATTACTTAAAATGACATGTACTTACAACAATTACAGATCCTTCCTAAGAATGACACAAGATGGACAAAATAGATAATATATTCATTTAAATAACGTAAGGCTTGTTTGCCTCTTCCACCTTTTATCTTCTTCACATATCTCCCTTCACTGATAACTATAAGCTTACTAAGAAGAGCTATATATGGATTTCATTTTGCTTTTCTATGATTGTGATGTAGGTGTGATGGTGTCTGGCAACACTGTTGATTATTCAAATGTGTAAATACAATGCAATCACTCATGTTCCTTTAGCTACACCAGCACGTCTCTCACTAATTCACACTCAACAATACCTGGAACATGGTTTTAATCAGCTGAGCCTCGTCCTCAGCCAGGTCAGCGAAGGGCACAGAGCTGGACCAGATCCTCTGCACCTCCCTCAGCTCTCTCTCCCTGTCCTCTTGCTCCTCCACACTCTCTGGATACCCCAGCAGCACATGGGGGCTGAGGAAGTCCTGCCCATCCTTCTGCATCACCTCCAGGCAGTCCTGGAGATCCTCCCAGCTCCCTTCCACCAGCGTGTCTTTACACAGAAACTGTCCGGTGGTTTTGTCGATGAACAAGGAGAAGCTGTCCTTCCTGGCAGACGAATTGACAAAGATGCTTGGGATGTGGAGGCAACTGTAGCCATCGTGGAAGGGAAAGTCTTTGGAGCGCAGATACTGTTTGATGTCTGTAACTGTAATGGGGCTCACAGGAAACTCCACAGTAGACTTAGCATCCTTTTTATAAGCCCTGGTCCCACTGTGTGCTAGGAAGTAGCCTTTACCCTGAAGCTGTAAACCACATGAAGCCACGGGAGGCCTGTGGAGGAGCCTCACACAGAGGGGTGGAAAGTGTCTTTGGTGGAGGAGCCTTGAGGCTGCCACCTGTAGGAGACAGGTGGTGCCCTTCAGCAGCAAGCTCCTCCACATGAGTTATCTGGTTAGGTCTTTGAACCTGCAACAGGCGTGAAAATAGGAAGAAACATCAGCCTAATGCAAGTAACACACAGCAAAGTTACACAGATAACGTCATGTCTTGGGTGGCCCAGCTACCGTTAGTCAGACAGGACGGCGAGGCAGAAAACCGTCATTTGTTATTAAACGGACGTTGACTATAGCCTGAATATGTGGGAATAAATTAAGATTAAGAAAAGAAAAGAAAAAAACCACATTAAATCCAGCTTACTGGCTCTGTAGCGTGCCCTCATTTTCCTCCATGCTCCTCTAAACCCGGGCTTTTCGGAGCGTTTTCAAAACAAGTCCGTGTGAAACATACGGCGGAAGGTACCGAACTGCGCGTGTTAATGCTACATCTAAATTTGACCTTTTTTGATACATTTTAAAGCTGTCCGCCTGTATTTTATTAAATTAAAATTACATTCAACATTTTAATTTGCTGACGGAAGAAGTCTTATTATTAAGTCGTTTTTTCTTTAACCTGTCGTGCGCGTTGTATGTTTCACTCCGGAACCTAGCCGCGACGGACTGCAGTATATACATGCCCGTGAAGTCGTCCTCTATGAATGTTGATGCTATTTAACGTCTTTAGCGGTAGCAATATCTGACTTATGATACAACCACTGGTTGACGGCTAAACGATGACATCCAGGGGGACACCGAGTCGCTTCCTTCAAAGCGTTCTTCAGAACGGCGTCGGTCGCTACGTCTGCCAGCTCAAGCGGGTCTCAGTCCTCTTCTCCAAACACGCACAGAGCTCGCTGGGAGTCAGGTAAACCAGAGGCGGCGTGTGGGACTTGGTATGGATTATGTGTAGGGGGGGAAAGGGCTGCGATGTGTTTATGTGTACATAATAACATTTCCACTCAGGTAACAGCAAAAAAAGAAAAGAATGCTGCTACGGTATTTCGAAAAATCTACTCAAGTTACACGTGAAAGTCCTGCCTTACTTAAGTAAAACTGCATTATCAGCTTTCAGTAGTAATAACTATACAACACATGTTTTAGTATAATGAGTACCTTTACACTTGTTGATTTGATTGATTGGTAAATCGTTTAAAGTCGTTTTTTTCAAGCAAAACTGTTCTGGTTCTAACTTAAATGTGAGGATTTGTTACTTTTCTCTGTTTAATATCATTGTAAACTGAATATCTTTTGGGTTTGGGGCTTGTGGTTGAACCAAATTAACAATCTGAAGGTGTCATCTTGGGCTTTGGGAAATTGTAATGGACATTTTACAGACCAAATGATTAATCGACCAACTGTATTAATAATCAAAAGAAAAATAATCGGTTGCAGCCCTTATTATTATATATTATTTGATTGTTATAACTAATGTATAAATGTGTTTGCAGCATTTTATTGTTGTAGCTGGTCGAGGTGGGGCTATTTTTAACTACTTTATATACTGTTGGGTAGTTTAATCTGTAAGTTTAGTTGTTGATCGTATGTTTTGTAGGTCAAGTCTTTATCTGCCAAGTAACTATAGCTGTCATGTAAATGTAGTCGTAAAAAGTACTTTTTTTCTCTGAAGTGTGGTAGATTTGAAATATAAAGTGGCAGAAAATGGTAATACTCAAGTGAAGTACAAGTACCTCAAAACTGTACAGAGTGACCACTGCTTCCTTGCCTTCTTCCCGTCTTTTTCAGGGAGTTTATTGAAGAGGGAGTGGTGGATTATGCCAAGAAGAACCCTGCTACTGTTGTGTACGTGTCTCCTCGGGCATGCAGGATACCCAAAATAGTTGCAGAATACTGTAAGTGCTCATGACTTTGTGTTTTTATGGGACATCTGACTAATCCTGAATTTCTTTCCTCATTATAGCACATGTTTTATATATAGAATAATGCTTTGTTTTACAGGTACTGTAATTTCCTAAATATTTCCTAGAAAGTTTCTCGGAAAGAACTGTGTCATTTGGTACTAACTACAGAAAAAATAGAGACAGAGTTATGAGTTAAGCTAGTTGTGTTGAGTTTATAAGCAGTTGTTGATTTCTTTGAAAGAACTTCTAACATTTTAATGACTTGAAAAACATACAGAGATCCTTTTAAACTCAAGTTAATATTCATTTATTATTGTATTCTCCATATATGTTGAGTATGCTTGCCTGCAGAACACTGTCTCACTTTTCCTTATAATTAGAACCAAATTACATGGTAATTACATGAGAATTTATAGTCACATATCAACTCCTTTCTAGGATATTAAGCTTAACTGTGTTACCAGATTAATACTAATTGCATTATTCTCCTGTGTTCTCATTCAAGTTGTATTTATGTTCAGTTTAGTGAACTATTTAGTTACAATACATGCTTTATTTTATTTCACCAGGATAATCCAGTCAGTATCAATACTGATACTTACATTAAAACAAACAATAAAACAACAAATAATGACAAAATCTTTTTTTTAATTATTATTATTGGTATTATTAAAAAAAAAAGCTTCTTCTGAAGCAAATTGTTCTATTAAAAATATACTGTGGCCATGCTAAAACATCAAAATGCTACTCCTTCAAAATCATAGGCATACTTTACAGTTGAAAGGTCAGGTTCGGGGTTATAATCAGTCTTTTGGTGAAGTGTGTGACAAGCAATAAATGTATAAGAAACATGAAAAGTGAACTACAGTAAAGTAGTAATGGGATTATATTTGTTACTACTCCTAGATACTGTAGGGGGCAGTATAACAGTTGTTTTCTGAGACCTTTATTCAGGTAGAATGCCACTGGGGGTTTCATTTGGTTTAGTTAAATAGTCTCACCCAGAATCATATGTTCTTGACACGGTTACATTTCACAATAGGCAGGTTTCTCAACAAGAGAATTATGTATCTGTCACTTTTAAAGTCACTCCTGCTTAGTCATTTCCTCTTTTTCCTTCCTGCAGTAAACGGCAACGTGAGGGAAGAAATTGTCACGAGCAAAACATCTCCGCAGATTTCAGAGCTCTTGACCAAGCTGACCAATCAGTCTGGCCTGGACATCATCCGCATCCGCAAGCCCCTCCACACAGACAACCCCAGCATTCAGGGCCAGTGGCACCCATTCACCAACCGGCCCCCGTCTATCGGTCCCATCAGACCACTGAAACAGGACGCTGAATAAGGACTAACCTAAGTTTAAAGGCAAAAAGTTTGGATGTTTCCAGAACATTTGTGCTTAATTTCCGATTCCTCTTGCAAGATATATTCTTTTTGGAAGTGTGTGCAGTCTAAATTAAATCATGTTTGCAGCAATTTTCCAATGTGTTTGTTGGATAATTCTACAGAAGACCCCTCTATCCACTGGATATTTTTTACCATGGCCTTCTGTCTGGTGGTCGCAGCAAAGCCACTTTAGCTGTGCGGGTACACAGGCACACAGCATCAGCTCTGAATGCCACATTTGAATAGACTTTACATGAATCCTCCAGAGGCTTGTCAGCTGGCTTATTAAAAAGCAGATAACTGTTTTTAATCTCAAGGTTATTTGAAGATTTGTGTAATAAAGTGCAGCACTTCGAAAGCAGATGTATGAAATAAAGAAAAATATTTTTTGTGCAAATGCTGGCATTGGTGTTTAAATTTTGATTTTCTTTTGAGTTGTGTTTGAACAGCTTGTCAGAAGATCAACAGAGCAAAACTGATTGCAGTGGCGCTGTCTGCATCGTTAAGTTTGACTGATTTACCTGCAGTTAAAATACTTCACAGACAACACATCAGATGTACACCTTTTTTATTTGTATGACATGGGGAATGTACATGTTTTTACAGTTTAATACTGCGGTTTGAAGGTTTCCTCGCTGCACAAACTTAAATGATCTTAAATGAACATGACAGATGGTTGTGTGATAGCCTGAAGGACTAGTCTTAACCTTCAGCACAGAGCTGTCCTCTGTATCGGCTGTCAGAGGAACAGAAAACTGACACTCCTCCGGTGGGTGAGATTTGTTCAAATTCCACAAGACGGATGTTGGCAAAACTAACTGTTTTCTGTGCAGTTCTCACCCTGAATTCATCATTTCTGACTGCAAAAGGCTGGTTGACCCTGCTTTCCCCCCACAAATGACCTCGATGTTCTCAACAAAAATACATCCATACAACCAAGTACTAGGTGTCCGATGAATACAAATAAGCAGACTTGTATGGAGTGAACGTGAGAGGTGCCCCCAGGACAGATTGCTTATTTCTGCTGATTGATGGATACCAGTCTGCTGGCATATATAACTCTGGTCGCAGGAAAATGGTTAGGCTACCTATGAAAATGTATGTAGAATAAGAGTGTGAGATGACTGCAGAGGATGGTGATGAGCGAGACAGGGGAGCCGAGCTCTGCAGCGGGACACTGGTACTGATTTCACTCATTTTCTCCCAAATGTCTGTACTTGAGTTACATTTCTGATAAGGGTGTGAACGCCCTCTCCCTGTCCCTTTAACTTACCCTCAGACATATAGACTGCAGTTACTTTGTCACTTCTTAGCCAAGGGACAGTGTGGTGGCGTTAGCTGTTTTAGCCTGTTTTAATAAAAGGCATGGAATAAAAACATTAGCTGATGATGCGCCAATGTTTTCTGTTGTTTCATGCTCACTTTCTGCATTTTAATTTATCTATGGCACCAATTGCAGATATCAGAGCCACTGTGTGCTCTCATCACACCCGCTCTCCCCAATGGGAAGTGGCACAGCTAGACCCACGCATTAAAGGCTCTAAATAAAGATGATGTTGCTAAGTTACTGCCTTGAACGCTGCTCTGAAAATGGTCAATTTAATCCCCCCCCCCCCACCACCAAAGCTTATGTTATACATCTGCTCTGTCAGAGTCGTATGTAAATGACTCTGGGATCATGTGGGCTCCATTCCCAGTGGAGGAGAGTGGCCTTGCCGCTTGCCGCATGCTAAAAATAACCGAGTATCATGGTGTCTTGAGAATAGGATTTGGTGTGAACATGTTTTGCATGTAATTTCCTGACTTCCCCTCCGGGCTGTTGACACTGACTTCTGAACATAATGCAAAGTGTTTTTTTTTAATCTGCACAAAAGCAAGTGGAATTTTAATGAACACAAATAAATAAGACATGAGAGACAATATTAAAAAAAAAGTCCTTTGTGTGAACAGCTCAGGTGGTTAAACTACTTTACAAGAAGCACAGAGGTCACTCCAGCCAGTTATATTCTGAGAGATAAGTTCATCTACATCAAAAAAAAATCATACAGACAGAACCAACTTGATGGAAAGTGTCACAGTTAACGAGGGTATATACTACATGACCTTTAACAAAGTACTTACAAAATAACAGTGCAAATTGTGAACTCTTTACACCAGTTTCTTTGGCCAACACCTAGAGGAATGACCTACATAAAATATACTGCATCTTGCATATTGACACAGCAGGATGTAATTAATGTTATTGAATTAGCAAAAACAAGTGCTTCACTGTGGGTGGGTGTACAGCAACAAGGTGAATGTAAAACTGGTAGCAAATATGTTAGTTATTTTTACCTTAAGTCCATAGTACAGTATACAGTGAAGAGCCAGTGTCTACTGTGAATAGATTGTCCTTAAGTGAGGATGAAGCAGCAGCAATGGTCGCAGATTCAGATGAAGCTTTCAACATGTTAAGGATTGTCCATGACTTGATGACAACTTTTATATAATACATGGTTAAGTACAGTAACATGTTGAACTCAGTGGATACTGCAATCATTTTACAAAGTTTAAACTTGCAATCAAATGCAACCCAACAAGAACATTTCTTTACAACTTTGATTTAAATAAAATGAAATGCTCACAAGAATCACACCTATATACTGGCATGGATCAGAAAAGCATTACTCACTCTGATTAACGAGCCTCGTCAATCTTTCAGACCACTGTTTGTACATATTTAAGCTGTCTGATTCTTATGAGAAATGTGTGCAATGAAAATCTCACAAATCATAATATTAGCTAGGAATGTGAGAATAACATATTACATTTACAACATCTCTAATGTTAAACTAATGCAGAAAATCCAGTTGTTTCGCAAACACAAACTCTAGTGCTCTTTGAAAACTGGTTCTAATTGATTACGGGCCACGATGGCCATTTGTAAACTCAGCAGGGTCCTTGAGAGAGAGTGGGAACGCGAGCAGAGAGAGTAATAGATGATACTGTCATGCAGAGCTGATGAGAAGGGAAAAGAAAAGAGGCTGCAGAGAGGGAGAGAGGGGAGGAATGAAGATGAGCAGGAAAAGAAGTGGAAGGGCTAAAAAGGCTGAAAACATGCAAGTGCAAAGTAGCTTCTGCCGACAAGTCACACAATTGTATCGTCATCTGTTCTCTGCATGGCTAGCCAGGACGCACAGGTCAGGTCGAATGGCCAGACAACACTTGTCCACATGAACAACAGAGAAAAATACACTTCAATATGTAACCTCAGGAGAGCTTAAATGGTAAGATTTCGGGAATGTTTGGGCGGTAGCGTTAACCCACAGAAGATCACTCGTGCCCAAATTCAATTTATAACCAAATATTTCCCACAAGTGTGAAAGGCTGCGCAATAATACACTATTGGTTTAGTGGGATCTGAAATGTATAGAAGCAGGTCATCTGCATATAGCGACATTTTCTTTCTCCACCCCAAATAATGCCCATATTTAGATTCATCCATAAGGACAAACAGCGACGGTGTGCCATGGCCAAGAGGAAAATATTTAGAATAACTGTTATTGGAGCGCACACAGGCATATGGTGAGGAACATAGCAACATAAGTCAAAAATAAAATTCAGATTCCAAATTTGCCTCAGATTTGAAATGTGTAAGCCCACTCCACCCAATCTATAGCTTTTTTCATCTTAAATCTTCAAAAAAAAGGTCTATTTTAATAAATTCTCCGATCTTTTGACATAATGTATAACAGAATAGACTCTAAGCCAAGGGCTAACAATTTATAGTCTGCATTTAGTAAAGAGACAAGCCTATGGCTGCTACACTGACGCAGATCTTTCCCCTTTCTTAATAAAAGCCTGAGATTGAGGCTTGGCATAACGTCACAGAGAGATGGCCGGATTGAAAAGAATCAGTAGAAGTGGGGTTAAAGTTTCAGTATGCTTAAAACGAACTAGGTCATGTGTCGTCTGACCATGTCTAAAGGAGTTTATATCTGTTCCAAATGACCTAAATGCCTGCTGTCATAGAAAGGGACAAGACGCTATGAATTGTACAAAAAGGGATAAAGGACAGTCTCTCCTCAACAATAGTCATGGTGTTGCGTTCGGCTGTACACACAACAAAATTTGCTGTGCAAGGATTGAAAAAAGAGCCTCATACGCAACCAGGTAAGTGCTTTGTTTGAATCACACTGAGGCCTTTAGTCAGACCAGGACATTTATCAGTCTGCATAGAGTGCATTTCATGGACTATGTTCTCATAAAAAAAAAATAAAAAAAAAAAAAAAGGATTCAGAATAAAGTGGCTTACAAGGCAGACAAGAAGACCTGCAAGTGCAAAATAGCTCCTGCCTCCTTGTATCATCATCTGTTTCTTGCATGGCTAACCAGGACACTCAGGTCAAATGTTTTCTGTCGAGACGACAGCCTTCTGTGCAAACAGACAAGAAGCCCCCGTCCTCTCCTCGTGGACGCGAGCCAAGTGCTGCTGTTACTGTCAGCGACGCTCTGACAAACGCACGCTGCGAGTCACCACAGAGGGCTGCTGCTGAGCCACCGCTACAAGAGCTGACTCAACACTTTGCTGGAAAGACAGATCTTTATTTACCACTGGCCGTGACACGTTTACAAACCACTCAGAGATTCATTTCAGTCACTTCCCTCTTAAGTTATACATGTGCTCTTTAATCATAGCGCTGCTTGCCTTGCCAAGGAAATACTGTAGGCTCTGCAGCTCGTGTTGCTTTGGCATTGCTCTGATGTCAGGTAAACACTGAGGATGCCTTTGTGGCTTGCCATGTGTGAAGGTCTTCTCTACTCTAATTTGGCAACTTGCCACCAGCTCAGGGGCATGAATATAGACAGTACAGGCAGTGCGCTTTCACTGGGGTCCATGGGGTCATCTCATGGTTTTAAATGTTTTTGGTAAAATAGTCAGTAGCAATCTAAAACAAGATGATATGCTTATTTTACATGAACTATAAAGAAAATTTTTCAATTAAATGAAAAGTTTCTTATTTTGTTTGGTATTTTTGTCATATACAGATATGCAATGATGATTGCTGGGTAATATGTATGTTCATGTTGTCCAATGAAGCCTTTATTTGATCATGTGACAAGACGATACCATTTACGGTAGCTAGTTTAGGCGCAAAATCTGTCAAGGCTGACAAGTGTGTGTGCACTCCATAAGTAGTAACTACCGTGCATTAGGGCCCGTCATGACAGCGTGCACTGGGGCCTGTCGAAACTACCTTATGCCACTGCACCAGCTGCTTTTTCACGGCAGAGGACAAACACAAACCTGTGTGTAATTCACACTAGATGAAAACCATTTTGTCTCTTTGTAACATCGTTTTGAAAGAATCCGTCTTGATGTCTCACCATCCAAAAACAGGGCTTCAGTCTGACAAAGACAAAGCATAGCTATGTTTAGCTGTATAAATATAAAACAGCAAATTAGCATTTTCTTTACAGTATCTCATCCGTTTGTTTTTAGTGTGTGTTGTGGTTTCGTCTCAGCCTCCTGGGCCCTGAAGCCAGTCTGTGGTCTTCAGTGAATTCAATCAATCTGACCGCAAACTAACTGAGCCTTTAATGGTCTTTAATAGACTACCCAAGCTGCCTTTCATACAGCTGTATCTCGTCTCTCACACAGATGCTAAAAACAGAAAGACGGCAGGAAAAGAAATCCAAACTGCTCAAGAGTTTGCTACAGGTGTTCCCATCGGCACTGGCACAACACACTGCTACTGTCAGCTGCAACAGTGATGTAATTATTGCAATATACATGAGAACAGAGGAAAATGAAGAAAGAGTGGTTTAAATAAATTGAAATGTATGATTTGTCTTACCACCTGAGCTCTCATGCACTGCAACAGAACTGGCTGCTTACTGTAAAGAGATACTCCACATAAAATCTATAATATCAAACAGGCACTGTTACATGTGGATGTAAAACGATTGTAGTTTGCTCCTTCATAGAGAACAAAAGATGCAGTCAGAATGAATTCATGACAATTAGTCGATAAATCTGCATTTATGAAGAAAAAATGCAAAACACTCTCTGATTCAGCTTCTTAAATGTGAGGATTTGCTGATTTTCTCAGTTTGATATCATTTTGAATGGGATATTTCGGGGATTTAGGCTGTTGGTCAACAATACCACCAATCTGAAGACATCACCTTGGGCTCTGGGCATGCTTCACTATTTTCTGACACTTTTTAGACTAAACAATTAATTAAAAACATAATTGTCAGATTAACTGATCATGAAAACAATGTTAGTTGCAGCCGTACAATGGATTCCAATTTGGACAAGTTTTCACTGTTAAAAAAAAGTGGTTAAAACATGAACCTTCTTATGGCATAATCTTCTTCTCTGCTTGTCCGTCCATATCCTTCTTGGACGCTTGCATATTCTTGAGCTTGTTTTAAAAAAGATACTGTTATGATAAGTCTTTTGCAGTCTGTTAGTTTGGTAGATTAGTGCATTTGTCACACATGGGGGGGATGGGTATGCCTCTAGCCACTGATGCAACACACCTGGAGGTGTGATGCTGGCCAATTCATCCCGAAAGGATGAATTCTTTGATTTGTTGTTTTGGACTGTGTAACATTTTGTAAAGTTCCATCCTTTTTGCTCATAAAAGAACTCTGAACTGCCAAAAAAAAAACAGAGCTACTATCACCCCCAGCCTCATAGATGGACTTTGCACAGCGTTGGTGATACAGAGTCCAGTCCTGCGACTACGGATGACTTGCAACTTGCAACACGCTGGGCTCTCAGGTTGCGGGCATGTTAGGTGGAAGGTAGGCCAGTAGTGTTTAGCCATGTAACAATGCACAACAGATACGATTTTGGGTGGAGTATCACTTCAAGCTCCATGGAGGGGTAATATTATATGGCACTAAAAACATCCTGAACACTTCCACAGTCTCAAAAATACGTGATCACCTCGTGGCCTGATTTATTATTTTTTACCCATGTCCCATTTTGCACCTTTGCCTTTTTGTGTCTTCTGACCTCCATCTTTCACAAGCCCCCAGAGAGTCTACACCGAGGTAGCGTCATTAGGCTCCAAACTCATGGTAATTTTGTCAAAGCGCAGTCTATGGCCAAATTTTTCACAGCTCCACTTTTTGAGTAGCAGTCTCTGGTTAGTGTAGTCCATTGCTGAAGTGAAATCATGGGCCATTTGTCATGGGAGACACAGGAGGCTGCACATTTCAGATCAGGTTAGGACACGGCCTGCAGGTACTCTGACACTGGATAAATAACAGCAGCGTTTGACACAACAGTCAGTTCTCCCCACAACTACGGGTCGCCGTTGGGGTAAAAATAAATAACTGTGGGACAAATACTGAGAGCGGCGTCCTATATGGAGCTCTCATCAGGCTGCATCAGGTCCAGCTGTGTGTGTTTCCTCTTCTCCAGGATCCTGTTGAGCTCCTCTGTGAAGGAGTGGTAGAGCGGCGACATGCCCTCGGGGTCGGCCTGCCTCAGCAGCACGTAGCTGTTCCCGTTCATCTTCCTCAGCACGCTGGGCAGTGTGGCCGACAGCCCGTTGGCATAGTCCATGTTGGGCAGCGGAGGTGGCATAGGAAGAGGAGGGGCTGGGGGAGGTGTTTTGCTTGGAGACACCTGGCCCTCACCTGGAACTATCTGGAGGAAGCCATCACCCAGGTCCCCAAAGGTTGGCACCGAGATGGACCGACGACCCTGGCGGCCGTTGCAGTGGCTGGATATGGTTTTAAGTTCAAGATGGGAGCTCCGTTTTCTCTCGGAGGCCCCCAGGACCTGCAGCCCCTGCTGGGAGAACTTTCGGTTATGAGGGGCCCGTCTGGTGCAGAAGCTCACATAAAGCAGCACCACAGTCAACACCAAGCAAAGCCCTCCGAGAACCGCCACTAGGGAAATGTACACGGCCTCCATGTGTCTGTAGGTCTGGAACTCAGGTCCTGGAGGCAGCGGGACGGGAGGTGAGGGCAGAGGCTGCTCAGTGGGGCTGCTGGTGGAGAAAACAGTCGGGCTGGAAACTGTAGTGGGGTCTATCGTGGCTGTGGGCTCCACGGGGAAGTACAAGTCTGTGTGCACCCTGACTGTGTAAAGATAAACCAGGACTGAGACGGAGTTCTCGACAGCAAAGCAGCGATAAGACCCGCTCTGTTGGGAAAGAGCTCCGATTATGAGGAGGCCATCTGTGCCGATGCGGTAGCCCGAATTGAGGCCGTATCCCTGGAGTTCTTTGCTGTTTAGCGTCCAGCGCGGAGTTGCCAGGTTGGAGCGCAGTTCGCACTGGAGTAGCACATCATCGCCCGACATCACAGAACGCCTCCGATGCACCACTGAGCAACAGAACAAGAGCAGAAGAGACATGAGATGGAGCTAACAAGAGATGAAATAAGAGCGAGATAAGGCAGAGAGAGAGAGACAAAGGGGCAGAGAATGTGAGAGACAGCATGACAAAAATGCAGCAGGACAGAGAGATGCATATAGAACGAGATGTCAGGTCACCGAGGTTACGTTTTAAAAGCGTAGGTGAGCAACCTGTGCGGCTCAACCGCTCAGCATCACTTTCCATCGCATTTCATAAGCCTCTTTAAATGTGGTGAGCCCTGCAATGCAGCCAGCACGCCCGCCTGACCTCCAGCAAGAGAGGAACTGATTAAAATGTGTATGCTGGGACCTGGGGGATGGGTAAGGAGCGTACACCTATGAAATCCCTTAATAGCTGCTAAATGCTTGAGTTTTCAGGCAGAGCAAAGACGAGTGTGTGTTGGACTGTTTTCAACTTATAATCTGTGTGTGTGTGTGAGAGAGAGAGAGAGAGAGAGAGAGTTCTGCTAACTAATCATGGGGAATGGATGGGAGGTAAAATAAACTTTCTCAAAAGTAAAAGTGACGCATGTTACATAATGGATGAACAGTATGTGCATGTGTGTGTGTGTGTGTGTGTGTGTGTGTGTTGTAACACATACCATTTCCTGAATTCTCCTTACAGCCCCTGATCCCTCTCAAGACATCCTGGGTTAGGTTTGACCTGAAATAGGGGGATTTCAAATTTAGTTAAAAATTTGTATTTAACCTTTATTAGATTAAAAATATTTTTTTCAAGTGAGTCGTGGCACCAATAGGCAGCAATAACGATTTACAGGCAAACAACATAAGACAGAAAAGACAAAATATGCCACAAAATCAGAATAAAGAAAACATGATTATAAAGTCATGAACAACATTTCTATTATCAAGATTTCATCCTGAAAATACCCTACATCGGACTTTAAAACAAGCCAAGAGATTTCTAAAACCATAAAAATAACTAATCCAAAACAATACCTTAATGAAGTGACCATATCAAGATTCTAAAATACCCCAAAACATCTGCAGCCAGAAGAGAGTTTCAGTTTCTGCAGCAAATCCAAATTTAGCAATTTTAGATCGAACTGCAGAAGGTTCCAGGCAGAGAGAGCAGCATATGTAAATGTTTTTTTTTACCCAGTTCGATGTAGAATAGAAGAAGTAGTAAATAAAAATCCTGCCAGAGCTTCCCCCTCTGTCTCCATCTCCGTATTCCAACAACCTCTGTGGATAAAAACACTAGAGAGAAGACTTTTCACTCCCCTTTAAATAACTTAATTGTTTTATAAAAGAAGTAGATATTGTACCGTATTAACCAGAGAAGTGTAAGATCTCCCATCCCTGAATGTGATGCTGCCCCCAAACAAATCCACAGGAGAGGCTGATGTGTCTGCTGCCATGATGGAGATTAAGATGTCTGCTACTCACTCATGCAGAGTGAGTGAAGAGAGGCACAGACAAGAGGGAGCCAAAGTAATGAGTCTATGTATTTGAGTATGTGTGTTTTGTTTGGAAGGGGCTTATAGTAAGCACTGGTTAATGAAGTTTTTTTCTTTAATTTTACAGGCTTCATCTAATATCTCAGTAAGCAGTGGTGGAATGTGAATAAGTACATTTACTCAAGTACTGCACAAATTTGAGGTACTTCCATTTCATGCCACTTTATACTTCTACTCCACTACAATCTGGGGCAAATATTGTACTTTGTACTCCACTACATTTATTATTTAAAAGCTAAAGTTACTAGTTACTTATACAAATTTAGATTTGACATAGAAAACACATGATAAATGATGCATTGTTATAGATAAAACTACTTAACAGAATATAAAATATTTAAAATCAGCTCCACCTCGACAACTACGACAGTAAAATGCTTCTTACATATTAATGCATCAACAAAATGAATCTATTCATATGATATATAATATTAAAACATTCACATTGGGCATTTTTCTGGATTGAGTACTTTTACTTTTGATATTTTAAGTACACTGTGCCGATAATACTTACATACTTTTACATAAGTAGCATTAATAATTAGTGCAAAGTTACAGAGATGTTTCCAGGAAACTCCTTGGAAATTATGGTAACACTTTACTTTAAGTCCCCCTATTAAGCATTAATATTATATATACATATAAACATGCAATACATGGATTATAACACACTATAATGTAGTTGTAAGCAGATAAGTGTTTACTAATGTACAACTACAACTTCTACTGTGAGCATACACACATAATGAATGACAACATAGTAACTCATAATAACTTACAACTCCATTATAGTGTGTTATAAACCATTTATTAAATGTTTGTATACTGCTTATAAATGCTAAACATGGGGACTTCAAGTGAAGTGTTACCAAAATGATTTGTAAGTTATGGATCTGTAAAATAATAATAAAATAATCTGTAAACAGTGTTATTCTTCTTTTTACCAAAAAAAAAGAATAACAATGTCAGTCAGTTTCACAGTTTTTTGCTGAGTTACACTCAACCTAAATGCTGATTCAAAATGTGTTTTCAAATCTGAATGTGTTTTTTGTTTTGGCTAATCATTCAGAAGAAGCTCCTGCTGAGCTGAACAGAGCTGATGGGGGAAAAAATCCAGGTCGACTATATTGTCTTAGACCTGCTTTCATAGAAATTCTGTTGGAAGGGAAAGTAAGCTGTATAAATAATGAATCAGACTTATATCAGAGGTATTGCTGTTGGGCCCAGAAGAAAGAAATAAACATCAACCAAAAAAGGTCATGTAATGCAAAAATGTACACGGTGTCAAAATGATTCGTCTCTCTTTGTAGGTTTATTACTCATTTCAAGAGGTTATATTAAGATATAATAAATTATATTAAGAATGTGGAGACATTTAACACTTATTTACTCTTGGCAGTATTTGAATCTAATATCTAAATGAAGGTATATAATGTAAGTATATTTTTTTACCTGAAAAATGCTAATTTTCTTTAATTTACAGAACCACAGTTTTGAACATTTCTATGGCTGTCATTCAAATGCATGCAGTAGGAAATAGAGAAGAAACAGAGGAAAAGGGAGGAAATGAAAGGCACCAACAAGCAGAATAAACAGGTGGAACTGCAGAGGGGATTTAGGGAAATATAGACTCAGGATCTACGATGAAGCCATGCAAATGTATCTGTCTCAGCAAGAATCTGGTTCATTTTCTGCCAAATCTCCCATTTTCCAGTCTTTCTCTACTTTCTTTAAAACAGTGTGAGCCACTCGGTGTGTTTGCCTCCTCGCTGGAAATGTGCATTTGCGTCTGCATCTGTGTGCATTTGCTAGTCCGCAGGTGTGTGCTCCCTCACCTGTGTGCACGTGAAGATATTTCCACACACACCCTCCCATCCCAGCCACAGAACGGGTCTCTGGCAAATACGCAGTCGTAACAGGAAGTGTACCTCTGACAGGCTGACATCGGCACCTGCACGACTCCGGAGTGGGAGCCAACATAGATACTCCGCTGTAAAACAAAAGACAAATGATTCATCTGTTCCTTCTGTATTTGCATGTTACTCCCTTTTATTCCCTTTTGTCCTTTAAAGCCTAAAATTACAATAGGCAACACAAGTATTGTAATATATGAAACGTATTTGTTGATTAATCATCAGTTACTGATGGATTTGGAAATTTGGGAGGAAATGCAGATTCGCTGCAGATTAGCTTCATACCCAACACTCAACTTGTGCAGTTTGTAAACACTTTGGCACTGAAATTAATTAATTAAAAAAGTTCTAATTCACTAATTGATAAATAAACTAGAATTATAGTTGTACGCCTCCGCCAACCAGTGATGATTCCGGTGAATATACATTGTTGAACTGAGAAGCTCCTGGACATAGTTTTATATTTTTACCAATTTGGAGCTTATTCTGTCAGTCAGTATCAAGTGTTATACATCATAAGATTTAGGAGAACCTAGTCTTTCTTTCTGCTGCAGTGTAAAGTCACCATCATGTATCACCTTTGTGTGAGCATACCATATTTGATATATATTTTTAAAAAACGCCCAGTGAAAAAAGTGTGTTTTGTTGAATAACTCCATAGTCAATCTGGGAATTATTGTTTTTTCAATGTGAAAAGTTGTATTTAGGTGTTTTGGAAGTCCATGTGAAGAAATACACATTTTCCTAAGTGAGTTACAGCCATTTATTGGATATCGTCCTGGGCTTTTATTCAGTAGACAATGTGACAATATATACATTTTGGTGCTGTATATTTTCGTCAATATCACCTCAGAGAGTAAATATCATTGTACATATCAATATCATTGGAAAACAGACAACCTAATCTGTCCATATATTTCCATCACAGGGCTAATCACGTGATGGCACGATGACTGCAACATTCAAATTGCCTCGGAAAGCTGAGAATCTGGCACAATTTAAAGCTTGTATCTATCCTAAAGTTATTTAATGTTTTGTAGAGCATGTCTAGTGTAGCACCAATGCTACGTACGGTTTTAATGAAGGATTATCATAGATGTATTGGCTAAACAGGTACACATACATAGAGATTACATAGAGTGAAGCTACACAGAATGTGGTGCTTTAGTTTTCTCCTGCCATTCTTAGATGTGAAGCCTCTCTATAAGCTGTAGGTGAAACTCACTCACTCACTCGTTCACAGGATCGCGATAAGCCAGGCACGCTTCAATACGTTGTTTGCAGTCACGTGATTCGAAATTCAGGATGAGGCAGGAAGTGAAAGGCAGACTGGACGATGATGGAGGAAAACCCGTTCTGTGCTAGTTAATGTTTACTCATTGTTTCGTCCCAGTCAACATGTGTGTGAAATCTGGAATCACCCAATTCATTCTTAAATTATGGCTAAAAACCTACTTTGAGGTCCTAATGACCATTGAGTCAAAAGCGTCACCTACTCAGTGTCTGACCAACAATCTCCCCTTCTGTTCCTGAGTTATGGTGCTGAATAATGGACAGAAAATGTTTTTCCAGGACATTATGATGGCACAGTGAAGTTGACCTTTGACCTTTTGGTAAAAGGATGGACGGACGAACGAACAACCTGAAAACATAATGCCTCCGGCCACTACACTCTAATTCTGTGTAGTAAATGAATTTGGCAGCACGTTTTCATTTGCATCGTTTAGCATAAATAGGCTATTTAAACTTTCTGTTAGCGTATAACTCTACATACATGAATACGTACCAGAGCAGAGGATATGACCATGCTCTCTATGGGCTGGGGTTTCTCAAACAACTGCAACTCTTCTATGATGTGCATATCTCCATCGATGTCTACAGCTCTGTGCAGCCACCCGTCATCTGTGAGAAAAGATAAGAAACAAGACACTTGAGAGGAAAATACAGAGTACAAAATCCAGTTGATTTTCTGTAAAGAAAAGACCAAAACCAACAATGATTTAGTCCATCTCTCTTGCGACCCTGTCTGTGGCACTGAGCCCCAAGCACATTCATACCTCCCGAGTCTTTTCATGGGATTTTTTTGATAAAACTCACCAGTTCCCAAAAACAGTACAGTATAAATGTTTCCATCCAGCGCCGGCTCCTTGTGCACGGCTATCTTGACATAGTTGACGCTCCTCTTGAACATGAGTGGGCGCACCCCTCTTGGGTGCACCTGGCTGGCCATCAGCGGGTGCCTCCTGGCGAAAGTGAGGACATTGTCTGGGAGGTCTCGCGATGAGTTGATGCCCTGGGACCTGTGCAGATCTGTTATACACTGGAGAGACGAGAGACAGTGAGACAGAGGAATGGTCACAGAGGACAGATTGGGACATTAAATACTCACTAGTGATGGTAGAAAGAGTGGTTTTAATAGATGAAACTTACAGATCCAGGTCTTGGCTCTGGAACTTTCCCTGTGTACTCCCTCCACTTTGAGTCCTGCACCTCCATGTACGGCCCCTCGAAAGCCTTCTGCACATCTGAGAAGGCGTACTGGCAGATAGCAGATGCTTTGATATTCTTCCTGAAAGACAGCCCCCCCACCACCACCCCGAAGACACATCCAGAGGACACACTCAGGATTAATGATTCAAGGTTGGATAAACACTGAGAGGTTATTATCTGGGGAGCAATTGCCCACCAGATCGAATTTCAGACACATCACAAGTCATAAGCTGCCAGTGAGAGGCCAAAAAAGGTAACTAGGCTGCTCTCCTCTATTCTCTGAAAACTGTGGGCGTTAAGGTGGTAAAGTTTTGGTTTCTACACTCACATTTCCCCCTTAGATCTTATCAAGTTGTCTTGAATGTACATGTGGGGGTGGCGTCACTGACAGGTGTGTAATTGTCCCTCTTTATCTCCAGTAGCTACTCCCATCATCCACGCCAGAAGGAAATATTTGTTTTGCAGATTTTTCAACGCCACACACACAGTACTGAAATACCCACTCCCTGTGAGTCATAAATAAAGCAGGCCCATTTGTGGTTTTGGTGGAGCACCTGTGAAAGAAACGGTTTGTCCAACAACATAGCATAAGCATGAGTTGGGAACCAGGTGACCCTTAATCCTAAACCCTAAAGGTGATATTAGTAATAGTGGGGGAAATGTCTGCGTCACATTCTTAAGTCCATTGTGTGCCCACCTCAGCCTTCAAAAGCATTCATGTGAGAAAAATGAGATGGAAGTGAAACCAGAATCTGTCTTCAAAAGTGGTGAGCAGTATAGCTCAGGGGCTTACTCAGTCTTGCACGCTTGAGTCTAACGCATAGTGACGACTACTACTCGCACAGGTGTACGATTTTTTTAAAAGAAAATCAGCATGTAGAAAAACAAGCCGAAGACAGACAGAAAAAGAAAGAAAGAAAGAAAGAAAGAAAGAAAGAAAGAAAGAAAGAAAGAAAGAATGGACAGCTGCTGCATACAAACAAGGAGACAGACAGAGGTTGAGATCAAATATCAACAGGAGGAAGTGTAGAAGTAAAAAAAAAGGAAAAAGCAAGAGAGAAATAGATAGTGTTACTGTCCCACTGCAATGATATCCTCTCCATCAGAATCTAAACACCCATGGGACAGTTTTATGCAGCATGACTCTGCATATCAGCATAAACACACACTCACATCGCTGCCAGATATTCCACTTGCAGCCGTCGTCCTCCCACACTGTCACATCAGCTCTGACTGCAGCTTGGCTGGTTCTGTTTGGATAACAGCTCACCTAGGATTTGAACTAATGATTTTTCTCTTTATCAGTTAATCGTTTAGTCTATAAAATGTCAGAAAATAGAGAAAAAATGTTCCAAGAGCCCAATGTGACGTCTGCGAGTGGTTTGTTTTGTTCAACCAACATCCAAAAACCCCAAAATATTCAATTTACAGCGACATAAATCAGACAAAAGCAGCAAATCCCTGCAGTGGAGAAGCTG
Organism: Macquaria australasica; assembly: GCA_005408345.1. Lineage (NCBI taxonomy): Eukaryota > Metazoa > Chordata > Actinopteri > Centrarchiformes > Percichthyidae > Macquaria > Macquaria australasica. The sequence goes on along the minus strand of SEMN01000471.1, from coordinate 246,579 downwards.
CAACCAGAAAACATTTTTGCTTATTTTAATGACTTAAACAATTAATGTCAAATAATCATTTCAGCACAAAACTCAATTACTTTATTCAACCTCTACATGAAACTGATCTGTATTTATCTCAAAATAATGTACATTTGTGATGTAATCATAGATGTTGATGATGTTATTTTCTATCATGGTGGCCTCTCAAAAGAGGGATTAAAACACACATCTCTGGTAGACTCCTGAAGAATGTTTTTGAATGTCTGTCATTGACTGACAGCCCTGACATCAACCCCATCCATCACCTTTGGGATGAACTGGATCGCTGACTGTGAGTCAGACCTGATCAGCTAACATCAGTGGCCGACCTCACTAATGCTCTTGTGTCTGAATGGGACCAAATCCCTGCAGCCAGGTTTCAAAATCTGGTGGAACGACAGCAGATTAATGCCCATGGTGTTGGAGTGAGATGTTCAGCAATCACTTATGGATGCAATGTCGGGTGTCCAGATATATTCTGGCCATGTAACGTATACAAAAAACACAACATAGCCCAACCTGCTTATTCTTTAAAAAACAACAACAATTAAAATAAGTGTTCACCTTGTCCAGTAAAATCTGAGCTTTGACCTTTAAACTTCACCAACTGGCTAACAGACAAAAAATAAAAATGTGAGTATGCAGAAGCCTTTTTTGAAAAACCATTTGTTTGATTATGGAGATATTCTGCATTCACATGCTGCAGCTTCCACTTTAAATCAACTTGATGCAGTTTATCATTGTTCCTTGCATTACATTACAGGAGATTAAATGTCATACTCATTATTGTGAGATATAGTAGAAGTAGGTTGGCCCTTATTAGCATCAAGAAACAAGAATTACACACAGTCATTTTTATTTATAAGGATCTGTTCCGAAAAAATGTCCAAACTATTGTCACGGCGCTGCCGTGCTCATTGGGCTTCCTTATGTTTCTGGTGTTTTTCCCCTCCCTCCTGTGTGTTGTGCTGTCTCTCTGTGTCTGTGTGTCTACTAGGAAGGCGGGGCTGTCATCTCACCTCCTGCTCAGCTGTGCATCAATCAGCGCACCTGCCACCCATCAACTCATCAGCCTGCAGTATTTCTACCCTGGCTTTCCATCCACTCATTGCCAGATCATCGCTCCAGTTCGCTTGGTAGCAAGCTCTCAGGCCTTCAGTTTTTGATAATCAGTACTTGTGTTTTCTTGTGCTCTACCTAAACCTGTTTCCCTGTGCTCAGGTTCGTGTCATCCTCTGGGTTTGCCCATTCTCTGGTGTGCTCCGCCTGCCTGCCTTCCGCCTCAGCCAGCCTCGCCTTCCTCTTCATCTGTCTCCCACTCACCTCCATCGGGTCAGGCCGCCATCTGCCTCTCCTGCCAACTCCCCCCTCCCTCGAACAATAAAACTAACCATTCATCCTACTCGGTGTCCGTGTCCTGCACTTGGGTCCTCTCCGCTAATCATGTCACAACTATTTTACATGTCCCCGTATTAAAATATGTCTACTCTCTGCAGTATATATGTTTCTGCTGCTGCTCTCAGGTCTCGCATGCAAAACAGACCTCGGTCTCAATGAGACCACCTCGCTGAGCTGCCAGTGAGGTGTTCAAACCCACACAACCTTATTTCAAATTCTACTGGACATCCCAAAGTTTCCAAAGATTTTACTAGAAATGTGTATAAAACGATGCACAGTATAGCTGATACAGAATATATAAATGATACTGTCAGACAAGGGCTGGGTGATAAAACAATAACAATTATCGTGATATAATTTTCCTCAATATAAATATAACAAATATTCGATAAATGTTCGATATAATTAAACCACCCATACACCGGGAGAAAGGTCACTCAACTTCAGCAGTTTGGAGATATTTTGGCTATTTACAATCCAACAAAAAACAGAGCAGCATGCACTGCAAACTGTGCCGAAGACGCGTGCCAGCTAAGATGGGCAATGCCACGACCCTGTTTTATCATTTGAAACAATATCACAGAAAGTAGAAAGTAAGAAATTACAGTTTGGCAAGTGTTTGTCATGTTCTGACAATAACAAATAGTTTAAAACCACAATTAACCATCTGGTTTCTTCAACTTTCACTCAGGAGCAAAAATCAGTCTTTAAACTTGAAAGAAATAATGATTTGACATTTATCGTGATAATAATCTATATCAACTGATATGAAAAAAGATATCGTGATAACATTTTTGGCCTTATCGCCATGCCCTATGTCAGACAGTGTGGAATATGGTGATTTTTTCCCAAACTTATAATTAATAAAAGAAGTAATTGATGTTATCTCTTACCATTCCAGGCCAAAGACGCCATAGAAAATGCTGCTTCGAGCGTCTCTACCCTGCAGGACGAACACACTGCGCAAGATATTGAGGTGCAGCTCATATTCTGGGACTGAACACACCATTCTGGCCTTGAGGAAGGAGGTCCACTTCCTCTGCAGGGTCCTCTGGCCACCCCAGTCAGTCTGCACACAGAGGAGACAACGGATGGATGGATAGACGATTACATAAAGTCACTTGAGCTGATACATATACATATATACTTTCAAATGACACAAATCCACCCACTGTCATGCTCGTATACACATCAATGGCCACAAATATGTGATTGGAATAACAGTGACACAGAAATGCATGCAAGTATCTACAAAAAGATAGGAATCAAATCATAATGTACACATAATAGCTATACACATATAAAGAGGGGAGGAGGAAGTGAGGAGATGGAGTTGCTCCGAGAGCCTACTTTAGCACATTTGCTCTAATTGCATTTCGGTAGCACTGGGAGGAGGCGAGGCTGCAAGAAATCTCTCCCTAAAAAAGTAATTTAGCACACCTCATTTAGGAGAAAGAGAAAAAAAAGAGATGGAGTCTACTTTTCTTTTTGTTTGTCGGAAATTACAGCGCTTCATCTTTCATCGTTTAGGTCTTTCGCAGACATCTGACGTTCATCAAAACGCTCTGCCTGCCTCGGCCTCCCACACAAAAAGGCAATGTAGCTTAAACCAGCGTAACACATAAGTATCGAATAAAACAAAAGTGCCTGCATTAGGAACAATGCCATTAATAATACCAACTCCATTTTTGGTATAAGTGAAAGACAAAGAGCGAGAAAGGAGCGCAGACAAATGCACCCACTCTTAAGATGGATGCCACTGAAAGTATAACATAAGCATTTCTTATAGAGATGGATATTATTGGGGAAAGAGCTAAAGGGATGCACTGATAGATTACAATCTATGTCAATCAAAGAGCCGTCCGGGTCATCGGGCTGTCATGCCGTGAATCCAAGAAAATAAGAGTCCAGAATCCAAGCGTAGCTCCGTAAGGATATGCCTGTGGGGGGAAATTAACCCAAGACGACATGATGGAAAGTGTGTTGCTGTTTGAGCCACACATGAAGTCAGTTTCTGAAGATATAGCAGAGAAAAAGAACTAATTGTACAGCCTTTTCTTTCTGTGCTGGAGATATATGGAAGTCTAAAATGGCCAATATTAAATAATGTCAGAATGGCACTGATTTATGCTCTTTTTCCTCCTGAAAAGACCTTGTTTCCATGTAATTTACACCCTTCTCTGTGAAAATAGGTCATGATTGCAGAGGAAATAGATGCGGTCTGGCTGGGAAGTGACAAACAGAAGAGGACAGCTAGTTAGGCAGCTCAAAAATGGCAAGTCTTCAGTGGTTTCAGACCAGAGGCTACTGCCAGGGCCTGCGCTATCTGCAGATCTGCCTCCAACCAGTGTGGTGTCTGGCTGCCACGGGGCTGAGCTGGGGAGCAGCTCGACATCTGCATGTGCTGCTGTGGCCTAGTTCAGACTGAGTTATTACACTCTGGACTGCTCTGACAACTCCACAGCGCTGGTGAAGAGAGAGGAGGTGAGGAGGAGTCCAGACCTTATTTCCAGAAATGACTTATTTTGGATGCAGAGAGAATCATGAGGAGATGAACTGTTTGAGTACAAGGGATTAAAAAAATAAAATGTTCAGAAATGCTTTCACTGCTGTATGTGCATGTGAAGTAGCACGTGAAATAATGTGCATGGATGCACAGTATTTAAATGTGTAACCATCTAAAGAAAAGACTTCACAGACATTCACGTTTGTGAATGTGCAGAAAATATCTACAAAAACAAGAGCAATTTAAAGTAAAACATTTTTTAGAAATATTTATTTTATTTTGTCCCCTAGGGGAAAATAATTTTTTCACTCCGTTAGTAATTTGTTTTACACACACATACAGGTCTGAGCATGCACAGAAACCTATACACATGCAAATTAATGAGGAGAGATGTCAGAGCGATGGGTCGCACCGAGCGGTTAGGGGTTAGGTGCCTTGCTCAAGGGCACCTCTGCAGGGCCCCGGAGGTGAACCGACACGTCTCCAGCTACCAGTCCACCTCCGTACCAACTGGTCCATGCTGGATTATGGACTATGGACTATGGACCAAGCTACTGCCGCAGCACTGCACTGTTTCAAATTTTTATTCATGCCAACTTCACGGACAAATCAATGAATGTCCAGCCAAACGCTTTACAGGAATGAAACAAAAGTCCCAACCTGTCATTCAATACTAACAATACAAAACAGGCAGCAGAATGAATTCTCTGATGAGAAAATGTGTTTTCACTGGATTCACTGTGAGAAGCTGGGTCAAGTGTCCCTCGCTTCTCACAGTGAATGGTGGTCACTGGGATGACGATGGTCATTAATTAAGAGTTCAATGGCAAAATAAGTTTTAAACCTTAAAAAACAAGAAATTAAGCAATAAATCTTTGGAAAAACATTTGGCTTTCTCTTTGTTAAATTTAATTTGTGCAGGTATTTCATGCCCGCAGTTGTATTGATTGGTTTGGACAATTTAACTTTGATTGGATGTTAAAAGTTGATTCCTAAGTGGCTTTCTCATTCATTTCTTTTTTTCTCTCCTACATTCATGTGAATCCTTTTCACGTTCTCACAAAAGGTGATATAGAACTGTAGGGTGTGAAATTATTTCTGGACATAATTTCACCAGCTTTTAGACACCTTTTTCCCTCCATAGAAATACTGCACCAGTGATTTAAGCACAACAGCATACTGTGATGGTAATTACACCATCATGCATGGCTAAAAGAAATGACAAGAAGGAAGGAAGAGAGGAGGAGAGACCTCTAGGAATGGTTGCATGCTGTCTAGACCGGGAGATGCTGATCGCAAATGAAATGAGGTGAGAGGGAAAAAGAGGAGGAGGAGTGGAAGAGGGCGAGATGGCAATGAAGAGAGGGAGAAGGTTTGCCATTGGAGGTGGAGGTTGGTGGATTTGTAGTTTGCCTGGCAACAGTGGCACAGAAAGAACGGCTGTCAGTGAAGAAACCAAGATTAGAGACGCCCAACTGCTGCTTCATTCAGCACTGAAATTACCGTAAGAGGAGAATGGGAGATAGAGAAATCGAGAACAGAAAGACTCCCTAAATCCATTTACACGTCACTCTGTGTCAGTGACGTAAAACATTAAATAATCCCACCATTTTTGCACTTATACTGGCATCTTTTCTCATCCCTCCTTTCAACCCTTTTTTTCCATGACCTTGCAGGCACTATAAATCTGTTAAATGCGTTTTTTTTTTAGAATTAACTTTCCAAACCCAGTGAAACCAATAATATGATTATGGTTAATAGTATTTGGGCTAGTGGCTCTCTCTGACCTTGCAGACTCGGGCAATCCTGGACACCTTGGTCTGGCTCGGGTAGGCAATCTGCTCCTGACTTCTCTCCGTGAAGAAGAAGTAAATCTTGTCATCGTCACCGATAGAGCTGTTGATGCTCTCCTTCAGCAGCACAGAGCCCACAAAATCTGCCTCTGTACACACACAAACAACCCACACACACAAGAATCGACATGCCCAAACACAGACCTATTAGCAGCATAGGAAGTGTCTCCTTGGAAACTAAAGATGGAGCTTTTAAGTATGATTGAATGGCCACAACTAAGCCAGTTAGACCCGCAGTGCAGTGCAATTTTTGAAGTAACAGCAAAACATCTGATGAGATATAAATGTGCAAAATGGCTATGAAGTTTGGTCCATTTAGAAGTTTGCTGTAAGTGAAATTATATGTGTCTGCAATTTTTTTTACACATACTTATTTATTCATTACTCGACATATTTGAGGATTTTCTCTCTTCTTTGACACGTGTTGTGTTGCCATGTGTTGTATTTACCCAGAAGCCACCGGGTGGGTGCCTCCTCTGTCCTGAGCGTGGGGAAGGGGGAGTTTCTGCGCACGTCTGGAGAGCTGCGAAACTCGTACTGAGAGGCCGTGAACATCTCACCGTCTGATTAACAGATCACACAAGTGTTGGTGGAGGATAGATGAAGACAGAAATTAGGACATCAGAGTTAAATCAGATGTAAATGAAAACAGTTGGCATACTGCAGAGTAAGTAGGCAGACTGTGACCTGTCACCCAATGTGGTTTAATATTTGGAAATGGTAATTAGACACAGATCCCAGTCTGCTTTGAATGTCTTTATTTTAATTCTATTGCATCCATCAAATGCCCATGTGTACACTGTAAGAGTTGATGACAAAATCCACATTCCTCCTTCTCGCAAAAATACATTTCAAAGTTTAGCCGAAACTAATATGAGTCTTCAGCAGTCTGATTTAGACAAATGGAGTGAGTATCTTCCTCCTGGCAGTCGTGCGTAGGTTTGTTGTGGAATAACAAATCAAACAGATAAAAAAAAGATTAGAAATGCAATAACAAAACTTAGAATTAAAAAAAATTAAATATATTGTAATTTCTGCAAAACTCAGATAGTCCTGTTAGTCTCAGTAACAAACCTACATGAGATTACCACGATGTATCCCTCCGCCGCAGGCTCAGCAGGGAAACGCAGTCCGTGGAAATATAAAGAGGGATTTTTATACTAAAAACATTGTAACCTTGGAAGATACACACTTGATTTGTCTAACTCAGACTGCTGAAGCATCATATTAACTTCAGCTTCAGGAAGGCATCTCTTCACAACCAGTATGAACTGGCAGCGACCAGAGACTCTTTCAATGTACATCTGTGCATGTGAATATTGTATTAAGACAGAAGACATGTGAATTATCCTTTAATGTTGACAGAAAAGGCGCTGTCAACATTTCGAACAGCCACTATGGAGACAAAGACGTTTTTCCTTCCTTTATCATTGTCTGTGTATCAATTTTGTGGTTTCTAGAATAACTGTTTTTGAAGTATTTGTTTTGTTTGTATATAGAATAGATTAAATGCATATTTGGGAGACATACCTACGAGGAGGCCGGTGTATCCCTTTGCTGGGTCATATGGACACCTGTCTCTGCCATCCTCAAGGCCTGAGGAGAAGCTGAAGCGCTCTGCATCCTTACAGAGAGAAAAGAGACAACGCTCAAGCAATCATTTCATTCCAATTCTAGTCTAGTCATAAATTGTACTGAAATTAAATCACACAAGCTCTTACTATGTAAGCACAAAGAGGTCTGAAGGCGTTTGTTCCGCAGACGTACAGGTGAGTCTCATTGTATCGCTGCAGAAAGCGGATGTGATTGTAACACTCCGTCTGCAGATAACAAAGAAAAACAGGTTATTTCTGGCTCCGTAATAAGCAAGGCTGGAGAGGAAACACAGGCCAGTCGATGCACTTCATGTACACGGGCTATTTTATGCAAATATTTCATGAATGAGTGTGATTTTTCTTTTAATTATTAGTTTCTCAGGATATCAGGAAAAGTGGATTAAGAAGCTATTGAAAAGATGATCCACTTTGTCGCTGTCAGAAGCAATCTGCACATCACAAAGCACAAGTGTTTCTTTTATGTTCTCCAATAACAACTCAATGGCTGAATAATAATAAGAGAGTATGGCTGCAGCCTTGTACCTGATTGTCTCTGCCTTTGTTGAGACACTGCTTCTTCTGTTCTGGGGAAGCATCCCAATCAATCTGCAAATAATGGGAGGGGTAGTAAGGATGACTCAGTTAGCTCAATAAATAGAGAGGGGAAATGGATAGATAAATAGAAAGATCTACGGACAGAAAAGGGAGAGATAAAGAGAAGAAAACAAGTGTGTGATAAACAAGAAGAGAGAAAAGAGACATCACACTTAATTTTCTGGCTGCATCACTGAGTTCTGACTCTCTTCAGTAACCCTTGAATAAACGCCTGGTGCATTTAATCCGATATCCATAAAATTGGAGGAACACAATGGGATTTGCTCAATCTGCTTAAGGCTATTATTAGTTTGTCCTCCTTTAACACTTAGGAAATGGGAGAAAACTTGCGAAATCCGGTTTGCTGTTTCTTTGTTAACAGTGGCAATTAGGTGGTGATCTGTGGCTTGCAGCGTCTTGGTACTCACTGTGGGGTTTGCAGGTGTGGAGATGTTGGTAGTGTTGAGTGCGTACAGAGCTCCTCTGCCTCCCACGTACAGCAGTCCGGCCTCCTCCTCCAGCAGGAGGGTGCTGTAGTTCTGGGAAGAGCCGGTAAAACAGGTGCTGCCCAACAGACCTGCAAATACATTGCACACATTACTGTATAACAACAACAACAATTTCTTTTTTGTAGTGGCCAAAACTATGTGATCACTCAGTGTGCTTTTGGTCTGGGGTTATTTTTCATGGTTTAGGCACCTCGTGTCAGCAGTTTGGAGAAGACCCCTTCCTCTTTCAACATGACAATGAGCCCGTGCACAAATGAATTTTCCAGGTAATTAACTATATCATCACTATATTAGCAAAAGTATGTGTACTTTTGGAGGATCCAGCCTTTCTGGAGCTTGACCCATACTAGGGACTAGAAGTCAGGATATTTTGGTCTCTGCTTCATGGGAGTACCCAATGAGTACCCATTTTAAGAAATAATTTTGGTAATTTTATACTACTGTATTGTTTATAGTGGCTCCTGTACGGCTGCTTGTGTTTAGAAAACATTAAATCATTGATGCATTTAAAAAGTTTGCCTTATTATCATTAAAAAAGTGTAGTTTTGGTATCGATACCAAAAGTCAGGTATCATATTTGCATCTGAATCTAAAATGAGCCCCATGGAGGGCCATGTATTAACAGCTCCAGATTCTCCGATTGCAGACTGTAAGAGTAGTTTGGTATAAAGGCTTCTTGTTATGTCTCGTCGGTTGTGTTAAGGTTCATGTCTGTCATGTTTCTGTCTCCTGTCTGGCTTGTCTGTTTTATTTTGAAAAGTCTAACCTTTCCTTTCGTTTCAGGTCCCTTTACCTTCTGCCCTTGTGTGTTTCCCGCCAGTGTGATTGTCTGCTCCGCCCTAATTGTCTCCACCTGTTCCCCACTTTCTATTGTGTATTTATTGTCGGCGTCTCCCCTGTTTTGTTGCCAGATCATTGCCAATCCCTGTGTTGTCACGTGTGCTCTAAAAAACCTTGTGAAAAGAACTCTTTGATATTACTAAATCCAGTTAACTATCTGTCTGCCTCCTGCGTCCTGCATTTGGGTCCTCTGCCTAGTCTGAATCCTTGTCACTTCTATCTTAAAGGGAAGGTTCGATATTTTTAAACTTGGGCTCTATTTTTTCAAATTTTGGGGTCTAAATGACTAATACTTACCAAAGGTTTTAGAATTGGTCCAGTAGATCACATCCGCCGACATCCGCAAACGGGCTGCAATGGCTGCAACATAATCCTTTGGGGCAACTGCACCCGTGAAAAGTCTGTCTTACTTCGAATAACAGTCTGAGCCTATCAGTGGCAAAAACAAGCACTTTTAGTGGACAGACTTTTCACGGGTGCAATTGCCCCAAAGGATGCCGACAGGGGCGATCTACTGGACCAATTCCAAAACCTTTGGTAAGTATTAGTCATTTTGACCCCCTAATTTGTAAAAAATAAGGCCCAGGTTTAAAAATACTTTAAATTCACACTCATTTGAGAATCTACACACCGCCAAATGAACATGCTTAGCGTGACTGCATGAGGGTGCGACGCGACAACAGATCGGGGAGACTGCTGGGAGGACTGTCGAGAATGTGGGGACGGGGGCACAGGGGAGGCGAAATTTTAGGGCATTCAGCAGGAATCGTGCCCCAGTAATGCCAAATCGCATCAGCAGCACTGCTACAGCATCATCACTGCTGTGTGTGTGTGTGTGTGTGTGTGTGTGTGTGTGTGTGAGGGTGAGGGTGATACAGTAAGTGGACCAAATTAGGTTTAGCTCTGTCACTGAATAGCATGTGTTACTAAAGTAAAATTGGATGTTATTTGCTTGTTGATCTTTCGTCCTTGGTGCAGACAAACAGATTATTTATCCATCATAAAATAATTGCCCTGGTGCACCAAACTAAATATTTGAACACACTCTGGTGTAGCACCTCAGAAATGGGGCCAGGTTGCTCTGCTGCTGTGAGGCAATAAAAAGGAGGGCATTGTTTTTTTCCTGTGGGTATGGAAGATCTCCTGCAGAAGTAGGTTTACAGAGCTTTGATTCGCATTAAAAGTTAGATGCAAGAGGAGATTAATGTCTCATTAAATAAATCTGACACAGAAGAAGAAAACCACACGTGCAGAAAGAACAGCTGTCATCAGAGAACAATAAGTGAAGATATCGACAGTGTTACACTGAGGAATATGAGTCAGCGGCGAGCAGATGGGCATGTTAATCGGCACACATCCTCTCTACCTCCCTCTCCTTCTTTTCCGTTGTGAACCAATGGCAGCATGTCCCAGCTCCCAGTAATAACAAACCTATATTTGTCCCCCACCAATCGATTTACTGTGACATGAGGGCCTGCATGCTTGTCGCTGTTCATCTGTTCTCCTGTTCATTGTACGTCTGACGGAGCGAGAAGGATCCAGTGCAGCTGGGAGGGCCAGGGGATCACAGTGGAACTGCTGCAAGTATATAGATGATTAGCCAGTAATGCAATTAAGTGCCGCTTCAACACTAAATGAGAGTGATATACGCCAATGCTAGGCCATAAAAATCACACATTTTTAAATTATGTGATTTATATTAATGAGGATAGGCCAAATAGTCCCAATACAATGCAGTACAACTCAACAGCACCACAAACAACTGCCCCAAAACACATTGTTTTCACAGAGTAATACTACCCATGACTAGAAAACTGATTATGCTGTGTAAAATTGGTGGAGTTTCCCTTTAAATCAGGGACAAAGAATATGTTAACAAGAATCTGATAAAGCATTCAATGCCAACTTTTGGTAATTGATAGTTCATTAGTAGGTAGTGGGTGACACATTTCAGTTGCTAGCAGAAAGGTACTGAGTTGCAATATCCAGCCCTGCACGTCCACAGACATTTTGCAAGGATGATGAGTGAAAAACCCACACATCTATGCAGTTGCTACCATACATTCAAGATCCACAAGTATGGATTTAATGCAAAAAAGAGATCTCTGTTTATGAGCCAGGGTTTATGCGTACAGTTTCATCAGACACATACAGTGCAGCTTGAGTCAAAAATGACCAGTTTTCTGTTAACAGTCAGGTTTAAGTTAGTCAGGAAAAGCTGACAAACCAGTTAAAGGATCCTCCCAAAAAGAAACTAGAATCCCAAACACACACATTCTTAGAGGCTTTGACTCACCTCTATTGTCTCTACTACAGTATTACTAATGCTTTTACTGCTGTAATTCACTATGAGCATGACGATAATCAGGATGACAGCGAGTCTCCCAGCACGTTTGATCTTGCATAATACAACACAATGTACAAAACAGTTTAGAGTTTCCCCAATATCACATGGGAGGTGTTTTCCTCCCCACATGACTTGCTGCTTGTCTAACTGTCACATGGACACACTGGGTGATGACAGTAGCTCTGCAAGCACCCATGGACTCTCCAGAAGACCAGAGACTGAGTCAGACTGCAGTTTCTTACTGCCCACCTTCCTCCCTGCCAGCCTTTTCTTATTGGCTCTATCACTGACAGCCAGACAACCACAGGGACTCTCTCACTGGTCAATAATTAGGTTATTATCATGCCGGTTCTGTCATGCCCTTCAGACTGATTATATGCATGACAGCTGGGAAGAATGGCACTGCATATATCGCTCCTGGTAGAGGAAACCCTCCACAAAAGTTACAAAACAGCGACTCTGCACTTTTTTGGTGGCAGTGGCATTTAAAAAATACAGCATTTTAACATCATCAATCTTCAAAACATTCATTTTGAGTCATAAACATTGTAAGCCTCTGCATCTCACTTTGTAAAGAGAATTTTGTTGTTTTATGGCCCAAATCAAGCAGGGACTGCTGTTCTTCAAGCATTTGTGAAGCTTTAAGAGTTTCTAGCGAAGGCAGGTGGTGAAATGAAACATGTCTGTCCTCTTTAGTAAACTATAAGAGTGAGCAACAAGTTTTACAGGAAATGTTGTCTTACCTTTGATTACACTCACAAAGTGAATGACAGCCAATTATCTCAACCTTGGTCTCATGATAATTACACCAAGATTCAAGAAGATTAAAAATAGAGTGCTGAAAGAATTATAATATTCCTATGGGTGTGATCATTTGAATTAAAGCTCCACTGTGTATCTGTGTGTGGTTATAGCATTTTTAAAGGGTAATTTCAGTTTATTACAACTTGGTATTGAGAGCAGACAGGTTGTAAACAAGCCAACAGTGTATGCAGATTACTTAAACTACTTTATCTGGAGTTAAACCACCTGCTGGATTTACTCCACCACCACCACCAGTGTCTAGACTCTGGAGGATTCTGTCCTATCTCCTACCTTTATATAATGAGGATGCTTCACATCGATGGGGTCTAATCGCAGAAGTCTTTCTCTATTGCTAACCTCAAAAAATATACTTCCTTATATATATACTTCCTTATTATACTGTGAGTTTGTTTAAAACCTGTCTGACTGCTCATATTTTGTGCACAGTCTGACTTCTTTTTAGCGATGTTGCCGTGTTCCCAGATCCAAGCGATTAACTTGGTGAGTAATATAATGTGATAATTGATAGAAACGATGGCCAAAACTATAAAAATTAGACCCAAGTTGTCTGAAGGATGAGGGGCTCTGGCATGAGGTAGCTGGAGTCAAGCAGCAGGGCACCCTCTTTACCGCACACACACACACACACACACACACACACATAAAAGGCATGCACACACATAAACACACACATACACTATACTGCATCTATACATAGGACATGTATTGATAAGCAAAAACATGCACACACTCACACACATAAAAACACAAAATTAAAGGCATATAAGCATAAACAACAAAACATAATCCTCATTACGAGAACATTGCATATTCTCCGAGATCATGTTTAAAGAACAAGTTATGCAAACACAAAGGCAGCCCAAGGCAATGTAAAGGGCCCACTACTTGTGAGTCATACAAGGGTGAGCAAAAGCCTTGGTTTCTATCTTATAAAAATATTGTCTGCATGATGTGAACAGGCACAGGGCTGATGAGAAGGACTACGGTGACGTACAAAATGTCCCTGGCCCCAAGGCAGCAGAGGCACAGCGACCTTGGTCTCAGACCTGGCATGGTTGGACCGTGGGTTGTTTTATTTATGCAGGCAACACTGACTTGCTGGCACATTTTTGAACACCTGACGTGCCTCAATATTTGGCGACGACACAGCCAGATGTATGAAAGAGAAAGCCAATGTTCACTTCAATCTGAAAATCAATGGGCTGCAATCACAGCTGTGCTCTAAAAACAATCGCTCAGCTCTTTGTGAAGAAACAAGAAAATGAATTGGTCTTTTTTTGAATGCACACACACACAGAAAGTACAAAGCTTCTACTTAGTGCAGAAAGTACAAATGCACAGCCACATGAAGCTTGTATAAAAATCACTTAAGTCACATTTCAATTCCAAGTGCAGTTTTACACAAATTCGTCCAAATTAAACGACAAAATACATCATTGTCTTTGTTTATGTCTTCCAATCTGATGCCACTACTAAAAAGGTAGTTTTCTGCATACAACGCTATGTTTAAGGTTTGCTTAGGTTGCGGGCTGAAAAACTAAAACAATGAGCTAAAGAGCTAAAATGTTCCATAGAGCTGATGGGAACTGCAGAGTCTGGTTATAATTCTCTGTGGTTTTGTCACTACGAGCTAATAACCCCTTTCACATTACATGTAGTCACTTGATCCATTGTCACTATAAAAATATTGACTAGTGCAGCTTTAAAGATAGAAACATAACCAAAATGAAAATATAAAATGTCAACAGTTCAAACATTTTTATGAGCATTAGCATGGCCATGAATATACTCAATAAATTAGCAACAGACCCATTTTGATGTTCACACACACACACACACACACACACACACACACACACACACACACACACTGTACTTTGTGCTTTGCTGCAAAATCAATGAGGAAAGTCAACAGAGCGCTGAGGTGTGCCAGAAGCCTCTCAGCCTGCTGGCTGGTTTCTATTTACTGTTGTCATCCTGTATACATATGTGTGTGTGTGTGTGTGTGTGTGTGTGTGTGTGTGTCTGGGTGTGTTAACGTAGACCTGTTTGGGTGAATGTTCAGAGTACATCATTCGATGAGGGGAAGAGGTCAAAACAACTGCCCCTCAGAAACATCTGTCAGGTTTTCCACTGGGTACACACACACACTTCACACTTATTTCGTCCTTCATCTGTGTCCTAAAAAAGAGTGAAGACATTTCTGTCAATGACTCAGAAGATCTGAGGAGTGTGTGTTGTGTGTTTGTCAGAGTGACTGTGTCTCAACACTGAGCCGTCACAGGTGGCGCGTCCAGAATGTGAGCACTCATGCTCAGACATATTTCTAATCCTCCATGTGGGGTCCAAGATGATAGTAAATCCACTGTATGTTTGTGTGTGTGTGTGTGTGTGTGTGTGTGTGTGTGTGTGTGTGTGTGTCTACCACAGTCATCGGAGTGTGTGACTTCCTGTGTGACTCACTGATCACTAGACGCACTATGGAGACCATGTGACACACACACACACACACACACACACAAACACACACACACGTGCTTATAAAAAGATTTGGGAACAAATGCTGGAAGGAAAGGCTGACTTAACTTCTTTGGACAGTGTCAGAACTGTCAGTTGTTGTCAACTCTATCCACATTATATAAGCATCTCTTCACTTCTTTACCAGCCGCAAGAGTCAATGAACGTGACTATGCATTATGTAAGAAATAAAACACAACTGGGTGCCCTTGTATACAAAAATAGGAGGCAAAGAATGTGAAGCAGAGCGGAGTTTCCTCCATTATTCCCTCCATTATTATAGTCCATTATTTTCTACATCAGGACATGTAGAAACTCAAAGTGTATTTTCATGCTTATACTATTGACAATTACTACAGGCGTGTGTTCAAATTTACATGTACTTTTTAAAGTTTGTTTGTAGTCAGTTTAACCAATGGGTTAGGTCAGTTTCACTAAAGATAGTTAACTGGAGCAAAAGTACTGTTGCCATGGTTACCTGCAGTTTACACTACAATATTACTGGCCACTGTAGTGGAAATTTGTCTTTGATGACACCTCTGCAGAATAAAACATTGGTAAGACATGGAACATAGAGACAACATGAAAACATATTTAATCAAACCTCATCATATTAGAATATAATTCCATTACATATAGAGTATGTAATGCACAAAGAGAAAGGGGACATATGTTTACAGAGTCATATGTTGAAATAATACATGAAATTACATATGTGAATTGTTTGTCTTTATTTAGTTTAGTTTTTACTTGGCCTGACTGTTGGTTTTTGTACACTTGTATGTGTTGTATGTATATTGTGAAATTTAAAAAAATAAAAGGCAACATATAAAACAACAAACAAGTATTATTGATGATTTGCAATGAATGCACAAACAAACAAAACAAAACAAAAACAGTCAAACAAAAAAACTAAAATTTCATATTTCATATTGTAAATGCACTGGGCATTGATTGGGTACTGATTAAGAGCGGTGCTTAAACTGCAACTACACCTGCCAGCCAACCAGAAACAAGTATATTACATGACCATGGCATAAAAGAAAAGTGACAATACACTTTATATTTGTGATATATGTGTATGTTTATTTTATTTAAGAAGGGACAGTTCACATTAATTAACATGAGCACACAGGTCCATCATGTAAATGTGCCAGATTTAGACATACAGGCTCATTTTCATCTGCAGTCCCTGGCAGGTTGATGGCATATATTGTATATAGTGTATTTACCTATATATACCTATATACTGTATAGCTCCATCCTTAAAGGTTCAGTTCACCCAAATGACAAAAACAAACATATCCTCTCACTTTTCCTTTATAGTTTTGCTCCATGCAGATTGTTTGGGTTTTATCTGCCCTGGTTTTGAGATATACTCTGAGATTTCCTGCCTTCATCCCAATACAATGGAGGTGAGTGGAAATAATATGAATATAAACATTTCTTTCCAACAACAGCGTCCCTGTTACTATGGATAATGCACAGTACTAAGTGTCGACAGCTTTCATAGGGACCATCTTTTCAGTAGGTGGATCCAGTGAAAACAGTTCACAGGTCT
Source organism: Macquaria australasica (assembly GCA_005408345.1). Classification (NCBI taxonomy): domain Eukaryota; kingdom Metazoa; phylum Chordata; class Actinopteri; order Centrarchiformes; family Percichthyidae; genus Macquaria; species Macquaria australasica. Next base: position 230,013 of record SEMN01000471.1, on the reverse strand, counting down.
GTGGCTCACAGGTATCTCAGCCTGGTGTTTTTTGACACCAGACAGAGAGTGTAAAGGAAAAATGACATGTATTGCTATTCTTTGTTAATTTGGTGGTGCATCACACTGCTGCCAGTGTTAGTGCCCTATTTCTGTTTGGGTCTGTTTGGGTCGACTGCATTCTGGATCAGGTCAAATTATCCTCAGGTCTATTCAGACTGAGCAAGACTGTCAGGTTTGGATAGGTTTTCCACTTATATGTTGCAAATCAAGACTTCTGTGGTGGAAGCACCTACTCAGTCTTTTAAAGAAATGTCATCCTCCTTCATTGTTTCAGTAATATCATTCTTTATTATTGTATATGTCAAAATCTTGGCAGTAAAGTCACTGTTGCCATGGATAGATACCACTAGAGGTAAATTCAAACACATTTATTTCGTAATTTGGGTGAATGAACCCTTTAAAATGAGAATTCAAAATTTTACATGAATATCTAAATACAACTCGTGCCTTAAAGTTTACTCTAATATGAAGATCAACGCATTTTTTTCAGGAATGTCATGGTTTTAAGAAAAATAGGAACTTCCTAGTCAGATGTGTGCACTCTGTTCTTCATGAATAAACATGTCAGCCACTGTCAGAGGGATCAGTTGTTAAGCATCACGTCAAGGAGGCAGCGTGATGTTTACCACAAGTCTTGTGATGATGACACAAACACCTTTTTCAGAGCTTGTGTCAGATCCAGAACTTTCGTAGAACTTTGTTCAACTAGGGAGACTGCAGAATGAGATGAAAGACTTTCAAGACTTTCATCTCACAAAAGAAAGTCAACCCCACACATACAACACACAAATAGTCCCCGCGTTATTTCAGGTCTCACTAGATGCTATCAGTGAATCACCAATAAGATCCTGTCAGAATCACACATCAGCACTATCAGAGGGGGATTAGATCAAAGCATCATGGAGGTCTCGGTGGATTTAAGGGTCCAAAGCATGACATGTTGAGAAAACTACAAAGGGTAAAAACAAACGGTGCCAACGTGGTGTAACAACGCTATCACACAGCTGAGATACAGATTAAACAACTTCAGTTAAAGCTGATAATGTGAGTAAATCATCAATGTTTTCTGTGTTCACTATGCAGTAGATGCAGCTGTTCAGGCTGTTTGCAAAGACAATAATAGACTTGGCTGAACAGTAAATTGGTGACCATCAGCAGCCTGTCTCCTCGACGCTGTAATTATGATACTAGATGAAGACAAAACTCTTCATCTACAAAAAAGCATCAAGTTGACAGGGTTTATTACCTCCACCACCACAACAACAGTGCTAACCATAAGGAATATTACTACCAAGGCCTCTTTTGCCATCTCAGCTTGTCATAGCAGCAACAGACAACTTACAGTGCATCAATATTTCACAACTGCATTACTTCAGGTCTGGTGGCAGAGGTAGAAAAAGCCGAAGCAGGGACCCCCATGGGCTAACAGCAGAGTTCAGAACACAGTCAAGCACCTTTATCTCACCTGTGGGAGAAAAACAGCCAACCCTGCCTCATAAACACACAAACACACTGAGTCAAATTTGCCTATTAAAGCTACACACACGACTGAATTCTAGGGCTGCAACAAACAGTTATTTTCACTGACGATTGATGTGCGGATTATTATGTCAAAAAAATATTCATCAGTCCAAGGTGACGTCTTCAAATGTCTTGTTTTGTCCAACCAGAAATATTCAGTTTACAATCATGTAAGACAAGAAAAAGCACAAAATCCTGACATTTCAGAAGCTGGGAACAGGGAATGTTTGCCATTTTTGCTTAAAAAAATATGTAATTATCTAAATAGCTGTTAGTAGTACTATTTTCAATCTTCTTATTATACAGTAGGGATTGAACACATTTTTCAAAACTGAGACATTTTATTGATAAACAGACAACGGGACTTGACACAATTGAGGTGGGAAAAAAATAACACCATTGACGTCTAGTAGTTAGGTTAGCAACTTGTTAGTTGGTTAGGTTAGCCAAAATTGCCCCAGAAGTAAACTTCTATGCAGTTAGCTACAATAGCTAATCCAGGGGGCTAATTATAAAATAATGTGTACTTTTGGCTGGACTCAGAGATGAGATCAAAATGAGGATTAAATGATTTTGTAAGATTAAACTTTATTTGGAGATGGTGAGTGTAAAGTTAGCATGACACATAGCCACAATGATGAGATTACAGTTGAGAGAGTTTTTCTCTTTAATGGAGTATTTCTACATTGTGGCACTGCTAGTTTGACTTAAACCTGCATTATTTGATTGTTTGGCCCCTTGAGGGCAGACATATTACCAGCTTATAAAGTTGATATGGGGAACATGTTAGCAAACAGTTCCCTATTTACACATTCAGCAGACAATGGAGCAACATCAGCATTCATTTGGAGTCATGTTTCTGTTTCAGATTTAGTCCAATATTCACTCCCCTCCTTCAAGCTCTGGTTCTTCAACTCCTGAGGGAAATATCTCGCTCTCTAGCTGCTAAATGCTCCACTATGTTCACCAGCTAGTTGCTAACTTCTGTCAGTTGGTGCTGAGCAGGTAGTGTACAGTGGGTTCATCTGAAAACAAAGCCAAGTTGAAATTAGGTTGATGAGAGCAGGTTTCAGGCCGTAAAACCAAAACAATGAGCTGAAAGATGCTAAAACGCTCTGTAGGGCGGAGGGGAACTGCAGAGTCATCACTATGAGAGACCCCTTTCAGATCACACGTAGGCATTTAATATAAAAAATACTGATTAGCTTTCTGTAATGGATGAGAATACTTTTCACCACCACTGCTTATCGACTTGAAAAGCAGCATGTTTATCGGTAAAACGTTACCGTTGCAAGGTTCTGACAGTTTGCTGGATCCTTTCTTTTTCGTTTCTTCCTTAGTGGGTTTTTCGACGCACCCGTCCCTCGAGATTTCCATACAAAAGTGCATAAAGTCATCTTGTGTCATTTTCCTTCTTATAAATCTGAGCTCCCTCTGATACAGCATGTCCTTGTGCTCCCACTCACGCAGACCATCTGCAAAGCATACTGTAAATTAATAAGCGCCCCCTCACCCCAGCAGAGAGACAAAATATAAATCCTCCCACAGAGTCTCCCATAGGTAGTGACACCCACATACACCATCCATCCTATTTCCATATACAGTGCTGCACGCCCAGGCAGACATATCTTCTTTGTGAGGTGGAGCTTGGCACTCTCCATCCCCCCCGAGTGACATGTGTCACCACAGGGAAAGTGACAGAGGGTGCATGTCTGCAGATTTTACATGATGCGACTAAATGCATGCCCAAACAGCTCTCTCCCCACACACACGGTGTCCTCAGACACACATGGAGACTGATGAAACGCATGCTGACACACGTGCACATCCTGCACTCTCACATGCACTCACACGCCTCCCCTGATGATTAGAAAGTAGGTCAAGGACAACTTTCTACGAGGGCAAAGAGAAAAATAAAATCTGTGATGATAGACCAACTTTGGCTGCAGCACAGAAAAGAGCCCACAGTAGGCAGAGTATGTATGATTTATGATCCGAGGCAGAGTCAGACTCAGAGATGTGTAAATAAATAGCCAGGGGCATGACAATTGGGAGGAGGCTTTCAGAATAGACAATGAGTTCTGTCTATGACGCACTTATAAACGTACTTAATGAGACCTAATGAGTTATTTGTGCTTCCTCATTTATCAACTATTAGAGTTCATCAAGTGTGTCCTTTTCATTTGGTCAATAAATACTGATATTAGCAACAGTCCAGTGCTGTCAGACAGCTCCCATTCGTTGCAGTAAACAGCTCCACAATAGTAGCTTTAAAAGTAGTACCATGTTTTTATTAGTGCTGCAGGATCTGCCATAAATACGTATTCCTAAATATTCTCTACAGCACAACAAATCAGCTCATTGTGGAGCAAAACTTGGACTGATGGAGGAATATTCACACAGTTTCCTCCCTCTCCAGCAAACTGCAAGCAAAATATTAATTTTTGCAACAGTTTCTCTCAGGCTGGATCAAGGAAATGCAATGTAAAGTAGCAAACAAACACTAAGAAGCGGCTCCTCCTCTGTTATTTCCTCATCTCTCTGAATGATTGTGATTCAGAGCGTCAAGCAGCATATCCTCCCATCTCCAAAGCATCATCTCACACTGCAACACTCTCAACAGCTCTTATGACATTGCACCGGAGAGCTCGGCTGGCAATAGAGCCGGCCCTGTTCAGTCCACCCCTCTTCTAATAATACTCATCCTCAGAGGACTGAAGAGGAGTGGAGAGGAGAGGGGTGGAGGTAAGAGCACAGCCATGCGACCGGTCTGCCGGTGCCGGAGTTCCCTTTTCGCTGCAGCTGCAGTGGTAGCCTCTGCCGCAGTGATGGGGAGCGAGGAGAGAGGGAGGGGAAAGGTGAGCTGGTGGGAAGCGAGGGGGGTAAGGTAGGAGGAGGAAGGTGCTGATGGTGTGTGTAAATACCCACTCTGTGCCAAAATACACCTATTCAGCAGTATTTTCTGCACGGACACTAATCAAGTCTACTGTGTTCAGGTCTTCATTTATGAGGGCCTCTTGTCTATTGTTTCATTAGAAGTGTTTGCTGAGCCGTGTGATCTAGGACAGGGCTTGAGAGAGGCGATTAATAACTCGGAGCATGAAGTGAGCAGTCTTCAGGGCCAACTTCGAAAACTGTGCCACTTCTTTAACGGGCAGGGGAGGTAGGAGACACAGCGGCATCAAATAAGGACAGTGAGGTGAGTGTTAAGTGGGCTTATGCATGTGTGTTTGCATGGATGCATCTAGAACAGGGTTTTTAAAGTCTGATACTGGGCCCCCACCCCTCCTCTCCCCACATTAATATCAATGGGTTCTATGAGTCCTATTATTATTCTTTGTCTTACTTCTATTTGGGGATAATCATGTTGCCATGTATTGCAACTGCAGTTCCCATAATGCTTTGAGGGATGTAAACTGAAAATATAATGTTGCCATGGATTCAAAGAGTTACAGTGTGAGCTACAACCTGAGCACGATTATTTTTAGCCTTTCTTTTTGCCAACATTTTGGCAAGTTGGCACCATTAAAAGTATGCTGAATTAGCTATTAGTAGTTTCTGTTAGCCATGTACCCATTAATGTACAGACAACTATCACTGATTACTTTGTTACTGAAGAAAACTTGAAAACCTGATGATTTTCAGGAAGGTTCTGGAGTTACAAGGAGCGTTTTGTTCCTGTGATTTCTAAGCAGACTTATGGACGTTTATTTATAATGGACATTGGAGATAATGATATCCTCGGAAAGTATAAGCCACACTGAATCTAAAAATGTGTGTACCATGTCTGTGTGTTTAGATTTGAATGATTTGTGATGAGAAGAACTAGGTTAAGAACCTTAATTACCTCCATGAGCTATGTGCTGAAGCCATTGCTGCAGCTCCAATTGCTGACCATGTTCGTAAGCAGTCAAATCAGTGGGCCAAACTACAATAACTAACTTTTCTTGCTGTTGTTGTTTTTAAAAATCTGGCATGCACCTCGCACACAGTATCTTTGCCTCACATCTCAACTCGCCTCATAGTTTGAAAACTGTCCCTCACCTTTGGAGAAGACAGTAGTCCTGGGAGTGACATCCAGGTCCAGGGACGGGCTGAAGGGGAAGGCCCACAGCTGGGACAGCCTGGCAAGGAGCATCAGGAGCAGCAGCAGGAGCAGGAGGGGCTGGACTGATCTCTGGTCTCCCATGTTTAACACACAGACCTGGGTCCAAGCACAGCCTCGATTGCACTCAGTTTGTTGAACACACAGAATCTGGGCGTGAGAAGTGTGTATCTTGAGGCCCAGCAGCAAGCGGATGCAGACTCTTTGATTATCCTCCTGCTGAAAACACGCTCAGCCTGTGCAGAGAAAGAGAAAAACAATGTGAACAACTAAGAGAGAAATGATCAGCATACCAAACTAGATGTTGTTGTCTTGAACTGGAGTTCAGAGAGATTGATTAAAAACAAAAAGAACACTTGCAGAACAAACACTCTACCACCTGAGGGGAAATACTGTACTGAACGTATTAGTAATATTCAAACTTGTGTTAAAGTCAGTGGAAGAAGTACTCAGATCCTTTACTTAAGTAAAAGTACCAATACAACAATGTAAACATACTCCATTACAAGTAAAGGTCCTTCATTAAAAATCCTACTTAGGTAAAAGTACAGAAGTATAATCAGCAAAATATACTTAAAGTATCAAAAGTAAAAGTACACATTAAGTAGAAAAATGGCCCCTGTGACTGACATAGTATATGACATTTTAGGTTGTTAATAATAATGCAACAATGTGGAAGCAACACTTTACTGTTGCAGCTGGGTGAGGTGGACTACTTTATACACTGTCTGGTAGTTTAGTCCAGTGGTTCCCAACCTAGGGGCTGGGGCCCCTCCAGTGGGTCACAAAATGAACCTGAGGGCTCGTGAGATGATTAATGTGGCAGGAAAGAAGAAAAAACAAGTTCTCATACACACATATTTATTTTTATGTTTTTACTCTTCTCTAATCTTTGCTTTTTTGTGAAATATTGGATAATTTTACCTCTTTGGGCCTCAAAAAGTTAATTTAAATTAAACCATTTGTAAAGTTTAAAGGGGGGATGTCTCTTTTGATTGAAACTAGACACTGCTTTTCTGTAAGGGGTCACAAGCTAAAAAGGTTTCATCTTTAAGACTGCAGCAAGTGCAAGTACAAGTAACTGCTCTGTCAGATGAATATGGTAGAGTTAAAAGTATAATATTTTCCTTTAAGTGCTGGAAAGTATAAATAGAAAGTAGCAGAAAATGGAAAAGTACCTCAAAATTGTACAATACATGTGTGAATGTTCTTAGTTGTTCTAGTTGTTACTAGTTATTTCTTAGTTACTGGTAAAGTTGCATACATTAGTTGGTGGGAAACACCTTGGACAGGTTGTGAGTGCATCACAAAGCTTTCAGAGATAAACAGTCAGATACACTTTCTCCTCCAATCGGCCCTTAATGTCCCTCATGTTTAACAGAAAGACACACTAACGATGTCTTAAAATATTAACATCCACGATGAACTTTGCTGAAGAGATACCGTGTGTGAACTTTCTTGCCTACTTGACAGCATGAGCAGACAATTACTTGCTGATATGCATCATCACTCTCTGATTACAACCAATTAGCCAGAGTGAATGCGTAAGGTGCTGTTACATAAAAGACCATTTAAAAAGTTTGGGGAGTTAAATAATGCGCCCCTGTGACGTGATATTGCAACACACAACTCCATCTCTTAATTATCTGTGCATACACTGGAGCAGCATGATGGATAATCTAGAGATTAGGCCCCGTGCCATCAGCACAATCTCCGCCTGGCTGCCCATTCTCTGGCTCTGTCACTGATCAAAGGGTCAACACTGTGAATCCCGCTCCGTCACATTTTGACACTGGAGATTTCCCATCTTAATCTCCACTGCTGCTGCTGCTAATCACCCGCAGCATGAAGCACAATGAGGCTAATGACCTCTCTGTTAGCAGTTTGGGTGCTAAGCTTTGAAACCAACCTATAAGATGATGAAGTGAGAGATGAGAAGGGAAAAAGTTAGCGATGGTGCAAGGATCCCCTCACCTTGCGTTTCTCCAGAACTATTTGCTAAAGCTGGCTTTACCCAATGTAATGTCCATACCTTTGCTTCACAAAATCTACCATTGCTGTTTTACCTAACTCATCCTGAACAAAAGATGTTTCGAGCCGGATTCTTGGTTTGAGTGAAGTGAAGTTGCATTCAGGTTTGTCATCTTGAAGCCAAGTGAGGAGTCCTACAGACAATTTGGCAACATTAGATTTATATATCCATCCATCCATCCATCCATTTTCTATACCGCTTATCCTCTTAGAGGGTCGCAGGGGGCTGGAGCTAATCCCAGCTGACATTGGGCGAGAGGCGGTATACACCCAGGACTGGTTGCCAGTCAATCACAGGGCTGACTAGATTTATATATCTATTATATATTTCATATATATTCATTTCCATTCACAGATGAAGACCGTGAGATGCAGTTGAAAGCACCAAGCAAAACTAGTACGTGAACCTGCATTTCTCGGCTCAGTGGGGGCCCAAAGGTTCATCCTTTCTCCTCCAGCGTTCGGATAAAGCCCTTATCTCCAAAACAAAGCTTTAGTGACTTCACATCTATGCAGGGCACACATTTTTGCCATCACTAGTTAGAGTGCCATCAAACAGCAGATATGTGGCAGCATGCCTGCTTATGGTACTGACTGAACTGTTGATTTGTTTCATGCTTTTTGTAGGACTGATTTCCGTGACTGCCAAGAATTGAAGGCCGACAGATCCTCCTTTGTTCATCAATACATATGATGATGACAATCCACTACAGTACCACGTTATGGAGGAAAATCCCCATCACAAGGTTACACCATGTACTCTTAACAAGAGTACTCCACCAATTTGCACTGGTATAACATTGTCAGACTCTCGATGGACAGTTTTTTTTAAAAAAGAATCAAAATCGATGCAGCAGAACCAGAGATACTGTCTTTTATATTGCACATATTCTTCTTCCTTGTCAAAACCTGGCGCCTACATTACCCACAATGCGACGTGACCACAGACAGCTGGTTAAAAGATTCTGGGTGTGTTATGCTTGCAGCGGCTAATGTAGCCTGGAGCCACTAGCCTCAAGCAGAGATGAGGAGCGGGCTAAAGAGGTCTGGTTAGCTCACTTCTTTCTAACTCCACACCTCCAGAGTTTTGTCATTGTCTTCAGCGCCAACTGACGCTGAGTCACTTGAGTCACTTGATAAATATATCAGAATTTGTGCAGCTGCCTCTGGAGTCACATATGCAGTAGTACTCCCCAAGAGTTCCCCTTTAACATTGCAACTGAAGGCAGAGCAACAGAGCATCAGCGCAACGTGAGTCCTGTTTGATGACTGCTGTCCCAAACTTTGTCAGCGCCTCCAAAACCACTGTCTGCCAAAACTGTTGCAAAATAGAGGACAGCAGATCAACCGGACAGGCGGGCATGCTGGTGAGAAGCCCTTTGGTGTGGTTTTGTCAGCTGCTGCCCTCATGTAACACACAGCAAACACCCCTTTGTTTCAACACATGTGCATTTGCGTTGTGTATACTGTTCTACAGGAGCTGGCAAGCGCGTTCACCATGTGGTGCTGCCTCACTGATGAAAGCATGGAAGCTCCAGGAGGGAAAGGTAAACACATCTGCCTTGGCAGTGGCACGACCGATGTGTCATGCATGATGGGAGACGGGAGGAATAGAACAAAACAGCAGGCGGTGTCTAAAACACCTCTTATTTAGCAAAGACTATCAGTTTCGTCCTGCTTATTGATCCATAGAGCTGGGTTTGCAACAGATCTACTGGGACATTTTAGCCTAATTTCAGTGATAGTCTCGGCCCTCTGCTTCTCATCAAACACCCTGAAATCAAGTCATTACTTGCCTTCAGAATATGAAGAAGTTTGCAGAGCATGATAAAGCTGTTTTCCAATAAGAGCATCTGTCAGGCCGAACAGAATGATTTGCAAAATACCTAGCCTGACATTTCTGCAGAAAGATCAATAAAACAGGTGAGCTATTCTTGTATTGCCTTTCAATTGATACCACTTAAACTGCCAAACATACTGCCACACGTTTGATTAATTTTGTGCTAAAGCCATGAACCCACAAAGATGGAAAAAATACAGTTTATTAAGGGGATTATGTGCTATATATGCTATACTTGAATGTGTTATTTATACATTTTCTTCTTCTTTTCTTGCTTTATCTCGAACCACTGGGAGCTGAACCATAAATGAGATTACTCACACATTAAAGCCAGAATGAGTGGGTTCACCCTGTGGGCCACATTCACTGTAGTGTGAAGAAATCTTAAGACAAATCATCTCAGAAAAGAAGGAAATTATGATTGTGTCGCAAACCTGCTTCTTCATACATAAAAACTATATAGAATTTATGGAAGAATTGTTGTTCTCTGTTTGGGTCTATGTGATAAATAGAGCTGGTAAAACCTCTGCATCATGCCATTACACTCAAAAATAAGAATATGTAATGATTTCTTGGGACTCAAAGGGATATATACTGTATATATATATACAGTGAATTTAAACATTAAAATAGGCTTTTCTTTTGCCGTGTGAATGTACTATTATTAAATTCATCCACTACATAATATGTGATGACAGATCACCTCACCATATTTGTCTTTCCTGAGGTCCAACCATAAGATGGCGCACTTAAATGAGCCATTTCTAGTTTTTTTTTTTTCATGAAATAACACTCATTTTGAATTGAAAATCAGAAAGAAAGTCAATTTATGACTCACTGGGAAATTGACTTTGTCTTTAAACTCATAAGTTCTTCTCCATTATATAAAAGTTTACTCTAGAAAAATTGCTCTCTTCAGCGAAAAGAGCAGAAAATACATTATACTGACTATGAGCAATGAACGTGATCAGTAATCAAAGCATGCAGCATCATGTGATTAAATCTGCTTCTCAACCTCCAACAATGCAAAAACATCTTGTGTACTGTACAGTATTATCTAATTTGCACATATTGTGGTATATGCTGTTTATCTATCACATATTCTAATATGTAAAATTGATCTGCTTGGCAAATGTCAGCCTTTATATGAAATTATGAAAATATTTCAGCATCAAACCAATCCAATATAAACACCCTGCTCCTCTCTACACTTGAATCAGAGAGATTACCACTTCAGTCATCTGTACCACCCTCTAATAAGGAACTCTTTATGTGTAAAGAAAGGCTTTATTACTGGTTAGTAAATAAATCACTTACTACGTCATAGATCAGTTATGAGCTTGTTTTAACAAGAACAGCTTTTGTGTTGCCATGTTGTGGCTGGTGTTTATCCTCTTTGCATTGTCTTTTTAGCTCTTTAATTCATCATGACAACCCCTCCAATGGACAGTTTGACCTCTGACCTTCTGCAAAATGGGCTGCAGGGTATCTGATCCCCAATTCATTTATGAACAACTAATTAATATTTACAACTGCAGCCTTGATGGATCACTACAAACCATTTATTAATGACTTATTAACTTTTATACAGCAGTTGCAGATGACCTACTAACTTTTGCTGATGCCTTACTGGAAAGTGAGAAACTCTTGGCCCCTTAATGACTCCACAGCAGTGGTGGAAGTAACAAATTACAAGTACTGAATTTTTAAGTATCTGTGGTTTACTGGAGTATTTCCATTTTATGCTACTTTTTTTTACAGCATGGTATTTCCACTTTTCCACTCAAGTAAAGGATCTGGGTACTTCTTTTACCCAACCTGGCAGCCCAAAACATATTAATGGCTTATATCTGATACATGTAGCATTAGTAAATGATGCATTAACCATTAATGAAGCCACTAGTAACAGCTCTATCTCATTCATGTCCCATTAAGTGCAAGGACCCATTGCCAATTTTAGAAGTTTTGATGATTAAGGTTAATGAACTTTACAATAAACCGCTGAAGATACTACTCAGTCTAATCTCCCTCTTCTTTCCACTCGTCTTTGTCTCATCATGCTTAGGCTACATTCACCTCCGAGTGTAAGACAGGAACACAGCTTAAAAACAGATAAGCAACATATGACAACATAAAATGTGTGGTTTTCTATCATACCTTTGGCTTTAAGAACAATGCAGTCAGCTCGTAAAAAGTGGCTCCAGGACCGTCTTAATATGGATCTGGTGATACAAAAACACTTCCGCACATACACAGTAATTCATGGCTACACTTAACTCCCACGAATATGGATTCAAGCAAAAAACAGGCTTATAGCACGCGCTATGAACGTGCAACCATCCACCCATGTGCACCTGTCCGACCTGGACTGCAGCACTGAGAGGGAAAACAGCACAGCTGTACTCACCTTCACCTGAGTACAGATAAATGTATATATATTTAGAGAGAGTGTGTGTGTGTGTGTAGGAAAAGTGGAAGGAACACGTTAACGCAGCCAGCGGTTCCAGTAAAGGGGAAAAGCAATAAAGCGGTAGAGACGGACTCACCTGCCTGTTTCCTGGAGAGTCCACAAAAATCCTCTGAGTCGTCCTCTCCGCGGCGAAACAGCGAGCTCCTCTGCTGCTGCTGCTGCAGTTACCCAGTGCTCACACACAACCAAGTCTCCCCCCACCCCCCATCACACACACACACACACACACACACACACACAGGATTCATAGCCCAGTCGACCTGTCTTATCTTGACCACCAAGTTTCCTCGTGTACCTTTTCGGTGTTTTGATACATAAACATAGAATTTTTTATTATAGATTTTTAAAATGATATAACAAATTTTAGAAAGATACCTTTTAATTATGTCCTGGTTTGATTATTATCAAGTATAGGCTTTAATATTCTGTAAGGATGCGTTTTTAATGTCTGTAACTCACTGCCTATCTTGACCTGGGCCCTCAGTGAGGTTTTCCCGATTAAATAAAGGTTAAATATATTTTAAAAATAGCACTTAGTGGGTCAAAATAACTAATGAAGTCCAATAATGGCATGGTATTTGTAAAGAAAGCCGTTAAGTCCACATAGAAATATAACTGAAACAATTTGCTTATGCCTTTCTTTATGAGTAGGCCTATTACATAAATGTTATTGTTTCTTAACATTGCCTGACAACTGTATTAAATACTTTCTTAGCATGTATTGTAATGTGTACAACTGTCTGTAAATATAGTCCATAGTATCCATGTGATGTGTGCCTCGTGAGTGACCCCTCCTGGAGAAGAGATGGAAAGACAGAAATTCAAGTTCAGTCTTTTTCCTGTTCCCTCTTCCATGCTCTTAATGGAAAATTCGCCTATTTATATACATGTTTTAGGACAGTGGGTTAAATTACATGTGCCATATACGAGTATGTATCTATATAATTTAATACACCCACACCTAATAGTTCACAGATTGTTAAAGTTCCTTCTCAAAGCACAAGCTCTCTTTGTTACGCTTCCAGGCAAGGCAGGAAAGACCCAAATGCAGGACGCAGGAGACAGACAGGCTTTTAACTGTTTACTGAAGAAAATTAAGTTCTTTACAAAAAAGGTTCTTTTAGAGCGCGACGTGACAAACCATGGGAAGGGCAACGATCTGGCAACAAGACCAGGGAGACACTGACAATATATACACAAGAGGTAATGGGGAACAGGTGGAAACAATCGGGGCGGGGCAGACAATCACACAGGCGGGAAACACACAAGGACTGGAAGTAAAGGAACCTGAAACGAGAGGGAAGGTTAGACTTTTCAAAATAAGACAGACACGCCAGAACAGGAAACAGAAATATGACAGACATGAACTTAACACAACCGAGGAGACATAACACTCTTCCTGTTTGCTCTCACCTGCTCTTTCTTTATTCCAACTGAAATGTAATAATAGAGGGAGATACATGGACTAGAATATATTCAGATGGGCTAACACTCTTCCAGAGCTGCTTGACATTAACACTGTGACTGATGTAGAGATAGAAACCAAAAACAAAGGTATTTTTAAATGTATTAAGTTGGAACATTACTAGTTAAACAGGCTAAATCTGAGTTCTACAGCAGTATCTGTTGTTTGTAAAAGAAATACTGGGATTTAATTGTGCAAACATGCAGCCTTTAAAATGTAGTGGTTGATGTAAAACTATTAACATTTAAATTAGTTTCAGGGGTATATTGTTTACACTTTAAAATGGCAATGTATAGTGCAATAGTGATACTCAAATACACAAATTAATGAATACACCATTTATTTAGTATACTAAATAAATACTAAATATACTAAAAGTATACTACATATGTATTTTAGAGACAAAGTAACCCAAAACATTAGAAAATAATCAGATTACATCTATGAGCATTTCCATGGATTTTACTTATTCATAAGCAGGTGATTAATATTCTTAAGCAAACTTTCCTTCCCCTTTCTGCTTTAAACTACATATCCAGACTTTGCATAAGGAATTATACTGTACTTATAATATCTATGCAAAAAGACTGAGAATGGGGCCAAATGCTTCTTTTGTTCTTTCTTTCTTTCTGCAAAATACTTCCCTTATGGAGTAATTGTTTGCTGGGGGGATCTGCAATCCACAGATGGTTGAAGATGGCTGCCCATGTACCTCTTCCACACACAGAGAGATGTTTCTCATTTCTTTACGGGATCAAACAGATCACAATAAAGGGGCATGAGCAAACCAGAGGGCCATTTAGGCCAATGGTTCCAAACCTTTTCAGCTTCTAACCCCTTAAAATGGCTTTTGACCCCCCCCCCCCCCCCCATCACAAGTTACGGCCTTGATGTGGACATGAGAGTGATTTTTTCCTTCCGAGATTGTTTAATTTGAAGGATTTTAGAGGCATGAAGAAAGTAAAAATATCCAACAATTTTTTTTACAAGAAAATCCACTTGGATACCTCAGATTCATCCTAAGACCCCTTGGGGAGTGGGGGGAATCCCAGACCCAAAAGTAACAACTCATAATTTATTTGTTGATTATATTTTCTATTATTCATCTGAATCTGGAAAGCAACTGGTAACTAACGCTATCAAATACATGCAGTGGAGTAAAAAGTATATCTCCCTCTGAAATGCAGGTGTGGAGTAGGAGTATAAAGTAACAGAACATGAAAATAGTCAAGTACAAGTACTTACTTCCCACCACTGACTGTGAGTGAAAACTGATCACCAATCCAGCATGACCTATAACCACATTCTAACAGCCTGGGGCAAGTGGTTCTGGTAACATTTGCACTGGGTGGCAGTGTAACTCTATTTGTGTATCCTAATGGGGAGAGAGAGCAGCATGCTACAAGCTCCCAGCCGGAATCAAACCTGGGACACAGCGTTTACATGGTGTGTTTCTTAGGAGCAGAACTGTTGTTGAACAAACAGGAAAACGTGCTTGGAGGTGTGTTATTGACTCATTATATACTTGTCTTCTGTAGACTTAAATGGTGACCAACAAGTCGTGTATCTTAAAATTCTGCCCGAAAGGACACACGTGACCATTAGATGGCGCCAAATACTCAACTCACAAGACCTTTAAAGCCTCTTAACGCTTGTGTGTGTGTGTGTGTGTGTGTGTGTGTGTGTGTCCTGACGTGGTCTGTCTGCCGTCTAGTGATCGAGACACAGCCGCTGCTGACTAGAAGAGGAACCAGCTGAGCCGAACACGACTCACTTCTTTGCCGAACAGCTCTTTTGTCGGTACGTAACATCTCTTTCCTCTGTTATGAATATACTTTAAGCTAGTTGTAAATGAGCTTCTCCCCAGATAGCAGGCAGTTTGTTACCGTTGTCGTTAACCAGCTAAGCTAAGGCTAGCTAGTGCTAACCATTAGCGGTGGTTGCCTACGTTCTCCGTAACAGACTGCCGTCGATCTTACCAGCTGCCATTGGCACACACAGCAGACTACATAACATGTGAGGTGTTAGTTGTGGGTTTAATGGTCGAATATGACAGTAACGCTAGTCCAAGCGTTTTAATTATTACCGGTATAGTGGATAAATAATTATAATAATTAGTTTGATGATATCTCGTTTTTCAAGACACGCAACGCCACCTGTCCTCAACTGTGTGTATGGTGTGTTTAGCAGCCCAAGTTAGACACTGCTAGTCAAAGACTTCCTTTTTTAGTGTTTTTTCCTTTTTTATTTTATGGCTACATCACTGTTCCAGCTTGTTTTTAAGACGCTATGAATAGCTTAACGTCACAGTTTTAAAACCCTGCTGACTAACACTGGTAGTGTTTGCATGTTGTGCCAGTATCGTTGCATCCAGCTTCTATATTATCAACCACATGTATACATTTAAAATGTCCGCAGCAAGTGATACATGATGATGGGTGCCCCTTTTGTGGTGTTCTGCTTATCTGTTTTGAGATCAGGTGTCACCAGCTCATTGACCATGTTTGGCCACGGTATCTTTTGGCTGTCATAGTGAATACAACAGGTTGATCACAGAGTCCCTGCCAAGAAACCTCTCCACAGGTGGGAACAGCTCTGAATCTGCTGTGGCTGAGCGGACATGAATTGGGTATTTGTAGATCCACGACCAGTCTGATTTAGTTAGATATGTGTTAGAGATGTGATACGGTGCAGCCAGCTGAGAGTCATCCTGCTTCACTGCTTGGATCTGATAGGAACAGAGTTGGAAAGCTTTTTGTTGCACTCCAAGGAGGTTGCTTTGGCCAAGTTTGCTGTCTCACTGAGGTCCTGACATGTTTTGCAGCTTTGCTTAGACACTACGTTGTGGTTGGATCCGTCAGAAAGTATCACATTGCCTTGAGAAACTGTTATTGTGAGCTATTATATGGCTTTCCCCATTGAACATGTGAGAGGATGAGAGGATGTTTGTACATCAGGGCAAGTCTAAGCTTGTGGGAGTCAGGTGTGAAGTAGGAGCCTGTTGGCGTTTCTAACTGAATTCTTCTCCCGAGGGTGCTACGAGTGTGACTGCACCAGGGGCTTCAAAGGGGAAGCGAAACAATGCAAGTTGGTAACCAAACCGATGCTGGATTTGCATTCATTGTGGGGAACTCTGTGTCTTCAGTTGGTGTGACAAAAGACAGTAATTCACAAGGAGATGTGGCATGGAGTTAACATTATGTGCTTTTCAAGCCAGCACTTTCTTTGCTTTTAAGAAGAATCTGATATTGTACCCTTAGCATTCACAGTAGGTGTAAATTGTGTAGTGTAGCACATTTAAAACACCGTCAGAATGCACTTGAAGAGAATGATTGAGTATCATATGACTTTCCTTTTGTTGTTTCACTGTGAAGAACACCAGCTTTTTATGGGGACACCAGGACAGTGAGGTGGGGCATCAAGAGGAGTGGTCATGAAAATAACTGAGGAAAATTACAGTTTTACACACACACATACACACACACACCACAGCTGGGCGTGGGCCAGAGGAGAAAGGAACTGTGGCTCAAAGCCTAACTAACTTTAATGAGTACTTACTGTACCATTGCTATGAAAATAGCTCCCTTTTGGTCTGCTCAAACTCTGTGCAGAGACAGAGGCATGTTAATATTATTTTGTGTTGTTCATGCTTAGATTTAACCCTGAGATGTTGCATTAGCTTCCAGTAATAATCAGAAACATCTTTAGCATATTCACATGTAGAGTTCTCAATTATACTACATGCCTTTTTTCTTCAGCGTGGGAGAATATTTTCTTCCTTTGTCTACTGAAAAAATAAGTTAAACAATGTTTCTGTCATGTCACAATGGATTTATCCACATGCACTGTGTTTTTGCAGGCCATGATGAGGTGTTGACCCTGGGTCAGCCATGCCGTGAGATGATTGCAGCTTGGCACAGAGGAAAGCTGGAGCAGAGTGATTGAGAAAGAAGAATGGGCAGGAGCGTCTGGGGCTGCTGGCAAGGCATCGTCTCTACTGCAGTGCTCTATGGCTCTTTGGCCTTGTTTACCTCCATCCTCCACAATGTGTTCCTCCTTTACTATGTGGAGACATTTGTGTCCATCTACAAGATTGATAAAATCTCCTTCTGGGTGGGAGAGGTGAGTGACAAGAGACCTGGGTCTGTAGCTGAATGTCAGTTAAACACGTGATCTAAATTTTGACTTGGAGTCCAGGCTTGAAATGTAGCCCTAATTTACCAGTCCAATGTTGCTGTGTGTTAACAGCAGTTTTTAAGGCTGTATGTCAGGCCAGCTAACCAGTTTGGTAGGTGGCCACCAGGTTCAGCCACAGTTTTCTATCTTTTATAATCATTTAGACTGAAGAAAATTTAATGAGGCTGGAAAACGTCTTCTAGTTTCGATATACATGATATCTCTTTAGATATGGAATACTATGGGTCATGATGTATTTTATTTTATTTTATTTTATTGGTGAAGCAAGACAAAACACAGTATGTAATCACCTGGCATTCACAAGTATTTCACAAACCAGTTTTAGAGAAATTTGACATTATTATTCTTTAAATTGTGTATAATCCACAGACAGTAAAATCAACAACATACAATAAACAATAGGTAGTTAGTATATTGCCCAACTGTACTTAAAATAAAAATAATGAAATTGCTTGATGATAATTGGATTATTCAAATAGCTACTGAGGTCATCCTCTACATAAGTATCACAGTTTAGATCCACAGTCACCCCACATGAGTTCTTCTAATTCTTAGAAGCTTGATATCATGTTCTAACAAATTGATGAGCCATCATCATCCTTTAATTGTTGATTTGTATAAAGCATTATTGTCTTCTTATCTGCCGTCTCTGCTGCTCCACAGGCAGTGTTTCTTATATGGAACAGTCTGAATGACCCTTTCTTCGGCTGGCTGAGTGATCGCTCCTTCCTCAGCTCTCCTCAGTAAGTTCGTCTCCTTTTCCACCCAAGTAAACATTTAAAACACTGCAAAAACCAGCTGCCTCCAACAATTTCCTAAATCAGGCTTCCTAACCATGAATGTGATACAACAGACAACAAGTCAATGAGAATAAGAAGTTATTATTAGCTGGCAATTGTCTTTGCAAATTGCCATTATTTAATGCTGTCCCAAAGCAAAGAAAAAGTCGGAATATATTTTTTTTGTGAAGTTGCAAGATGAATTACAAAAATGTCACTTCCTTTAAGAAGATACAATAACCGGTTCTTTAGCTTATCTCAAGATATGTCAGATATATAAGCAATAAAAAGTAGGTTCGTTCTGAGGATGTTTTTTTTTTTTTTTTCAATTACGCATCCTCTCTTTTAAAAGAGTTAATAAAGCAACAGTCTCTTTCTCATTTCCCTGTGAAGAGAGAGAAGTAACCAGTGACACCAGACAGTTGACTTGACTTAATATCAGCATCATGTAGTTCCTACGATGTGTATCAACGCAGCCCATCTATCAGCCGAGAGATGCTGATGATTCAAAAGCATAAATGTCGATTTTCTGCTCATGTATGTTTTTCACATGCAGTGTAACATAATGGCAAAAAAGTCATTTTTGAAACATGACATTTCCCTAGAATATATTTGTATTTAGACACTTACTGGATCTTTGTGTAACATGATCCTGATATGTAGGAAACCATCGTCTTCATTCTGACATCCAGTCGCTCCTGACTTTCCCACACAACAACTTCTCTGAACTTCATTTATTCACCCAGCATAAACCCTTTTATCAGCCAGAGTAATGCTCATGAAGCTATGTAAACACATTATCAGAAGAAGAATTGTCAAACATAAGGCTGCCATCTGTGTTTGCATTACGTTTGGATTACGCAAACTGTGACTCTGTGTTGTCATAAGGTGGTGGTGACAGCAAAGTTGATCATGTTGTTCTGTAGAAAGAGTTTGTTATATCTGTTTATGATGATTTTTTTAGATTTTATTGTGTCCATGGTGTTTTTCAGATTCTGTATTTACATAGGTGGTTATACAGTATAACATCAGCCATGCTAAAGTGACCCCTAATATATCTTTCACCAGCAAAACAGACTCAAATACTGTAAGAGTCAAAAGCATTGAAAATATTTTTGAAATAGTTCTTATATTTTGAAAAGTATAGATGTTATATGTTCTGCTTAATGAATACAGTTTAGGGATTTTGCCTAAAGGAATACAGAATCAAGGTTCATTTGTTTTATTGACAGTTTATTGGTTATTGTAAACTTGCTTACTGAAAGTGATTTAGTCAGATAATGTGTGTAGTTTGGAGCATTTTTTTTATTCTCAGCTGTCATCCTTAGTTTATTCTGGAAACAAAAAGGTATCCATGACAAACTGTGACAGGACAAAGAATGATGTAGTCCTGTGAGCAGTCTGTAATATAGCTTACGTGTGGTAAAGAAGTTAGTCACAAACCTTTCTATTGCCCACATTGAAAGAAGAAGTGGTCTTACTAAAACGAAACTATGAACTGAAATTTTGCCACTACAAATAGCTTCAGACTATTTAAAGTAGGTCCTTTGGTCTGTATTTGACTCTGTGTCAAAATGTCAGTCTCGTTGCACCAGAGAAGTCACTTGATGATCAGAAAACTTGTGTTTTTATCTAATTACTGCAGGGGGTTTTTCCTCATTTTTGTTCGTTTTTCCACCCAGGTCCGGCTCTCAGATCACAACTCCAGAGGTGGTGCTGAAGCGCCTGAAGGCCCTCTCCACAAATGGCCCTCTCTTCGCTCTGTCCTTCCTGGCCTTCTGGGTGGCGTGGGCCAGACCAGGACTGCAGTTCCTGCTGTGCCTGTGTCTGTACGATGGTTTCCTCACTATGGTGGACCTCCACCACAGCGCCCTGCTGGCTGACCTCGCTGTGTCAGCCACCGATCGCACGCGCCTCAACTTCCACTGCTCTGTGTTCAGCGCTTTGGGCTCATTCTCCGTATTTCTGTCTTACTCCTTCTGGGACAAAGATGATTTCTACTCCTTCCGTTTCTTCTGTGTGACCCTGGCAGCTTTTTCCATCTTGGGCTTTTTCTTAGTGTCTCGCTTGCTACGGCATCGTTTCCAAAAGGAAGTCCTTCTAAGACAGGATGAGGCACAGACACTCAAAGAGTAAGGATTTTCTAAACATTTGTAAATTCTCAATAACTTTGTTTGAGATGTTTTTGGACTGTGGTGGTGTTTTTCCTCTCCATCTCACTCCTCTCTTGGTTTTCTCTTGCTCTGTCCCAGGCTGAGTGTTGGCCACGCTCCACTTACCCACCCAGAAAAACCTGTTACCATTGGGCAGTACATCAAGCAGCTCTCCAAACACAAGAATTTCATGTGGTTTGTGTCAATGAACCTTGTTCAGGTAAGATATGAATCACATTGGATGTGCTACGAGTGTTAGTAGAGATAAAGTGGGAAGACCTGATAAGAAATGTCCATCTAACAAGTGAAAAAAGACATTTGATTTACAAGTGGATTATATTGGACAAAATTAACATTGTGCTTGTTATCACAGCAGTCTCATATTATATAGATATGGTACAGCAGTTATTATAGTATTAAAAAGAAAAACGTAAAACTCATGTTTACCCTATTGAGTCAGCCATTCTAGTTTTTTAAATCCCATTTGTTCTTATAGTTTGCTAAAATTGAACTAATTATTACTTATTTAATTAGTTTATCTAGACCTTTATGTTAAAATCCTTATTTTTTCATGTGATACAGAAGGTGATTTGCTTTATCTTCCATGTTGTCGTATGTCCTTAGTTTTGTTTCATTTTAACATTCAGTTTTTTTTCCTACTCAGTAACATTCTGTTGTCTCTGCACCCCCTACAGGTGTTTCACTGCCATTTCAACAGCAACTTCTTCCCTCTGTTCCTGGAACATCTTCTGTCTGACAATATTTCTGCCTCTACAGGTTCAATCTTACTCGGTAAGATCCCTTTAAGAGACAGGAAACCACTCACACATTCAATTCTATAAAAGATTAAGAAAATCACAAATGATGATGTTGAAATTACTATGATTTTTAAAAAATATATATTTTATACTGGGTTTGACTGTTATGTGATGAAAGTTATACTGTATGGAAAACACTGACTGAAGGTGTACCATTACTGGCAGCATGCAAGCCAGTGACATACAAGCTTTTTTTATATCACAAGCACATTTTAGTTGCCAGTAATTGGATGAATATGTGGATGCAGCCCAAAAATCATCATCCTAGATTTAAAGATCAGGAAGTCCTCAGAAACCCAGTGAAGTGGTGTTCTGAAATGTGTCTCCTTAATTGTTAGGAACCAATCTAATTGTGGCAAAGATGGAATAGATTTTTATATTTCTATTCATTTGCTATCCGTCTTTCTTTTTACTATTCTTTCTGCTGTTAATTTTTTTTTTTAATGTAGCTCTGCTTCTGCTCCCACGCAGGGATCTCTTACATTGCCCCCCACCTGAACAACTTGTATTTCCTGACACTGTGCCAGCGCTACGGGGTTTACCAGGTTATCCGCTGGCTATTTATGCTCAAACTGGGACTTAGTGTGGTTATGCTGCTGGCAGGGGCTGACCACATTTATCTGCTGTGCATCTTCATTGCTAGGTATGGCCACGCGCACACACATCAGCACACGCATTAGGGATCCGATGTGTGACAGGTTGTACTTTTGTTGCCGTGTTTTGTTTAAGGTTCAAGCTGAGTGCACAACAACACCGCAACAGTAGAATCGCTCTGTGTCTAGGACTCTTTCTGTCATAGCCACGGTTAACTCAACATTCATTACATGCTGCATCCAAATATTGTGTAAACTTCTGGGAAAATGTCGGTTTTGCTCCAGTTTGTGCCTCTGTCGCTCTGAGTGAACAAGAGTGCTTTATTAATTTAGCCCAAAATCATTTACCTCAAAGGGCTTTAAAATCTGTACAAAACACTTTCTATCTATAGACCCTCGTTTGAATAAGGAAAAGTCCCCCCAAAATAACCTTAAAAAAAAGCTTGTGGGTGTAGTTAACTCTTTAACGGGAGAAAAGAAGAGAGAGCAACAGAGTAGGGATCCCTCTTCCAGGAAGGACAGACGAACAATAGATGTATTGCAGAGTAGACAGAAATAACAATAGTATGTTTAGAATATGAAGACACATTTGCTTACATTTTAATATGAACGTGATTTTCTGCATTTCCTACAGATTTTCACTTAATTTAGTTAGTCATCTTATTCCATTATTGATATCAAATACCTGTGCTGTTCTTATAGTTAACAGCATTCAAATGCTGATGGAGTGTGTGGTTAGTTATAGCTGTCACAGTCGTGGTAGTTGTCAACTGTGTGAATGCTTTTTGGTTCTATCTCTCAAACCTTCAGGCTGAGCTGATGTAAAAATATATCGGGCACGAGTGATAAAGCTGTTATTGTATTTCACACAATATAATGTGTTTTTTAGCACACAGGCACACCCAAGCACGCTCTGTTAGGAGAGAAACTGCTCTCAACAAATAGAGACATTATAAACGTTGATTGACACACCTTAATTAATGGGAATACCCTAAGGTAGAACTGAACAATGTACCTTTGATAAACAACTGCTAACGAGACCTCCATTTAAAACGGCCTTTTCTCCACACTGTTGGGGCTGGAGACTGTAACCTGACTTCTCTTCCTCCCAGTAACCGGGTGTTTACAGAGGGGACGTGCAAACTCCTGAAGCTGGTCATTTCCGATCTGGTGGATGAGGACTTTGTGGTCAATCGACGTCAGCAGGCCGCCTCGGCGCTCCTCTTCGGGATGGTCGCCTTGTTGACCAAACCTGGCCAGACATTCGCCCCTCTCATTGGCACCTGGCTGCTGTGTGTTTACACAGGTACAGACAGAAACACTGGGTCCTCATGAGGACGTGTACATAATTAACCTTGTTTCAAATGCTGCTACAAGTCGCTGCATTCATGTGTCTTTCTGGCAGATGAAGTATCAAGTAGCTCAGTTGGCCCAGCAAATTACTAGAATTTCAGCCCTGTCTATGATCAGTGTCTGTATTAACTGTTCAACGATAACACGCTGATAATGTTTTGTGGAACTGAAACCTTTTGAAAAGTAGAACTGTTGTGAAGGTCAAATAAGTGCGACTTGCACAACAAGTTGAACTGGACAAATGAGACAGATGTGCACAGACTCAACACTTATGTGGTGAACAGAGTTTCCCCCAGGAAATAATTTAGCAGAGGTGTAAGCCACCCAGATCCATACATATCGTCTTGTGATCAGATTAGTTAGTAGATGCCAGCCAAAACAATAACCGCACTCATACATTATACAGCATTTACAGCGTGAAATGACTCAGTGTTTTTTATAAAACACTGTGGGAAAGCAAGTAAAGGAAAATAAGTGGGGGGGTTTTAGCCCAATGTGAACTTTTTTCTCACTCTGCTCTCACCTGTGGGAGTAAACTTACTCTTTATTATTTTTCAACAGCCAACAAAATAAATGAATATAATTTTAATGAAAGGAATAGTTTGACGTTTTTGCAAATATGCTACGGATTGTTTCACCTTTAGACAGAGCTAGCTGCTTCGAGTCTTTATGATGAGCTAAGCTAATTTTCCCGGCTGTAGCTTCATATTTAGCGTCTCATTTAAATGTCAGCAAGAACGCAAATAAACTTATTTCCCAAAATGTAACCACCTAAAGGAAAGAACATTATTTTGTGCCAACTATGCATTTAAAATATAACCTAATGAGTTTGTTGTTACCTTACTAGTTTAGCCATTCATCCAAAACCAAACAATTAGAATTTTTGATTAGTTTTATTATTAGGGTCTTCTTTAGTCGTGGGATTCTCATCATATTCTTCAAAATGTTTGCAGGACTGCCTCATTACATTTTAGTGGAGGAACCATCCATTCTGAAAAAGGAGTTCAATGTGTGAATTGATTCATCTGTGCGTACACTAAAGGAACTACTTTTTTCTCTCCGCCCAGGTTATGATATATTTGAGAGGGAACCTGTGAAGGACTCTCTGGTTTCTGTGCCTGACGTTGCCTCCGGCTCAGGGACTCCGCCTCTGCGCCTGGGCTGCTTCTACATGTTGGTGTTTGTGCCTATCACCTGTGCCCTGCTCCAGCTGGCCGCCTGGTCTCGCTTCACACTTCACAGCCGCAAGCTGCAAGGGATCAAGACCCTGAGGCAAGGGGCCCAGCATGGCCACCTTATCGATGTCAAGGCCATATGAACTGAACAGAACTGGCTGAAGCTGCAGACAGACCCTTTGATAATGGCTTAGAAGAAGATGAGGAAGAAAGCTGCTCTGATGTCTTCACTCTGCAGCCCAGCCTTGTGTGCAAGAATATGAACCACTACACAACAAGTGGCTTCGTGGACAGTAAAAAATGCACAGTAGGCTGACAAATCCCACTGGGAAGAACAATATTTTAAAAAAGTGAAACCTGCCTTATTTTTTATATTAAAATATTGACCTATATTTATATTTGAACAAATGACCAAAAGATAAAGTAGAACCAATCAGTCCTTTGGATATAGATGGACCAAGGTTGTCAGGGTGCGCGCCAAAGATGTGGTGCCCTCTGTAAAACTGTTTGTAAAGCATAATTCTGGTCTGAAGTACAGTACAGTCTGAATGCCCTTGCTGCTAGGTGAATTGTCAGTAACATCAGCCTGAATTTCAAAACCAGGAGAGGAGGTTTATCCCAGAGCTACAGTTCTGATTTTAATGATGAAGAAAGTGAAATGACATTGCATTAATGTGTGCTGTTGATACTGCATGGAACCTGCACTTCAGAGCTGATAAATGGTTTTACTGTTTCTTTATATTCACACAGAATACCCTGCCAGTTTGATGTTGAGAACTGTATTTTTCGGATATGTCCAGTGTTGATGATGTTTTTGCACAAAACTGCCATTTGTGTTGTACTTCTAACATTCTGATTGTGACGTACTTTATGTACTGTAGTGATGAAAGTTGGAATTAGGAAATTATGCTGGTAAACATTATCAGTTCACTTTTGTAATTTTTCAGATTATACAAATATTGTGTGGCATTACCACAAATAAACCTCATTTATGTTCAAAGTCAACCAAACTCTGCTTTGCTGTGACCCCTTTTTATAAGACGAAATACCGGTTGAACCACAAGGAAGACCATTCAGACTCAACAGATTAAATTAATCCCGTGGATTTATTGAAAGATGGATGTTATTCAAACTGAGACAAAACTAAAATATGAAATTGTTGGACCATCTGCTTGTGCAAAATTTAAGGTAGAGAAGTGAAAACAAACTACCTTGCCTGAAACCAGCCATCGTATGAGGCACAAACCACTTGCAGTTTCAGTGAAATAGCCTTCGTTCTGTGAAAATGTTTGTTTGTGTAAAGGACATTTATAAGCCTGCCATGTCCTTGCAGGTCAAGACTTCAATACATGTGAATGTCGTCATCATCATCATGAAGATAATTGGGGCAAGTGTTGCAAATTTAGAAACAGGCCTGAAGGCATTATCCCTTCATTTGGAGAGCTAGAGAAACTGGTACAGTCTGTCTGATTTCACTGCAGTTATACTTTGTCTATAAGACACCCATGTTGTTCAGCAATGTCTTACAAAGGATTGGAACCTAAAAGGACAATGTTTCCTGCAAAACCACATCCCTCTGCTCAGCCCTGATTTGTGGAGAGTATTTTTGTGTATACACAACTGACTTACAGGTTGCAACTTTGGGAAAAAATACAGCTGGGCCTCTTTTAAACACCCTTTCCCTCTTGCTCTATGTTGGAACACTTCTGGCCTCCAGAGCTGCTGTGTGATCATTTGAGTAAACACACTAATTCAGGAAAATGCAAATAATAAAGTCTTAAAATTAGATTTTGATACAGGGACGCCTCTCAAGACAAGATCAGGTAATGAAGCACCCTAAGCCTTTCGTCAGTTTCAGTTGATACTGTGCTTTAGTGGAGCATACTCGCCAATTTGCGATAAACTAGGACCAGCTCTTTGTACTGGAACGCTTCCTGTGCGAAAACGGGAGTAGCAGGAGGTAATCCTCTCGTTTGGTTTTTTACAGCGCATGCGTACATTTTCTAGATCTGTTATTTTATTCCCCTTTGACCGTATTCCCTTGTTTTCAGTTTCACGGTTAAGCTTAATACTTTGCTTGACAATTCTTTTCATTTTGCTCACTCCAAGGGCAAGCAAACCCCTCCCAGTGAGGGATCAACTTACCGTTACCCGGCATGCACCGCGCTCAAGATTTAAAATGTTTATTAAATCTGCCGTTTAGATTGACATGCGTTTATCTAAATGATTATTGTTTAATCTACTGGGTATTCACATAACCAGGCTATACACGACGTCAACAGTTAGTTGTATCGGCACAGTTCCACCGTAACTGAAGGGTGTATGTCGGAGAATGACTCTCTCTACAGTTCAGCACTGAAGGCAGTACACTCATGTTTCTCTTCAGATCGTATAAATCTTTCGCCTTTTACTAAAGATTTCCGTGGAGAGGAACAATATGAGTTCAATCTAATTTTTTGATGCCCTGCCTTGTGCGGGGCTTCCTACTTTGTCAAAGAAAAAGAGCGCTTCTCAGCAGAGACACATGAGCAGAAAGACGCGCTCTTGGTACGACCCTGTGTCGTTATGACATGCAGCGTGTCTTATGGACGGCTGTTAGAGGACGCCTACTGAAGGTATTAACGCTATAGGCTCTACAATTATCGACATAAATATGCTTAGTTATTTTAATTAATGTATTAACGGAATAGTACGTAGGCCTACATAGTACCACATACTGCATGTACAAACGAAACTGATCGTATCACGGGTACAACCAAAGAGCAACTTTACAAAAACTAAATTGAAATAATAAACAATAAGAAAGTTAAATAATACATTATGTGCACATACGTTTTGGTGCCACATTCAAACAGTTATTGACAAAAATATCCAAAAATATTTGACATTAGAGTTAGTCCAGTTCTATTAATGCGTATGTAGAATTCCCCCCATTGTGTATATATAAGCAAAGAACATATGGAAAATTGGAAATTCGTGTTTTACGGGATATATACGCTGTAAAATAATAATAAACATATCCTATTTTATTGCTAACACACTATTTCAGTTAATCATATCTTATCTCAGTTCAAATCTCCATTAAAAAAAAAAGATGCCTAAAAACATTTCCTCAGGGTAAGAATTACATCTTTAGTAGTACACAATGAAATTTCTGATATTTATCGACATGCTGTACATTTACATCAAGCGTTTCTGTCTTTCAGAACGCATGGTTGGTTGTATTTGACCTGAAAATCCCCTATGCCTCATACTCATGCGCCAAATATGGTGACAGTGCTCAGCTGATAGCAGTAATAAATGCAGATACAAATTCAAATGGACCTCCTTGTGTTTTCTTGACATTTACTCTTAGGTCTTGTTTTACAGACATAAAGGTCTCATATCCTATTCAGCTGTAAATATGTCCTTTTGTGTGCCTATCATCTGCTTAAAATAAGTACAAATAATGACTAAATATCTGCTTCATTTTTATATGTTTTTGAATTTACATTTTAAATGTTGCTGTGTTGTAATGTCAAAATGAATCACCACTCTCTGTCAGTGAGGTACCATAAAGAGCGCACAGATATCAAGAATACATTTGGGAAGTATGGTTAAAATCATACTTCCCATTTCTTGCGGCTTTCGTGCTGTAATGTATCACTGGTTGCCTCGTTTGGTAAAGAAACACACGCTCACACAGAACAGGAAATGAACATGTAAGCAGCAGTTTGAGCTCTACCACTCCGGCTCTTTAGGTCCAAGACTGCTTCAAGGTTGTTTGAGAGGCATCCAATGAAGGCAGTTTTTTTGGAAACAAACTCAGGCAAGTGGACAAAGTATTATCCCACACTGACGCCTCAAGGTATGAAAGTCCAGGATATGATTTCTCTCATTGTTGAATCTGTTTTTAGCTTGAAAGCTTATTATAATTCAATTGAGTTGCACTGACTTACACTTCCTTTTGTAAAACGATACTGAGTTAACAAATTCAACATGATATTGTGAGTTACGTTTAAATTGGAAATAAGTCATAGAGCTTAGTAAAGTCATTTTTCCCATTTTGGTTAACTTTTTATTTTCCATTTTTCTGTGAATTTTACAATGCACATATGATTTCAACATGTAAACGTTAAGTCACACCTGTTAAAAAGAAACATTTAAATGTTAAGATTTAACAATATGACTACAACAAAAACCCCAAATTGCTCCTTTTGCATATGATTATAGCTGCTAACCCTGATTTCCTGTTGTTTCTTTGTATTATGTGTGCTGTAGGAGGCAACAAAGTGCTGTAAATACTCTGAATGATTTATGGATAAAACAAAGCCTGATAAGGCAAACTGAGATTGCTAGGTGACGTCGGACTGACACTGAGTCAAGGTTGGTGCAGGCTTCCTGTTTTGTGGCTAAAAGCAGTTTTCAGTCTGCTGCTCTATTGGTTTGTGAGTAAGCTGAAGCTGAAGTTGTTTTGCAGCAAATGGAAACAACTTCCTGTCTATTCCTGTGCACAGAAATAGAGGCTTTTACCTCTGCCTGCCTTTTGTCCATACTCTTATCTTCAAACTGTATCAGCCTTTCTTGTAAACCAGCATTCTTATGATAATGTCAAGTACGAACCATGGATGGATTACTGGATGGGCCCACTGGGCACAGGCACAGGGACACAAGGGGTCAGGAGCCAGAGCCTCAGTTTGAAATGACTGTTAACATTTCTTATTGAAAAGTCAATCAAATGACTACAAACACACAAACAAAAAAAGACTACACAATTACCACAAAGAGACACAACGCGAGTACAAAGAGACACAAAACGACTACAAAGAGATGCAAAGCAACCACAAAATGACTACAGAGAGACGCAACACGATTACAAAGAGACGCAAATGCCTACAAAGAGACACAAATACAAAGAGACACAAATGCCTACAAAGAGACACAAATGACCACAAAGAGACGCAAATGCCTACAAAGAGACACAAATGACCACAAAGAGACGCAAATGCCTACAAAGAGACACAAATGACCACAAAGAGACACAAATGACCACAAAGAGAGACAAAACAACCACAAAATGACTACAGAGAGACGCAAATGACCACAAAGAGACACAAATGACCACAAAGAGAGACAAAACAACCACAAAATGACTACAGAGAGACGCAAATGACCACAAAACAAGTACAGAGACATAAAACATCACTGAATAGATTCAAAACAACCACAGACCCAAAACAGGTACAATGAAAAGCAAAACGACTAGAAAGAGTCACTTTCCGTTGGGTCTTGCTGCTATCTAAGAGGGGTGGGGGGGCATTTTACGTGTCTGTGCCCAGGGGCCTGTCAACTCATAATCCGTCCATGACACTAACATGCCATGAGAGATCAAAGTGAAAAGAGGTTACATGTTGCTATAGGTGGAAGTGTGTGTGTCTATACTCACATTTATAATGGCTAGTTTTTGAAAGCCACACCAACTACACGTTTCCTTTATTTCCAGCTCCAAGATGTTAACACTGTATTCGCATTAACACAGAGGCCACACGGGTCCAGCGGAGCATGGCGCTTGTGTCAGTGCAGCATGAATATGAGTACACGGCGAAGGATGGTCGCCTTGTGTCCATCAAGCCTAATGAAAGTTACATCCTGGTCTCCAAGACTAATGAGCACTGGTGGCACGTCCGCAAAGACCAGCACACCAGGCCCTTTTATATCCCCGCACAGTATGTGAAGGAGCTCCCATCACTTACTGAAGACTCTCCTGGTTCTAATAAGCTGGATCCACCTGAGTGTGTGACTAACAGTAAGCCAGTGGACATGGCTAATATATCACCAGCGACAAGAGTGATTCGTTTATCAGCTCAGGATGACTCAAGAGAGACATATCGGTTCTCCACTTTTGGTTTCTGTGAGGACATACCAGATGTAAAGCCCTGTGAGACTCTGAAGGAAGGGCGGACTACCACCAGCTTTGCACACACCCTGGATAATATAAAGACACACAATTCAACCGGAGACCTTTCATTTACCTCAGCGCCTCTTAATACTGACAGCCTGCAACTGTATGCAAAACCTCATCCTGTGCCAAAGGTCAGAAACGGACAACAACAGTCAAAAAGCTCACTGCGGGATGATAAAGTAGAACAGCCACAGACTTTTCTACTCGATGAGGATATGGACTTCCCTTTACCCCCTAATTCACCCATATACGACACCATACCAGAGCTAAACATCCCCAATTTTGACGTATTTTCTGAGCTGCCTGATCCTGTTGCTTCAGATGACACATTCATGTTTGAGCAGCAGAATCTGGATCAAACAGCAGAAGCAACTTCTTCTACAGATGCACCTCCCATTGAGCAGGTAAGGTTTTCATGCAGTGTTACTTTTTTCATTGTTTTTATTCATCATTCTGTATTAGTCCCACTTAAGCTGATCAAAATGTGTCATTGTGATGTTACAGCCAGGAGAGGGCGCAGTTTTATCATGTAAAAACAGTACAGTGCTTAAAGAAGGTTTCATGTTTTATTCTCTTACAACATTGAATCAAAGTAGATTTAATGTGGCTTCTAGACCATGAAAGACCCTTTTATGTCAAAGCGAAAACATATCTCTACAAAGTGATCTAAATTCATTACAAATATAAAATACACATTACTAGTTTGCATTTATGACAAAAAGGTTAGAAAGCACCGCCCTTTGTTGATGTGTAAAATGCTGCAGCACAGTTGAAATCTCACCCCATGTCATTTAATGCCTTAATTATTTTACTTCCTCATCTAACTTTCATTTATCTGCATTTATCAATCTGGTAACGTTCATCAAGTGAAAATACAGCAGAGGGATTTATTCTGTCTTCACTGTGGGGTTCTGTGCACTCTCTGAAGAATACATTTCAAGTGTAACATTTAAAACTATGTAAAACTTGTTGACTTGCAACAAGTCCTTATATTTAATTCATATGTTAGGTAGTTTAATCCTTAACAAGGTGACATTTTATAAACATATCATTAGTTTTCTGTGTAAAATCTTAATCTGAAAGTAACCATAGCTGTCAGATAATGTAGTGCAATATGTCCCTCTAAACTGCAGTGGAGTAGAAGTATAAAGTAGCATAAAATTGAAATATTTTGGAAGTACCTCAAAATCTCAAAATGTACTTTTCCTGTTCCTTAAATATAAAGCCTATGAGCAGAGCAGACCCATTGTTTTAGAAAAGCCCACAGGAGACAAGCAGCAATAAGATCTCACGGGCTTACATGTTGCCCCAAAAGCACACAGACAACACAACAAAAAATGATCCGTAATACTAACACCGCCTTTAATGACATTTACTCTCAAAGCTCTCTTTTCTTAAAACGAGTAAAGAAATATTGCAGGGGTGAACAGATGTCACTGGTTATTACTTTTTTTGAATGAGGTTTAGATACTTTTAGTGGAGTCATCTGTCAGGCTTCAACATAGTGTCAGTTGTTTAAAGAAATTTGTTAAAACTGAACTAGGACTATTGGAAGACTATTGGTAGAGCGGGTCATCCACTAATCACAGGGTTGGCGGTTCGATCCCCTGTCCACATTTCATAGTGTCCCTGGGCACTGATCCCAAAGGACAGGCCAGGCCAGACAATCGGTGCATGAATGAGTGTGTGAATGAGAGGCAAACTGTAAAGTGCTTTGGATAAAAGCACTATATAAATGCAGCCATTTACCATTTTAAATGTACATAAGTTAGCAAAATTATGCTACTTTTAAATAAATAAAAAGTAAAAGTAGTCATAATCCAGAAGAATGGCCCCTCTGAGTGTTTTACTAGTATATATTATATTATTGGATCATTATCACTGAAGCAATAATGTCTATGTAGCTGGTGGAGGTGGAGCTCGGTTTAACTACTTTATATAATTTTGGGTAGTTTAATCTATAAAAACTCATATATTTTGTTTATAAAATCTTAATCTGGAAAGTAACTAATGCTGTAAGTAGTAGAAGTTTAGAGAGCATAAAATGGAAATACTCTCATTGCACTCCTCTGGACTTTGCTGGACTTACAACTAACAGTAAAAAAATCAAAATCAGAATCGATGCAGCAGAACCAGAGATCTTTTATATTGCACAGTCCTCTTCCTTGTGAAAACCTGGCGCCTACATTACCCACAATGCAACTCCACTGCAGAGAGTTTGTTACATTTTCAAACAACTGATGCTGACTCAAGTGACATCACTCGAGGCAATTTCGCGCAGCAACATTTTTCACATATGCAGTAACTTAGTAATGTTAATGTACTCCCCAAGACTTAGGCTATAAACAGACTTTGATGCGTAAAATCGGTGGAGTTCCCCTTTAAGTACAGTACTTGAGTAAATCAACTTAGTTACTTTCCACCACTCATTAAAACCATTGGATTGGATTAGATTTTAGAGATTTTAAGACTGAATCACTTGTTGATTTTGACACTTTTTGCAGTGATGGTCCCGACTTGGAATACCGTGTTGGTTGAGTTCACACTAGTATTTGTGCCAGCTCATCAGCATATGAATGGCCGGCCGTCCCCTTCATGCCAATTCAGTGGGCGAAAAGAGGTGTTTCTTGAGTACCTCAGTAAAAGCAGCTGATTCAAGCGCTCAGTTTTGGTCAGCTGAAGTTTCTGCGGGTGTGGAGTCACTTTTACCGGGTGTGTATTAGTTTAAATGTCGGATGAGTATTTGCTGGTTGAGTGCGCTCCTCTTGGTTAACTTGAATAGTTTAGGAAGAGCTGGAGGCTTGTAGCGTGTGCATCGGCGTTAGACTGGAGGAGTAGAGGGGGTTTCTTTTCGACTTTGGGGCTTGCAAAATGCTGTGTAGACTACAGCCAATGATGTCACTCCAGAACAGGTAACAAACAGGTCTTGTCGGCTGGGTGACTTCTTCCGAGGAAAGGAAGGAGTTAAATCCGAAAGCTGCCAGCCACTCCCTCAGCTGCTACCTGGTTTCCCCAGCACCGGCGACGATCCTGGGAGTTATGATTAACCGCACAGCAGGGAAACGATGAAACATTTGCGAATATATAGCTCGTCCAGCCTACTTTCCTGTTGGATGTAGTTTGTTGAATATAAACGACAACAAAAGTTTAGTTTCAGGTAAGTTTCACGCCATTGGTTTTGCACCTGTGGCAGGTTTACAGCAAGGTTACAGGATACGAGCCAGTTTGTGAAGGAGAAAGTGTTTGATAAGGCTTCTACTCACATGTGTGTGGCACTTTGAATCATTTAATGGCTGCAGCCTCTCCCAGTATACCCAGTGACTGTGTGTGTGTGCACCATAAAACTGTAATTACCAGCACAGTTTGTTGCTTTAGTGGGTGGACTTTAACACAATTAGATACATTTATATGAATTCGTGCATTTTTAACAATACTCGTTGTAATTTGTATGTTTCTGTTTCTCCTCTGGGGAAGAATGAATGAGCCCCCACACTTGTAACAGGACTGTGGACGTGCCAGGACCCCTCAAGTGCATTAATTCTCACTCCACAAAGGAGGGCCATCTCCATGGTGATGTGAGGGGGTCTGGCCTGACTCCCAACAAGCAGGGCTTTAGAGCTTTTTAGTGCCAGCCCTGCCATGCAGTTGGCGTGTGTGCGCATATGTAATGTGCAGAACTTGCAATTAGCCCAAATGTAGGTCGCTTAATATAGAGGGTATATAAGCTGTTCTTTGGTCTCAAATGATAAGTGGATGTCAGATCCAGTTGAGATTGGGAATCCAAAGTTTGGTTAGTTTTAACTTGCAGAAAGGTGTACTTGAATGCACATTCAAGCCTGTTTTGTTTTATGGTCTTCTTACTGGTATGCTTGATTGGTTGATGGCACCAGTGTGTCTGCACTTTTTTGTCTGCAAGAACCTCTCTTAAGGTCCATGATGAATATTGAACACGTGTCCAATGGATCTTTAGCACTTAAAGTTTAGATAATTGCCACAAGGGGTCCAATGTCCCATTGATCTTTGGCAACTAAAAGAAAAGTGACGCTGTGCTTTGTGCTCCTGTGCGCATCATAGCCCTGCCAATTTGGCATTTTGGCATTTAAAATGGAACAGCTTCCATATTTTGAGAGGAACTGGAGGAGCCATAGCTTCATCAAGAGCAACTTACCTACAAGAGTGCAGTAATTCCTGCTGCTCTGTGAAACAGACCAAATCAAATGCCAAAAAACTGCCCCAACAGGTAGTGTGAGTGTCTCATCAGACCTCACTGTACATGTCTGCACGACAGAACATGTGTCCATCAAGTGTCTAAGAACAGGTGCATGTAGCTTTCGCTCCCTGGTCAGGAAGAGCCTCTCGTAAAACTGCTGGGAACAGTGATGCGTTTTGGTATTTAACCAGAGAGCTTGCAAGAATGAGATTCATTCTGTCTCAGTTTGAGCTTTTACAAGCAGCCTGTGCATCACACAGGTTTGTGCACGCTTTATATTTGAACTGTATGCGCCTCATGTAAGATGTGGCAGTAGAGAGTTTGTGCCTCATGTATTACCAGTCACAGGTCATTGGGGTAGGTCATTTAACACCATTACTGGTTATATTCTGTTGTATTTTTTAACTCATTTCTCAAGTTTGGACTTTATTTCTTAATACAGGTAGCCAGATATGACATATGTCCTTGCTCATTTGTAAAACACAAGCAAAATATTAGAATGTTATTTTGTATGAAAATAGAAAATATTGGAAAGAAACATCAAAATATACCAATATAACTGATAGTAAAATGTTTAATTTTGGTTAACGTAGTACAAGTTGAGGAAGGAGATATGTCATTTCCGGCTACCATCTTTCTTTGGATTAGGAAATACAGTCGGAATTTGGAAAACGGGTTAAAAATCAGACTGAATATTATTTAATCCAGATGCATCCAGATGATTAGAAGAGTCTTTGAGGATTTTGGAAATACCTTCAGAACAGAAGGTTGTGTTCTGGGTTTTTCAATGATCGCTGGGTGTTTATTTTTCAGAAAAACTGATGTTCAGCTCCGTGACTCAGATGTAATGGTAATACATGAGAGGCATAAACTGGGGCTTAGGCAGAGTATGTTTCAGAAATATGTTCATAAAAACAATGTGGTTATCAGGTTCAGGGTTGTAAAGTAGCGCTCACGCCCAGCATGCAAAGAAGGATAAAAGAAAGCAGAAAGTCTGCATTTTTCTTCACTTTTGCTTTGACTTTCATCTTCTCGAGGCAGTCTCATAGACACCTTGCAATATTTATCTACAAAGTAATGTAAAGATAATCTAAAGGGAGCCTCAGCTGCTTTTTGTCAAGAGTTGCATGAGTCATATGCACGGGAATGTCTTTTGTGTCGTTACTATTTGTAAAATGTTTTTGTAAAGGTGTAATGACGTGCTAGATTACAGTGATCCTATCATTCAGTACATCCCACCTTGAATACAGTGGTGTTTTGCGGCAGTTATTAGTGCAGAGCAGAAGATTGCCAGATCCAAAAATCCCAGCTGAAGTCCTGAATATTTTAGACAAACTGTTTTCAGTTTGTTTGCATGCTGACTGTTGATCTCTACGTGCACCTGCAACTAAATGTCAAGGTGGCATCATTGCAGAGGAGTGGGGTTTCCAATTACAGTTGCGTCAGAGAGCGTTGCAACAACTGGTGCTAAAACATTTCCCCTCCTACACAGAAAACCTACAGAGTAAGAATGGGAGAAATCTGTCATGAACAAACAATATCAACAGGCTGTATGTCAGCATGCAGACCTGGCCTGAAGTGCAAAGATAAGAACGTGATAAGCTGATGGATTCCACATTGGGCATTTCTGGAGTTATCCTGGATTCTGGGCCATGAGGAGTGTGATGTAAGAGGGGGTAGAGCCAGATTGATTCAATAGCTCAACTGTGTGCTTTGTGGCGTGATTTGGGCCCCAATTTGGTGCTCCATTGTTTGATTGGATGAGTGCTAATGTAGTTAAGTAATCAAGCAGATTGCTGCTTCATGCATTGCTGAGGGCAGAGAGTTGTCTGCTCTGTGCTGAAGCATTTTCACCCTAACTTGTGCTCGAAAACATTGTTCAAGGTTTGGCAAAAAAAGTAGTGTCATTAATTTTCCAAGTAAAACAGTTTTTCATGACGTGTGAAAGATATCCTTCACCGTCATTGGACATACATCTCAAAAGTCAGACACAACAGTATCATCTTTTCAAAGTTTTTCCAAGGAACATTTGAATGGCAAACTATCTACTGTCCAGACACTAAATTTAACATGTTTTGAATGTTCCAGGAAACATTGATTCACCACAGCCATGATACACGCTGGAGCTTAGAAAGCAATGGACGAGCACTGATGCAGCAGCATAAACACAAAAGTTACCCGCAACCCTAGCCCCCAAAAAGCAGCCACAAATTGCTCTGCCTACTTTCTGCAGACTGGCTAATGTTGTCCCATGAAGAAGGAAGTGGTGATTGAACAATTGGCCCTTAAACCAGACATCCTGTTTCATGCAGCCACCCTCGTGGACTCTGTAGTTTTAACAACACGGCATCTCATCAGAGTGGCCTGTCAGAAGCAGCTCTTTTATATCATTGCGGGAAATTATTGCTTCCCTTTTTTTCACCCATTATTGGCTGAGTGACCTACTACAGTACTAGAGGATTGACTACTGTACATTTAAGAGCAGCTGCTGCACATGTAGAAGAAAACATAATAGTATACCTTTCTTGTTCTGTAACATGTTCTTTTTCTTCTTTTGCATATATCCTTAAAATAACAGAACTGTACTCTTTTTGTCTCCATGCCGACATTTTTTTTTTAAAATCATCACATGGGCACACAAGCAGGAAGTAGGTTGAAGTGACCTGTAAAGTTTATGTTGCTCCCTCTCTCTAACAGTCTTCTCTGCCTTGTTTTCATTGTCTCTTTCTGCTTTTGGCTCTTAGCACACGCAGACAGTTACCCTCTACCCCCCTATCCTGTGCACAGGAATTCATGCATATGAACACACACACACACACACACACACACACACACACACACACACACACACACACACACACACACACATCTCACATAGTCCCTTCCTGCTGCTATTGTAACAGAGCTCACAGTTCTCCTTTCTATCTGGGCTGCAACTGTCACAGCTGCTGCTGCGAGAAGAGGATGTGTGTGTGAGGGTGTGTTCGTGAGTGCGCGTTTGCCTCTCTCCCATCACAAGTTGATTGAACGCGGTCGCACGCTTGAGTGAATTCTGTGTCCATTTGCCCATTTGAATATATGGCTCCTTTTAAATAGAACGACATAAACATGATGGACATGTACTCCGGGGTTTGGTCAAGTCGGGCCAAGCGGGGCTTGACTCTTCCTCAGGTAGGTGATCAAAGCAGATTTTATTGTTACATTATAAAATTTAAGTCCCTGTGGTCAGCGTACTTTATATGTTTTGATGACAGCCTTGCTTCCTGCTTTGTGTAAACATGCCACCTCTGCTCGTGTTTCTTTTCCTGCACTGAGTCAAGTGGCATAAATAGTGAACCGACAGTGCTGACAGCTGTTGCCTGAAAGCTCACCCATTATGAATGTTGGTTTTGATGTTTTAGATCTTTAGTTTGGATGTTAAAGAACCCTTTTATGTGTTCTTATGTGTTGAAATGGCTTCTGAAAGCAGTTGCGAGAAACTCTATTAATGGGTTTAGGTCTGAATTTGACAGTTTCGTTTGTTGACATCTGCTGTCACTGCATATTTCAGGCAGTTATTGGGAAACGAGCAACGACCAGACCAGAGAACAAGTGTTACGATGTGTAATGTCATACTGATATACACGATGTTGCTGCGTCAAAATACAAGAGAAGTTTTGTGTTTTATGGTCAAGACAACAGTCGTGTTTTCTGTCTCTATGGGAGAAAAGTTGATAGCGTTCAGCTAGACGCTGCAAGATACAAACAAGGGCATAGAACCATTTGTGGAAGAAATATTCAGATCGTTTAAAAGCACCACACAGTACATTAGTTTAGAAATACTCGTTTACAAGTATTCAGAAAATGAAAACACAGAAGTATTATCAACCAAATGTAGTAACAAAAGTAAAACTGTGTGTTATATTTATGCATGATATTATTACATTGTTACTGATGCAGCTATATGTGAGCGTCATTTTACTGCTGTAGCTGGTCGAGGTGGATTTTTGACTTCTTCTATATAAAGTTAGGTATTTCAGTGGTTCCCAACCTATGGGTCAGGCCCCTCCTAAGAGTCACAAGATAAGCCTGAGAGGTCATGAGAGGGTTAATGAGGCAGGAAAGAAGAAAAACAGTTCTGCTACAGAAAGTTGTGTTCATTTTTTTTTTTTTTTGTGAAATACTCAATAATTTGACCTCGTTAAACCTTAAACAGTTATTTGAATGAAACCATGTGAGACGTTTAGTGGGACAGTGTCTCTTTAGTGGAGCTGCTGACAATTCTTCAACTCTTCTTCTTTTACAAGCCAAACAGGTTAGAAACTGGTTTAATCTTTGACAATGCAATTGTATTTTTATAAAATATCACGTTTTTGTATGTAAAATTTTGAAATGTAACTAGCTGTCAAATAAATGTAGTGGAGTAAAAAGTACAATATTTCCTTCTGAAAAGTAGTGGAGTAGAAGTAAAAAGTAGCATACAAAAAAAACAAAAACGTACAAGTACCTCAAAATAGTACTTAGTAGTAAAGTGCAGTGCTTGACTAAATGTAGGTGGACTGACATATTTGCATGGTAGTATTCAGTCATAGTATTCATTTCCTTCGAAGTGGTGACAGTATCACAACTTTGCCTCATAGCATTTGTTGATATGTATCTGCTTGTACACTAACACACACATCTATATCTGCAGGTTTCCTTTCATTGCGTGTAGGATGGGGGCATCCCAGCATAACTATTTCAGAGATCAATGATGCAGCTCGTTCATTTCCTCTGTCTGTCTCTGCGTGTTGTTTGGGATCAATCTGTTTCGGGGTCAGTTGTCTGGTTGTCCTCGTCGATTGCCTCATGGTATGTTGAGATCAATAATGAAGCAAAGTCAGCAAAGTGATAGCATTGAATAGGCAGATAAAAAAAACACACAGTTGATCATGAAATTGATAATGTGCAAATGCTCTCCTCCCCTTGCTATATTAGTTTTCTAAGTTTTATTCATGTTAACCGCTTTTATCTTTATCTCTGAGTCCTGAGCTCCTCAGCCTGTTGGCAGCGGTGGAGGAAGTATTCAGATCCTTTCCTTAAGTGAAAGTAGCAATACCACAATGTAAAAATACTCCATTACAAGTAAAAGTCCTGCATTCAAAAGCTTACTTAAGTAAAAGTACAAGTAAGTACAATATTTCCCTCTGAAATGTAGTGGAGTAGAAGTATAAATTAGAATAACATCGAAATACTCAAGTAAAGTATAAGTACCTCAAAATGTCACTTAAGTGCAGTACAGGAGTAAATGTTAACATGTTTCTGCTTTATAGCACTGCACATTTAGCACATTGATGAACAAATGCGGCACAGACACGCACAGGTCTCGGTAAATATAGACCATGAGGCTAGCTGAGAGACAAGATGTAGTTAGTGGAGCGTAGTCTGACAGACGGCAACCTGTCTTTGTATTTGTGCCATCATGACGGCGTATGAAAGAGGCCGGGTGGTCGATCCCAGGAGACTCACAGTCAGGAATAATGATCTCAGTGGAGCACAGGTGAGAAAAAGAACCACTTAAAGAAAGATCACATTGTTTTTTATTTTGGCAGGGGTCAAGTGTGACCGTGACACTTTTCATTGCGTCACAGTTTCACAGTGCTGAGGACAGAGGCAGCCTTTCATCACGTCTCAGTTTCACTCTAATTGTCGTTCTTTAAACAAATTAGTTGTGATGTTCGGCTGTATTTGCATGTCATGTTCCTGCCATGCAGCAAAGTCGAATCATGTGGAGCTCTGTTCATGAAAGTGAGACGACATGGAGGTTTCAGCAGCTTCCCTCTTACAGACAGAAACTGGAAATGCATCTGTTTGTATCAGAGCTATGAAAAGCTAAGCAGAGTTTTTATTCATTATAGGGCAGCTAGTTGCTTTGTAGTGGGGCAAGACCATGCCTCATGATAGTGGTGAAGTTTACCCTAGTTTTTAGTCCTCTGCAGTTGGCCTGTCATTGGTGTATTTTTTATTTAATTTTTTTAAAATCTAGCACTCATCGTAGCTATCTTAGCAAAACACACCACAGATTGGCACGTTAGTCTGCTTTGGCAGAAAGACTAATTCAGACATTAGACTCTGGACACCGTTTTGACACGAGAGCATTAAACTCTTGCGTGTGGGTGGTTTTGTATAGAAAAGAAAATGAGACTAGAATTAGGTAATGATCATTATTGTGGGAGGAACACCTCTGTGGGGTGTGTGTTTATTTTCAGCTGTAGGCTACTTCCTGTGCTCTGGTGCTCTGTGAGATGCGGAAGGCTGATTCACTAAGAGCTATACTAAGAACAGTGGGCTGAAGGCTGGTACTTGACACAGCTTTTAACTTGTGAAATACTGTTTACAGTAAAAACACTGTACATTAACTTTAGTTCTTGTTCTGTAGAAGCACCCGTGGATGTACTTGAGTTCCTACATCTGCATTTTTTTGGCCTTTTCACAGGTGGAGAATCAAAGTCTCCGGTCAGCTGTGTACGTCAATGTAAGACAACTTCGCCAAAGCATCTCCGAGTCTCCCCCCTCGGCTCCTTCGTCCTACTCTCCTTCCTACCTTGACCCAGAGGGATGGGAGGTGCATGTTGACCAAGAAAGTGGACAGGAGTACTACTACCACCCCGCCACGGGGCGCACCACCTGGGACAGCCCATTTCTAGACTCCCCCACGGACCCTAAGCCACTCCGCGCAGAGGAGCCTTATTCCCCCTCACCTCCTCAGTCTCCTGTCCTTTCTCCATCCACCGCCTCCCCCCCTGCCTGGACCTCAGACTGGGAGCAGTTGGTGGATGAGACCAGCGGTCGTCCCTACTTCTACAACCCGATGTCTGGGGAGACGTCCTGGGAGCCTCCAGAGCAGCTGAGCCCGTACCCCCCTCTGATGGAGCATATGAGTGTGCACAGGTTTCACGAGGATGGGCCGGTAAGGACAGCCTGGCTGCTCTACTTAGCCTCCCTCTGTCTCCTGTTTTAGCTTCACCCAGGGGAAAGCTGTAAATACAGTCTGCTTTTAATGGAATTAAATCTCCTGCACCTACATAGCAGACAGGACTCATTTTCATCAGGAGAGCTCGCAGCACCAGTGCCAGTCCCCAACAGCAGTGCCCCTAACTTTAACAGAACATATACATTTGTCCTCAATTTGAATTAATATTATGAGTATTCCAGACAATCACAGTCTTTGGGGGATTCAAGAAATATCGGGAAATGTTCAAATGCTTCACTTTTTTTTTTTTATAGAAGTATCTTGTATATTTCAAATTATTTCAGCTGTTTTTCTTTCCAACACCAGTAACACCTGGCCCCTTCTCTGCGCCTTAATGACTATTTTTGAGCTAGAGAACATTAATGGGCCAAGAATGAATAATACTTTGAGGCCATGGAAATGCTGTGACTTATTTATCAAAGTCATGTAAAAGTCATTGGGCTCTGTATCGGGGTCACAGTGGGAAATGATTCAGCTGACATTGTTCAGTGAGATGTAGCAACATTTCAACACAAAAACTAAACTGAGGCAAAGATCAGTGTCAGTGTCAGGCCTGCTGATGACTGCAATGGCTCGCAACCTGGAGGCCGGGACTCCCCAAGGGATGATTAAAGCAATAGTTTGACCTTTGGACAGAGCCAGGCTAGCCGTTTCCCCCTGATTCCAGTCTTTGTGCTAAGCTAAGCTAAACAGCTGCTAGCTGTAGCTTCATATTTACTGTACAGACATGAGAGTGGTATCAATCTTCCGATCTAACTCTGGGCAAGAACCCGAATAAGTGTAAACAAGCTGAAAAGAGAACTTCACTCATTGCTTAATCTGCACACAACTCATAGACATATGCAACCTGTGACGAGGAGTTATGAGTAGGCATTTCTTAGCTACAAAGGGCCACAAGCCAGAAAGGTTGGGAACCGATTAATTCTTTTCATTGTTTTAATGTACGCTGTGTTTCCACCATGTTTACATCCCCAGCCTCCTCTACCTGAGGAGGACTACCCCCCAGAGGATTACCCAGCTGCTGATCAACCAGAGGCCTACGATGAGCTCCTTGCCACGGGCCCTCCCACCCTCCTTAAAGAGTACACCCTCAGTCATGTGAGCCGGACCATCATCCCCCGGGCCAACCTGGACCGCAGTACCCCAGCTGGTTGGAACCTCACTGTGGAACAGAACGGGACCTGGGTGTTCACCAGTGAACACTCTCCAGAG
Organism: Macquaria australasica; assembly: GCA_005408345.1. NCBI lineage: Eukaryota > Metazoa > Chordata > Actinopteri > Centrarchiformes > Percichthyidae > Macquaria > Macquaria australasica. The sequence continues at coordinate 187,117 of SEMN01000471.1, read as the reverse complement.
CAGGTAGCTCCATGGACTGACTGATACGAATATATAAGAACAGAGCACATGAAGGAAGGTGGAATTTAAGTTCACAAAGGTCCTAAATACAGTTAAGATAGCCTTTATTTTAACCTGCAAAACACTTTAAAAGGGTTGGATAACATGAATTATTTAACAATTACAATTTACTTCTTGGCGCTGTAAGTGCCAAACATAGACATTGACATTAAGAGTTCCAACATGGCTACCATGATGTTTGATTGTGGAAAGTATTTCTAGCTGTCCCTCAGCGATCATTTGTGATCGTTTTGATGTCAGTGGGACAGAATCAAAGAGCGAGGGGCTCTCTTCAGTCTGAAGGCTGGAGGTATGTTTGAAATGAACTGGTTCGTACAAAGTGTCGTGGAACCCCATCTAAAGGCAAATTTATAGCCTTTCTGAACGGCCACGCTCAAAGGCGGGGCAAGAAAGCCTGCTGTCATAGAGGGGCGCACACTTTCAGACAGTCTCTCCTCAAAGGCATTCATGGTGTTGCACTCGGTCGTACACTTGAAAAGTGATGGAAATAGCTGTGGGAAGAATGAAACAAGACTACAGTCTACAGCCACGTTAGCGTCTTTGTGAGGTTGTACTTGGACACAGTGGTACTTTGAGCTAAATGCTAAAGTCAGCGTGCTAACATGCTGATGTACAGCAGGTGTAATGTTTCTTATGTTTCGCTTGTTAGCATGCTAACATTTCCTAATAAGCACTAAACACAAAGTACAGTTGAGGCTGATGGGAATCATTAGTTTTTCAGGTACTGGATCCTTTAAAAAAAATCTGACCTGATGATGGCACTAGATGTGTACTGATTTCTCCAACAACAGTAGTTGCTATAGCCTCAATAGACCATGATGCAGTGAATACTGTGCATACTCTTCCTTTATGTCACCTACCTCACTCTCTTATTCTTACCATCGCAACAGGACACTTTTAATTCTAAAGCATTAATTTACAGAAGTATTGGAGAGAAAGCTTTTGTATTATGAGCTGTAGTAGATTTAAGACATTCTTTCAAACCAGTCACCTGAAGCAGTGAAAATACTTTCAGTTTCTTATTTGGGAAACAACACAGTGATTTTGAATCATCTTTAACGAAGACACTTTTGTTATGTAACAGTGGATCAAGTCTTTGGATGATCGAGGGCAGACCTACTACTATCTGAGAGACGGCTCCAAGTCTCAGTGGAACCTGCCTGAGGTAAAGATCCGTCAATGAAAAACTTTCCGCTTTGTTCATGATGTACAGTAGATGGCAATATGTATCATTCAGGACACGAACCCGCCTAAACGTAGTAGTAAATGAAACTATGTTTTGGTCCCTCCAGGCCCCTGTAGCTCCTAGCCAGTCCAGGATGGAGAATGGTGTTGAGGCAGACAATGGGTCAGTCATCAAAAACTGGAGACACACCATAGGACCTACACAGTTCAGCTCAGCCCAGGATGACGGGGTACACTTTCGCACACACTCAGACCTGCATGTACATGTACATGGTGTGTCACACATCCAGGGTGTGTCAGCTGGCTTAAACAGAAAGCTTTAGTCAGGCTGAAGCAGTGAGGGTGAGTCCATGTTAAACAACCGACACTCCCAGGTTTTTAAACCCTTATTTAGCAAGGCAAATCAGCTGCAGTGCATCGTATTTACAGTAACAAGCTGACGACGGAGCTGCAGAGGGAAGGAGAGGGAGGGCTACAATTGTACACAAACACTGGGGAGTTGCTGGATACAAATACAGGTTTTTTCCTACTTAGCCACTCAGCTGTAGCAGTCAGGGCTTCAACACCTTGCTCGAGGGCACAACAGTGGTAGCATTTAAGTGTAGGGCTGGCCTCTGCGTTCATTTCTCACCCGCAGATTTAACAAAAAAGTGATCTGGTCCTCTAATAATGTTTGTGTCTTTCATCTTTTATCACTATTTGTGTTTGAACTTGGCACCTATAAGGTGTACATACACACTACATGGCCAAAAGTACATGGACACCTGGAAATTATATTTATAAAGACTCTGGAGGCTTGGTTAAAAGAAGCGCTACTGATTTGTTTAAACTAATTTATATTTCCTTCTTTCGTATGTAGACCATTAGACACAAACACAACCATAGAGAAAAAATAAGAATACAATGAAATAAATAAAATTAATAAAGCAAAAGGAAACGAAAAGGAGTCTTTTTTTTCCACAATCACAGCTACTCTAGAGACTAAGTGTACAATGTACCAAGAAATGTATCTTATCTGGTGTTTTCTGGTTAATATTCCAAATTAAAATTTTGATGCTATGGTCTTAAGATTTTTATGAATTCTAAATCCTAAAATCTCCTTCTGCTGTTCAGAGGTTCGTCCCAACTCACAGGAGGAACACGTCAGACTACAGCAGCGACAGCTCCAGCACAGGAAACTCTCCAGAGACGCAGCATAACGTGAGTGGTCTGCTGATACCTGTTACCCTACAATGACTAGAGGCTGAATAAATGACAGTTAGTTAGCCATTAAGTACTGTGACCTGCCGCCGAATCTGAATGGTTCCCTTTGTCTCTCTCTTAAGGCTTTTGGGTTTAGAGCCTGGAGAAACCCCTATTATCTGACCTCGAGGGGGCTGCGCTATAACGTGGGTTGTTAGTTTGAGTGTTCACCTGAGCTCGATGCATAGATAGCAGCGTCTATTTATGATGGGCAAAAGGCGTGACTTTAGATCACTTAAGGAGAATTTGTTGCACTCGAACAGTTTCATTCCCTGCATCAAAGATTATGTTCATTTTAATCCTCCTGTCTCTCATTTAGTGTTCCACTGCTGGGATGCATGTTACAAGCAACCTGATAAACCCACTGTTTATATTCCCATTGTCATGTATACCATATAGGGATATGAGGTCATGTCCTGATGGATTCAGGTAGTTCAGGGGTTAATCTGCCATACACTTCACTGCAGATTTTTGACTTATAAATGTACAGTGAACAACCAAACATAGCAGCCAAGATGATGAGAATCTTTTTTTATTTTAAATTCAGCACTAGGTCCTGCCTGAGTGCCACTGACGAAATAATAATATAATAATAAACTTTATTTACATAGCACTTTTCTTAACAAGGTTACAAGTTGCTTCACAGAAAAAGAAAACAAGTCAGCAGATAAAAACAACATAGGGATCCATAAAACATTGGGGGATAAAATAAAGTTAAAAAATGTTAAATGGCCGGAGTAAAATGATAAACCTAGTAACTTATATTTAGTAAGTCATATGCGCCTTCCTATATAAGAAAGTTTTAAGAGAGGATTTAAGAGATGCTAATGATGTAGCCTGTATGATTTCAATAGGCAGTGTTCCATAGTCTCTGGGCTCTAACAGCAAAGGCCCAGTCACCTTTGATCACAAGCCGGCACACAGAGAGTCAATAATTGCCAACCACATTCCTGAAAATGTTAAAAGTCGCAGAAATATTAAAAATATGCACAGTATATCAAAGGATAATTCAGGTGATATTCTACATTTTGCTTCTTATCAACAAATCTCCCAAAAAAGACCAAACCAACAATCTATTGATCCTTTTATCAGGTTTTGTGTGTGTGTATCCAAAGCCTGATTTATATCTTCTTCCTCTGTGCCACAGAGCTCCATTGTTGTCCAAAAACTATTAAAAAAAACACACAAGTGAATCACAGTGTTGTACTGGGTGAAATGTTCCTTCATTACTATGAACACACACACTGTAGTTCATTTTGAGTCAATCCTACATACACCGTCTTGCTGCTGTGAATACTCACTAGTGCACCAAATCTACGGCTAAAAATAGTCCCCAATAAAAACAGTATTTACTCCTGTTTGAGTGACGTTTACTAAAAACTACTGTGCCTAGCTCTTTTGGAATATTACTGAGCCCTTTTAAAAATTAAGATATTCATTCCCATTTTTAAACATTAAGGTTTTTGTTAGGAGTGAATGAGTTTGAGTGTCAGAGACAGGAAGGGGAAATCGGACAGTGCTGAAAGTCAGACTAACAAATTGTTAGATTTGGTCTTTTCATGGAATTTGTTGACGACAACAAAAATATAGAATAACACCAGCCTTATCCTTAAATCATACACAGAACAGACTAAATATTCTGTTGATTTATATTTAGTGATGGTGAAGTATTGCTCAAATGAACTGCATCAGCTTTTAATCAAAATAAAAAATCAAAATCTTTTAACTTCCCTGTCTCTCGGGAATGTCCCCCCTGCGACTCCAAACATGCATGGATGATAAAATCTGTGACTTTTTAGGATATGAGGCATGTAAGGCATCAATCATTGTGCACATACGGTATTGTAATAGAGAAGTTTGGATGTGAATGCTGTTGAACGTAATCTGCGTGCATGGCTTTATTGATTAACGTTTGTGTTGCAACATTGTACCCAGAATTGTGCGTCCCTCATGTCATCACGTAACTCTTCAACAATTACAAATAGTCTATAAAGAATTGAAATGTTGTGATCTTTCACATCTTCAGGTGCAGAACTTAGAGAAAGCAGGAATTCTCAACAAAACAAAAGTGTCTGAGAATGGCAAGAAAGTAAGGTAAGATGAAACTTCACTTTGTTTTTGTTGTTTTTGTTTTTTTGCAGGTATGACACTCATGTTTCAGTTTCAGAGTTTGTGTGTGTTCGGATTCATGTGTCATCTTCCCCAAAGCTCTCCAGTGCTTTGTTCCGTGTCAGTGATGGTGTTACGTCCACTGACCTTCCTCTTATTAAATAAAGATCATAACAGATGGTTGTTCCCCCATTTCAGGAAAAACTGGACCCAGACATGGACGGTTCTCCTCGGAGGAGTGCTGACGTTCCACAAAGACCCAAAGTCTACAGCAACAGGGGCCTCGGTATGATATACACTAAGTATTAGAGGAGAGGAAAGTGCTCATCCTGCGTTAATAAGAAGCTGCGACACCTGAATGTTGCATTCCTGCTCATGTTGTATTCTGTACATTTTTGAGAGGGTTGTGACTGGGTGAGAAGTTGTAGACAGAATTAATTACTTTTTTTGTTTTGTTTTGTTTCTTGTCTTGAAGTTCCAATACATTGCCTGAAACTTAGGTTTAGTCAGCACTTTGGAAATCAGTGTTTCATACCTAAGAAAGGGAATGAAGCATTGAACTGCAGCATGATGCAGGCTGGTTGTGTCACCTTTTATATGAGGAGTGACAGCGCAGACAAGCCTTCAGGTCATAAGCTGACATGGACAGTCACAGCTTTGTGTAACGCAGCTTGTTTCTTGGAATGTGGCGCCGTCAGTTTCGTAAACAGCTGTATTTTTTTTTTCTCCACGCAGAACAAGACCAATCAGATTGTTCCGGAGATCACGGTGGACCTGCGAGGAGCTACGATTGGCTGGGCCTCAAAGGACAAATCCAGCAAAAAGAATGTATTAGAGGTGTGTTCATGTTGACAATGGATATAATGTGATGTGTGCCATTCTGTAGATGTAAAGCAATTAACATATGTGCTTGTATTTTTTTAGCTTTATCTCCATTTAAGATCTGAGCCCCTACAGTGTGTAATTTATGCTTCTCAACTAAAACTTGATCTCATGTATTTATGTCGCATATTAAAATAAATGTTGTGAGTTCATGAGTAAAAGGAGATCATCTGGGAAGCATCGAAATGTGATTTTTGATTCACGTAATTACTGTTTCCCGAAGTGTCCTCTTCAACACCTCGTTACCTCTCCTCCAGTTAAAAGGCAAGAATGGCGTGGAGTTTCTCATACAGTACGATACAGAAAGCATCATCAGTGACTGGCACAAAGTCTTAATGGACACCATACGACAACTGGTGAGTCCCTTCACTGTCCATAATTGACAAGTGAAAATGATCCACATTAAACTGCAAAATATCTCCATCTTATCAAGTCATTTCTACCTGTAATAGTTGGACGCTTATTCGCTTCAGAGAAAGTGGAGGTGTCATCTGTTTCATGAAACGAGAAAGAATATAGCAGATTGCTGCTCTTCAGTCAAAAATAGTGGATTGTTATTTTAGAAAATACTTAAAATACGTTGATTTGCATTGCAAATATTCTTAATTAGCCGGCAGATTTTGTTATTTTAAGAGAAATACACTTTAAGGATTGAATTACAGACAAAAATAACTTGAGAAGAATATGTAATTGTCTTTCTATGTTACTAATCTCTTCATTTTGACAAATGACACTGATTAAATACAGTTTAATTTAGGTTTTAATGTGCAGTCAATATTGTGCAATACTTTTGTTGGATTTACTCACTCTGTTCATCAGGAGTACCAGGACCATCATTCAGAGGAGGACGACGGGGACTTATACGAGAAGATCGCCAGCACAGAGAAAGATGAAAAGGTTGGAGGCGGCATAGACAAGCGAAGATGTAAGTTGAGGAAAAAAAAAAAAATCAATTATCCTTGTTTAACTGTGGCTTGAATGATGTAATCATTTTGACCCAGTTAAGCTATATCAGGCCTGATGGGAACTACAATTACAGCCATTTTAAATGTCTAACGTTGCTTTTTCTAGCCTCCAAGCCGAGTGTCACACCCTCATCCAGCTCTGCAGGAGACACAGACCAGAAGAGGGTTCGAACCAAGCTGATGAAGTTCCTCATGAAACGCCCCACGCTTCAGTCTGTCAAGGAGAAAGGCTACATCCGAGGTAATTTCAGACAGCCGTGACATAATGTAGCTCTTTTTTAGACTGTGGCTGATTTGAATAGAAGCAAATGGAAAAAGGTACAAAGTGAAAATCAACCAAGAAGAATTTTACCCTACCAGACTTTGTACACTCATGGTTGATATTTAAACACATTGCATTTTCCAGCGCACATTTCAGTTGAATTTCAGTTCAGTTCAGATCTTTATTGTTCCACAAGAGGAAATTCTTTTTGCAGAAAGGCAACATACAAAACATACAACTTAAACGCAATAAAAACACAATAAGACGCAATAATAATTGAAGACATTAAATGTGCTGGTACTATTGAGTTTGAGTTGATTTGCATTCATGCTCACGGTTAACAACTGCATAGAGACAGAATTTACATCATTGTACATCATAAAAATATAAATCTATACATACTATATCTATATACACACATGCACCCATACATTTATGCTCATACAAACTCATTTACAAATGCATCCATACACTTAAATACAACTATGCATACATTTTAAAATCCATCTTTGTTCCATTCAGTTTTGTATTGTACCAATTCAGGCAATACAGATTACAACAAAAGGTTCATGAGATAAAAGCAATGAAAAACTGCAACAATAACAAAAGGGATACATTAAGATAAGATAAAGCTGTTTTGCTAGTGATGGCTAACACAGCCTGTGCAGTCGTATTAATATACATCACATTGTGTATATTTTATAAAAAAACATTTTTTTAATATTGTGATATGCATCTTACTGTTATTTTGTATATTGCATATACAAATTGGAATATATTTCTTTATTTTGTACTCATTTCCTACTGCATATATTATATATACAGTATTATATTTTATTGCAGTGAAATTACATAACCCCAATAGCTGCATTTCTGTCTATATTTTCTTCTATTTCTGTTATATATTTTCCAAATGTAACTACTAACATTTTCTCAAACAGAGTATTTATTCATTCTGTCTTCTTATCTAATGTGTTACAAGGATTAATAATATCTTCAATGGGATGATAATACTGCTACTACAACAACTACAAATATTATATTTACTACTACTACTATTAATAATAATGTTCTTATTCCGTGCAGACAATGTGTTTGGTTGCCATCTGGCCACACTGTGTGCACAAGAGAAGACCACAGTTCCTAGTTTTGTGGAGAAATGTATCAAAGCAGTGGAAAAGAGAGGTAATCCACCTTGTTTGTGTCACTGCCTGAATCATATTGAATCAGTCTTTTTGCTGTGTGCAGTGCAGAAGTTGACTTACTGGTGCTGATTTACAGGTTTAGACATTGACGGACTCTACAGAGTGAGTGGGAACCTCGCTGTCATTCAGAAACTACGCTTCAAGGCCGATCACGGTAATGTTTACAACAAGTTTACGTGTATTAAACTCAAATCATTCAGTCACTTTACATACAGAGAAAGCAGAGCATTCATAGTGCATTAAAGCACTCACTGTAGACAGCAGCGCCACCTGCTGTGCTTTAATGGGCTGTGCACCTGTTGTGTTGAAACAGAGGAGCTGGACCTCGAGGACGGCCAGTGGGAGGACGTTCACGTCATCACCGGAGCGCTCAAGTTGTTTTTCCGGGAGCTTCCCGAGCCGCTTTTCCCATTCAGCCACTTTAATAAATTCGTCTCAGCCATCAGTAAGCAGATTTTTGAATCTATAAATCTAATTTGAACAGACTATATCACCTGACAAACTTTGTATATTTGGTCTGAATAAAGCAAATATTTAAATTAAAGTTAATGATGCAGTTGATGGTTGCTAGATATTAATTATATTTATAACTGATTAATAACATTGGACTGTTTTTTCCAGGAATTCCTGATTACAATGCAAAACTGTCTTGCGTGTATGAGCTTGTCAAATCACTTCCTCCTTCAAATCATGATACCATGAAACTCCTTTTTGGGCATTTATGCAGGTATGCTTCACTTTTCATTATCATTGTTTTATTTTATCCTTTGCATGTTTCCATCAAACAGTTTGAGAACTTGTAACAAATTTATAAAAGTTGATGTAAGAATATAATTAAATAAGTCTCATCTCAGTTTACACATATATACACATATATAAAAACAAAACAGGAAAATTATGACTACTCACATTATCATCCCCCCCCTTTTTTTTTTCTCTGACAGGGTCATTCAATATGGGGAGGACAATCGCATGACTGTGCAGAATGTGGCAATTGTATTCGGCCCGACGCTGCTTCGGCCAGAGATGGAAGCAGCCAACATCACCATGCACATGGTCTTTCAGAACCAGATAGTGGAGTTCATCCTGAATGAATATGAGCGTATCTTCTACTCCAGCTAAAGCAGTCGCAAGCCTCCAGTGCACACCTGGCCAAACACCTACATGTGCTCAAGTTATTTCAAGTGCTAGATTTACTTTTTGCATGCACATAAACAGCTTCAATGCGACGTTTGAAATGAAACTCCTCTTGTAAAATAAGTTAAAGGGCTCTTCAAGTTTTCTTTGCATAGAATATTTGAGGTTTAACCACATAAAATTAGATAAAGGGATCTTCAAATGGTCTTTGCTGAGAATATTTGAAGCATGTTTAACCACTGTTTTGTCCAGATTTACTCCATAGGAGGGTGACACTGTTAGAACTATCTTTGGCAGTATTGTTGGATTGGAAATCGAGCCACACAGGTGTAAAACAGGTGTGGTTTGGTTTTCTGTTTCAGAGCTATTGAGCTTGTTGCTTGGGTGGAAGAAGGAGTGCATCAGGTTGGCCTTGCTCCCTGAAACTCTCGCTGTCTTAATCTCACAAGTCACTTTCTGGAGATTTGAATTGTTTTATTTGTATTTTTTGTCTGTTTTGGTTTGTCTAAATTGCAGTGATTATAGAACCCAAGTCAAACCTGGATGGATGCATTAATTTTCTCTTTAAGAAATGGTCAGTGAATGCTTCCGTCTTTATTTTAGAAAGTTTAACGACATTTAAATATTGTTTCGAATTTGAAATTACAGTATATCACATGGCAATAACTGAGATTGTATTCTAATACTGTGTTTTTGTTTTTCAGTCTCATTTTACCCATGAATTTTATTGTAATATAGAAATGTATAAAAAGAAATATTAATACCAACATATTGCTGTGAAGTAGAAGGTGACATAGAATACTTGTGCAACCTATAGATTATTTTCCACTTAAGTGTAAAACACCATTTTTCAATCATGCTGTACTTGAAGAAACTGTATAATAACACCATAGACAGTTGGCAGTAAAATCAGTCTGACCATAAACTAGAAAAGTGGATTCTAGAAGAGATTTATGACCTGTAAATAGAAATAGATGGCATATTTATGCTGAAAGTTGTTGAAAATGCACAAGTTATTCCATAATAAAAATAACTTTGTAAAAAGAACAGCTGTTCATTTATTCCAGTGAAAAGTCTCGTGAAAACGTGTCTGTAAACGAACAACATAAACACAACTATCTGGTATCATTTTAAAATTGGGAGATGGTTGAGTCAAATGTTATATAACTCAAGTTCAAGTACATAATCAGCAGGTTTTTGTCACATACGTTTTATTGTTTTACTGTTACTAATGCTTTAATGTGTAAGCAGCCTTTAAATGTTGCTGCTTAGTGTGGAACTATAGAAGAAGTATTAAGTACCATAAAACAGTAATAATATATTTATTAATATATTGCTTACAGTTTACTAGCTAGTTTATTTTATTGCTACTTTGTACTCTGCTACTTTATTTGAACATATTCAGACCTTTTATTGTACTCAGGTTTTTATACACGCATACATTTTTTTTTATGCCTGATGGTTTTATGTTTTGTTTTTAAACCCTGGTCCTGAATGACAAATGCACTTGAACAACAACTTCAACTTAATTCTCCAATAAAATACAAGTACCTCCAAAACTACAGTACTTGAATACATGTACGTAGTTACCTTCCACCATTTGTAATTCATATAAACTACTTGTATTACATTTTTAAATTTTATAATTTATGCATTTAAGTTTTAGATTGTGATTATTTTTAAGTTTAAGTTTATTTTTCAAATACACACAAACACAAACATATATATATATATAGATAGATAGATAGATATATAGATATATAGATATATATTTGGTAAAGTCTTTGGGAATCCTTTGTAAAAACAATAAAGCAAAGGGAATAGTCAAAAGAAGCATCATTAAAGAGTGGCAGTACAGCGAGGACAGCTGAAAGGAGCACCAAGGAGGAGAACATCTTAACAAGGCTGACAGTAGGACATACCAGACTTAACAAAACAGTGCGCATAATTAACAAACATCCCTCAGGATTATGTGAGCACTGTGAAATAGAGGAATCAGTGGAGCATGTCATTTTTAACTGCCAAAAGAGAACGAGAAACATTAAAGAGGGAATCAGTGAACTTGGAGTGGCAGAATTGAGTCTAAAAACTGTATGTACCGTCGGATTAGGGATTTTATTCCATTTTTTGAAAGAAACTGGGCTGATCAAAAGAATTTGGTGTTAAGTGAAATTTTTTTTAATTGAATTTATTCGGGGATAGCAGGTGGCGGTAATGCACCTTTACGCTGGTTGCCAGCCGCCATGAAACGGAAAAAAAGAAGAAGAATCCCTTGTAGCTAGTCGGAACCATTTGAGAGGTTGGACGCGCTTCCGGAAGCTGTCAGCTGTGGACACCGCATCAACTGCGATGAGTTTTGAGTGGCCCTGGCAATATAATTTCCCACCGTTTTTTACGTGAGTCGGCTTTCCCTGAGCCATATTTCAACGACAGTTCTATTAGCCTTCGTTGTTCATGTGTTATTGAGTCGCAGGGTTTTGACTTGCGAGCTGCCGCCATGTTAGCCGGCTAACTGGCTAAACAGAACAGGCTGCTAGGGAAGTGGAGGTGCACGCCTGCTGGCTTTCCAAAGTTTACGTAACAGCTCCGCTTGTTTTCGCTTGGCGACTCATTGAGGCTCGACCGCATGCGAATACTTATACAAATGAACATGTTAATTTGTGGTGGTTTATGTGCGTTAAGAGAGTCAGTCTAGCTGTTAGCTGTAGCTAGCTGTTTTGACTGCCTTAACTTGCTGTCGGCTTGTAAAACATTAATATGCTACTATTAACCAGTGTTACAGCGAGTTCTGCGACCCATCAATTTCAGCTATATATTGCCACTGTTTTTTTTTTGTTTTTTATCTTGGTCGCACGTTATATTTTAATAGCTGTTACCTAAATGTGAGTGCCTGCGGATACAGATATAACACAGCAGTAGTGTGTGTGTGTGTGTGTGTGTGTGTGTGTCTGCAGAGCACCGACAGCACATCAGTCTTTCTCCTGTAAGTGATGAACAATACCAAGAAGACCTCAGTGCTGAAATCCCTGTTAAACAAATTTAAGACCGACACCAAGCAGATGCAAGGAGCATAATCATTGTCTGTGTGCTTTGTGTTGGGTACGTAAGAGTACACTGGCAACCATTTTAAATTACTATGACTCTGCAACACAGTGTTGCACACAGGTTTCAGGAGTGTTTTCAGTGTGTTGACTTTAATCTGCTGTGGCCCCTTTTCTTCAGATAAATTAACAGGGCTCAGACGGACCATAATGTAGTAGCCTGTTTCAGGCACTGTTTCATTGGCAGAGTGTGGTAACTGATTCTGCTAAGCATCCTCCCTGACATTAAGAAACATACACTATTCTTTCTACATATGATCTGGGGCTATTTCTCATGGTTTGAGGTTGTCCCCTCAGTATGTTTAGGAATAAGATGATTATTGAACATCTCATCCCTAAACCACAGGCTTTGATATGCTGCTATGACAGCCTCCACTCTTCTAGGAAGGCTTTCCACCAGATATGGGAACCTGGCTGCAGGGATTTGCTCCCATTCAGCCACAAGAGCATCAGTGAGGTCCAACACTGATGTCGGGTGATGAGGTGTGGCTCACAGTCGGTGTTCCAGTCCACCAAACTGGGAGAACCATTTCTTTATGGACCTGGCTTTGAGCATCATGGGAGCATTGTCGTGTTGATTAATTACAGATTTCAACATTAAGATCCCAAACCAAAAGTATGTGGACAGAAATAGTAAATGGTATGGAAAAGCAAAATCTCTGATGACTGTAGTCTCACTGTATCATCTGTCGGTATATATCGTCATATCCAGCACATTTGATTGTTATCAGGCTATTAAATAGGCTTTATCATCACACAGCTGTCCCAAAACATAAGGGCTAGTAGGGGCCTACTAAATCTACAAGTAGGTTCAGGAGGCTGTTATCACCCATTTATTTCCGTGAGCCAATGCAGCGTGTTCAGGTGTCGTATTAAGAGTGACAAAGTCCGTGTGAAGAGAAGGAGACGGGTGGATGGATGGGTCAGACAAACAGGAACTTCACTCAGGAAGCTGGGGTTCGTGTCCCGTATGAAACCAAAAGTCAACGTTGACTTATTTAAAGTTTAAAGTTACAAAATGTTGGTTTCATAAGTCATGTCACACACTTATTTGAACCCAAACTATGATATTTTCCTAAACCTAACCAAGTAGTTTTGTCTGTATGAGACACCGAGGGGCGTGACATGAGTGATCAACCATGTGAATAGATGATAACGGCCTTCTGAACATACTAGTAGGTAGTAGCAGGCCCCTACTAACCCATATCTATGAGGCTGATAACGGCCATTCAATCGAGTGATAATATTCCAAACGGGTGTCGTATCACCTGAGCCAACATCACAGGAATTTTCGCTGCTTGACCTGGTTTGGTTTTCTTCTGTCATAAACAACGCACACATAACACACTTGTCCAAATATTCACAAAACACACACACACACAAAAGAAGATAACCAAAATCAAAAGACACAAATTCAATCCATCATGGGACCTGGGCGTGCAGAATAAATAAAATAAATATGGTGTTTGTGTCTGTTTGCCTTGTGGTGAGTGTGCGTAACGTCTTCTGCTCATCTCTTTGTGGACAGGCTACAGCCCAATGTTGATACGCGACAGAAACAGCTGGCAGCATGGTGTTCCCTGGCTCTGTCTTACTGTCGGCATCACAAGCTCTACACCCTGGACGTCATGGAGGCTCAGGAAAACCCCGTGTTCAACAACAAGAAGATAGAACGTATCCTAACAGTCCACCTGTGGTTCAGTCAACACCAGTTTCAAATCCATATTGTCTCTCATGTTTGCGTAGATTGTTTGATTTGGATCGCTAGTCAAGGGTTTATAGGCTGCCATCTTTATTGGGATATAAATTACACTAAACACACGATATTAATGTTTACAATCAGGGTCCAATCAATTTTAGCACAATGCCGACTTGCTGGCTGCCCTCCACACTGCTGCAGTAGCCTGTGTTGAATTAAATTTGAAGTCACTTTATGTTGAGGTTCCCCTTTTGATTCTGGTGAATATAAGTTCCAACACAGGAAGTGTGGTCACATCAGCATGATCACTGAACACATTTTACCTTTACCTGTAAGTCGGTTTTCCTGGTGTTACTGGAGTTAAAGGGGAACTCCACTAGTTTTACACATCATAGTCTGTTTACAGGTCTCAGGGAGGACTACTGCATATGTGAAAAGAGTTGTATAAAGCCTTTGTGGCTCCAGAGGGAGCTGCGTGAAATCTCATATATTGACTCAAGTGATGTCACTTGAAAACAATCTGGGGGTGTGGAGTTTATCAGATCTCTGTAGCCTGCTCCTAATTTCTGCTTGAGCCTAGCAGCTCGAGGCTACATTAGCCACTACTAGCATAACACACCTGATTCTCAGATGGAACTGTTGGTGGTCGAGATGCATTGTGGGTAATGTAGGCGGCAGGTTTTGACAAAGAAGAAGAATGTGTGGAATAAAAAAGATGATATCTCTGGTTCTACTGCAGCGATTTTGATCTTTCTTTCTTTTTTTTTAACTTTCCATTGTGAGTTAAACAGTCTTATAGGAGAGCAATGCTAAATTGATGGAGTGCTCTTTTAAGAAAGTTAAGTATTTTCTTAATTTGTACATTTATGGATGGTTAAGATGAGACGTTTTGAAATTCAAACTAGCATCAAGACACTGATTGTTCTCCTGTACATTTGGTACTTTGTGTTCTTGTTTGCCTTTAACTGAACTTCAGGAAAACTGTCAATGGAAGCAATTCAAGTGGTGTTTGAGGAATTGAGGAAAAAAGGTAAATTTTGTTCTGTCTAGATGTTTGCACAGTGTTGAGATTAGGAATACTTATCTCATTGTCTCACTGTGAATTCACTTCAACAGTAATAAACATGTTTTTATCATTGTGTTGTCTAACCTCAGGCAACCTCGAATGGTTGGACAAAAACAAGTCTCGGTGTTTAGTCATGTGGAGACGACCAGAGGAGTGGGGCAAGTTAATATACCAGTGGGTGAGTCATCAAACTTAAGACACACACTGTACTGTCTGTGAAAGTGTACATTTTTGTGGGTTTGTTGGGCTGATTAAGGATAAATGGAAAGAAGAAAATGTTCTCTAAAGCAACAAATAAGAGGTACATTTGAAAGCAGTGTAATTTGCTGCCGTCAGATCATGTTGTTCAGCATTACAATATTGTTATGTTATTCAAGCCTCAGACCAATAAGATCTACACTAAGTGACTCTGGTACAACCTTTTTATATGATATATATACACATGGAACGTAGGATATCTAGTAATAACTAACTACAAAAGGAAAGAAATAGGCCCTCTCCGCAATCAGTGTGTTTACATTTATTTAAATAACTGGGTTACAGTCGGCTTTCTGCAGTAACCTGATTTCTTAAATGTCATTTAAATAAGAGACCGGGTCTCTGTAATAGAGGTCAGTGTTTGGGGAACGTTCCCTAAAACCTACAGTGCCCAGCTGTTTTAGGAAATTACTGAACCTTTTAAAATATATGAAACCATATATTTGTGAGGAATTGCGTCTACAGAAGAAACCAATGGGCTTGGAGCTGAGTGCCAGAGGCCGGTCAATAAGTATTGAGAGATTTAAAGTATTGTTTGTTTTGGTCTTTTCGTGGGATTTGTTGAAAACAACACAAATATAGAATATCGCCAGTTTGACCCTTTAAGGGACAGGGATTTTCAAAATAGCCAAAAAGCCGCTCGCACCTCACTGAAGGCTGAAGTCCCAGCTGGATAATTTACCATGAGCAGACCCAGCATTCTTCATGTCTGATGATAGTTTGTCAAAAAGTCAGTTGCTGCACCTTATTAAATGCTCTCTTTATAACTGTGGGCTCCAGGTCATATCCCTCCAGTACAAAAAAATAACTTTTAACACTTTTATTCCCCCCAAACCTTTTCTCAGAAAATGGAGAACAAGTGTTGTGTCTGCCCTTCACTGTCAGAGGAAAACTGTTGTTATTAATTCTGATGTTAGCTATTGTCTCAGACTGACCATTACTCTGTTCTCTAACATTTTAGGTTTCCAAAATCGGGATGGTCAACTCTGTGTTTACACTTTACGAGTTGTCCAACGGTGATGACACAGAAGGTGAAGGTATGGTACCATTAAAATGTTAAGATGAATCGGCATCAATACATTTATTTGCATGCTGATTGATTAACATATTGAAATGTAATCACTTGGCACATGTATAGACCCTGTTGAAGTCAGTGACATCTTTTAAATCCCTTCTCAAAAGTAAAACAGGCTTTTATTAATGTCATTTTTCCAGTTTTAATTAGTCTTATATTTTTTTTATATTTTTTTCTTCTTTTTAATTGTAGCCCTGAAATGTTTCACTCTTGAGTTTCCCACACAAAGCACCTTGTAACTTTGTTTTGAAAGGTGCTGTATAAAAATCATATTATTCTTATTGTACCTTCTGAGATAAACTGTAATCTGTTTCTCCAGAGTTCCACGGTTTAGAGGAGTGGATGCTGCTGCGCTCGTTGCAGGCTTTACAAACAGAAGGCAAAGCAGAGATCATCACCATGGATGATGGAAAGGGCGTCAAATTCTTCTGAAACAGTGCTGGAATCACACACACACTCTGTCTGGGCGCCCTCATACTGTACCTTTTTACAGGCAAATTTTTAAGATTTAGCCATTTAAGGCTACACAAGGTGCACCTCAATGCCCCAGCCCAGAGGATGCTGGTTCTGCAGTTGTTGTTGCCTTTTGGTTTCAAAGCCTATTCTTATTGGAAGAGAACCAATGTCATGTCTAAGCATTTGGGAGAAAAAACATTTGAGGTGACACTGTGTTTAAAGTTGTCACTCTGTCTGTCTGAGGTAACATTTGTTGCCATTTAAACATGCAATGAGTCTTATCAGGGTAAACCCTATCATGTCTGAATTCTCTTGGGGAAAATCTTTCCCCACCAGCTGTAACTTTACTCTTTCTTTATTGTAAATACGACTAGTTTTATCCCGATTTTCCCTGTTAACAAATTTCCTCTGTATAATTAGCTCTGGACCTTTTTCTCGGATGTTGTTCCTCTGTTCCAACCAGACATCCCAAAGAAATCCCAGAACACCAGGGGGACTTTTTATTTTGAGAATAAATGCTTCCAGAAGAGGAACACCTCAGAGACTCGGACCACCAATCCAGGCTTGGCTCGGCTGAGTGTAATAATAGTGGACAATGTACAGATTGCTATCATCCTTTTATTGTGCAGTAGCTACTGTGACACTCCTGTTATCCTCTCTCTCTGTCTATATTCAACCTTCTTTTTTCATATCCTGTAGGAAAATAAATTAGAAATTTGCTAAATGTGCTTGTTTTTGTTTCTTTAAAATGTCTCGAGGTCTTGAATTGTCGTCGTTGTGTGGAAAAACATGAATGATGATGTTAACAGTGCCCTCACAGAGAGCTGACGTGCTGAGTGGAACCACAGTGATGGAGATGTGCTCTACTTTCTGCTGACGGCTGTACTGAAAGACTGCATATAGTGGATGGCCCACTCACACATCACGTGCTGTGTGTCCCTGCCTGTGGGGAGGATACAGCTCCAGGGACTCGTGTGTGTGTGTTTCTGATAACACTTGTGGGACAGGTGGGGCCCAGTGTGGCCTTGGCTGATAGGGGTGTCTTGTTTCAACAGCAGCAATAACTCTCCGCGCTGTGGCTCCCCCTGCAGGTTAGGCCCGCACGCTGCACCCCACCCACCCCCACCCCACGCCACACACACACCCTTGGTCTGCATATCTCTCTCATTCAGGCTGATTACATGACGACAGTCTGAGAGATGTCTAGTGAAATGACTCATCGGTTGTAGCTTAATTCAGAGAAACTAGAGCAGTTGTGCTGGTTAAAGACGGACCAATTAGAAGAGGTTACATCCTGTTCTGCTGCTTTTTACGCAAAGCCAGTGAAGTCAGTGGAAGGACTACGTGTGGCACCTGTCCAGCTAATCGAGTTTATGGATCCTCTTTAAAACACTGCCTTTCTTTTACATCTTATGCAACTCACAATTTAAAATTTAAAGATATTCAACAGATCTTTTTGGACACTAATTAGGTATAACACATCAAAAAAAAAAAAACATTCCAATGAGATGTTGGGTTTTTAAAGAGGATTAGTTTGCAAACACTCGTCAAATCATACAGTAATTAGCCTACTCCCTCCTGGATAGTCTTATTAGCAAGTCAAAGCTGCGAGGGGCGGAGTTGGGAGCGCGCACTCGGAGCGCACAGGACTCAGCCCTCCAGAGCTCTGTTGATATAGGCGGCCCCGTCCTTTCACCGGAGGTTATGGCTGAGGACTTTGCAAAGAGAAGAGAAGAGGACAACTCGGATTATTTGATAGGAACTATGCGTTAATCTGCGTTTATGTGCGCAATGCGTTTATGAATTGTTTTTACGCAGCGGCTGTCATGAGTAAGTACATTTTTCTTACTTACTGCGTTTTTTTCTTTACAATCTTAGAAGCTATTTCTAAGGTTGATTATAGCTACAGGTAATTGCAGATCAGATATTATAGATAGGCATGTTTAATCTTGTCTTGTTTGTCATGTAACAGATCTGCTATTTTGTGGTCAGCCTTTGTTTAAAGCCACTGACTTCATTGACATCATGGAAAACTAACTCGGTACTCTATTGTCCTAATGTCATTTCCACACGTAGGCTGTCAATCAAGAAGGCGTTGAACCTGCTACAATGTCACACGCACAGGTTGAGATACCAGGACGCGGTTTCCCAGGCCTCTCTGTGGATATGACCGACGACTGCTTATCCCGGGTCCCATCCGTGCTGAGGACGCACGGTTTGGGCGCACGGAGAAACTCTTATGGGCTGCAAAAAATTAGTATGGACATTGATTCGCCTCTATACAGCGGCGTCCTTTCCAAAGCCTTGTCCTGGTCAGCTGAGAATATTCTAACACTGCCGGAGTCCAGAGCAGAGGATGAAAAAAACGACGACTCTCCGCCGTCGCCATCCCCCGTTTCCAGCCCCGGCACCAGCTCTAACACGCCCCCCTGCAGCCAGGAGCCCCACGGTGGGAACTGGGGTCCCGTCCCGAGATCCAACGCTCAGGACGCCAGCTCGGAGTCTGAAAATGAACTCCAGAATAAACAGCACAAGATCTTGTCTCGCATCACGTTTAACACTCAGTGGGAGCAGGAAGAGAAAGACGACCTGGAGACCGAGGCGGTTGCAACCTCGCCTGATGGAAGATATCTAAAATTCAACATAGAGATTGGAAGGGGGTCTTTCAAGACGGTCTATAAAGGACTGGACACAGAGACAACAGTGGAAGTGGCATGGTGTGAGCTACAGGTAGGGTGGCTTCTTTTATACTTCTCTATAGACCAAAACTTTAAGTTACCAATTTGGATGAAAAAGTCTGCATAGCCTACAGGAGCTGATCACAACACATTTAATCAGTTTTAATTGTGGAATATTGCATTTCAGCTGCTATTTAAATAGCTGGCTGGATAAAAGCAATGATAAATGAAAATAAAATGAATTCCCTTTATGTAGGCCTACACCTCCACACCAAAGTTGCATTGGTTTTCAGCCAAAGTTTACACTGGATTTACTGTAGTATCTTCCTTTCCCTCCCCCAGCAACTAACCTAGCTCAGGTACAGCACATAGGCTGATATCTGCTGGCTTTCTTTTTTTTTTTATTAGACTCTGATGCCACTCAGAACTTATTTGTTTAAACTGTTGGCCACTGTCATCATCATCTTTAGTCTTTTTTTTGTGGATAAAACACAAAAACTTAATTATTCAAATATATTTAAATTGGAAATATTAAGTTGATTATAGCAATTGGTTAACAATAACAATAAAACAATGAAAAGAAATACAAAGTGAGCCACATAACTTTATGAAAAGTGAATCAGTGTACTCACACTTGCAGTAAGGTACTGAAAACAGGTGAGTGGTGGCGGCCTTCCCCCGTTTCCTGCCCCACTCAGCTCTAATCCCCCTCTCAGGTCATCAGAGTTGATGTGAAGCAGCTAATCTGCTGAATATTATTCCTCGTTGACCTTGAGTTGGGCTGTGTCAGGCCTGTTCATGGTAACCCAGGTCATCCTGTCAGCAGTCAGCTCCAACTGAACCACTCTGCCTCCTGTGATCCCCTCTAATCTCTGTTTTCATTAACAACCAGTGACACCAAAGCCAGCTCTCCGAACGCCTCATGTGCAAACTAAGAACAACTGAGAGGCAATAGGTCATTTATATTCAGCTCTGATGATCTTCCATCAGTATTTGTGTGCGATGATAGTGACACTTGTGCTTTGAAATGTTTCCACTCTGTGATGCAAGACTAGAAGATCTGTGAGATATTGTCTGGCTAGGGGTTTATGCTCACGTGTAGCATGTAAACATCACAAGTTAGACTGACCATCTAAAGTTTCACACATACTCTTTCTGTCTGTCCAGTCTGATGACTGGACAGACCTTTTTTTACGCCACAGTGATTGGCATGCAGTCACCAAACAGCCTGGGTAACAGCTGCCACTTATCTTGCTTACATGGTTTGATAGCACAGTGGAGGATTTAAAGATTTAAGCTTTAAGTCCACCCTTAACATTTGCTGTTGTGTGTGACGTTTATTGGTATCAGTATCTGGCAGCCTTATAAGCCTTCTTAGGTGCACAGTTGTGCCCTCATACCCTCTAAACCTCATATTAAACTCTGTGCCACTGACATTGGACTACATAGCCACTGGCAACAATCACTTTTATTCCGATCTTAAAGATATAGGAAGTTGTTTTAAGACATTGCTGCACATGAAAGCACCTTCTCACTTTGCTCAATAAATGATGCACAGAGGTAGTCTTTGTATTGTGTTTAAGCTCTGCAGGAGGCACCGACGCACACACAGTCAGGGATTATACAGGGTGAAGTGAATCTGGGCCCAAGGCTCAAGCTCGAGCACCAGCCGGTTGGGACGTCTGCCTCAAGAGCCCACCTGTCAGTTCACACAACAGGTGTCTGTTTGGGGGAGGCAGAGCCAGAGTCACTCCCAGGCTCTGAGAGACACAGATGTCTCTTTACCTGCACTGTTACAACACCACAGTGGTGGAGGTTTCACACCCTCAAGTCAAACACAAGGGGGGTGCATCAGTAATTGTGATCTGACTTTTAAAGCATACCCTTGCTTTTAACTTTAGTGGAGTGAAAAGTGTAACACATTGTGTTGCGGCTCTTTGGACAGGGGCCATATTGGAAACAAGCATGCCATTTCATCTCTTTACTTGAGACATGGGCCCAGTTAAGCTCCTTAATCACTCCAAATGAGCTTAAAGGTGGCCATTGTTGATATGGTTACTGTTGTGATAAGTTAACCTGAAAGGCTCCGCTGCAGTCGCATTTCTTCACTGAAATTACCACCCCGTCTTCCCCATGTGTCCTTGATTGCTTGAATGAACACAAAAGCTGGCTGTTGGTGGCTAAACACAATAACCCCTGTAATGTTGACGGAGCAGCAGCTGAAGGTGCGTCATTACAAGTCGGGTAGAAATTCCTTAAGCTCTTTTAACTATGTATTACAGAACCTGAGCTGTAATCTGCAGGCAGTTAAGATCAGCTGTTCAGACTGTGCTTTACCTGAATCCCACTTATAAAGATCATCATTTGTACTGAGACACTCAAAGGTATCCTCCTGTATGGAGTATATTGTCAGTGTTGTTACACTGAACTCAGGTCTTTCTGGGCAGTGTCTGCATGAACATTTTGTACTAGCACACAAAAAGTAAACGATACATTTAAATTCTTCCGTGACATGCAACACCGAAGCTCGGCCAGGGCAGTATAAAATACAAGACAGGGCTCACTTCACTGCTCATAAACTCTGCCAACTGCTTGATATTAAGGCTATAATACAATAGAAAAGAAACCACTCACTGGAACCCGAGCTCCCTTAAGATTATGTTAGCAATGTTTGGACCTGACACAGATCTTCCTCAGGCAAACACTCACATGAAGGAAATGAGATGTGTATATCACATAATATATAACAAGTAAAACATGTCTAATGCCTGAAGAAGACCAGTCTTGGATTTAAACGTCACTGATACACTAAATAGACTTTCAGGGTGCAGGTACTTTCCTATTATATTCTTGTTTATTTTTATATTGCCACTAACACACACAACAAATGATAGGAGACTGAATGATTTATCGCCGTGGACAATATTATCAGCTAATTGTAGCTTACAGTTATACCAGTACCAGCTTATATGTCGGCTGAATAAAAAAACAAAAAAACAAACAAGAAATGTCAGTACAGAAATGCCAAAGATATGTTTGAGGTCATTTTGAAACAGTTTTTCAATTAAATAAAACTCTGAGAAGTTTACTTTTTCAACTGTAAAATGTCTAATAAGCAAATTTAAGGGACCCTGAACTACCTCAAATATAAATATCGGTGTCAGCCTCAAAAATGCAGCATTGGTCGGCTTCAATAGATGATTATTTTGTACAAAAATCTAGACATTTCGGTCGGGAGTCATGAGCCAAGTATCAGAGATTCTTGACCTCTGCATCCTTCCTTATCTAATCTACACATGCCTGAATACAAACCATTTTTACTCGTAGCTCTAACAAATGTAAAGAAAACTGTTATTACAGGGACAGGGCATAAATACCAGAAACACCTGGTAGGCACAACCTATTGACAGATCAAACTGTACTTATGACTCTTGGTCCAAGAGCTGATTCCTCTTTTGGTTACATCTGCCATACCTCACACATTTTAAATATCCAATAATGTCAGCCCTGTAAAACAGTAAATGTAAAACCCTTGTATTTCACAATGCGTCGCAACTTTTATTTCACTTGTATGCCTTTTATTTGTAATAGTTATTTATTCACTCGTTCATCCCTAGTGAAGTTTTCTTTGTCTAGTTTTCCTTTGTTGTTGTTGTTACTGCTGCTGTCTTTCCTTGTGTTGTGTAAAAAAAAGATTCTATTAGTCTGACTCCAAACCTCTGAATTGCTGCCCACATCTCCAATTATTCATCAGTTCAGATAGAAAACATATACAGCATTTGTACAAAGTCTTGAAAGTTTGGAAAGTGCTTAATTTTACTCTTAAAAAGCTGTACGAGCCCTGCATATTGATAACTATAATAATAAAGTGAAATAAAATGGCAATTCGGTCTAATTATCAGGCCAATTTCATCACACATTTTACAGTAATAAAGAAATTAAGGAGTGGAATAAATTCATCAAGAACTTAAGAGCTTTAAAACGTGACGGTAAGTTTAGAGCTGTTTCTAAAAGAAGCAAGGAAAAAAAAAAACTTCCCAGGTGGCAGCTACCTAGCAACCATCCCACACACACACACACACACACACACACACACACACACACACACACACACACACACACACACACACACACACACACACACACACACACACACACAGGCTCATGGGTGACTCAGGTGCCATGTAGGCAACATAAACTGGGCTTTGGAGGAAATGTAGAGGTGATGAAAAATGGATGAGCCATTGTATGGTTCCCTCCCACTTCCATTCATCTATACTGAGAAAAAAAAGACTATGCAACCTACTGCATTTGCTGCTGTATGTCATTGTTATTGCTGCTTACACAAAACTGCAACAAATGTGAAATGCTGATCAGGCGTTGCATGAGCAAGAAGCTTCTGTCCAGCACAACTAACCGTGAATGCAACAGTGAACTACTTAGTAAATGATAGGAATGAGTGCACTGAGGCTCATCCTTTTTGGTAAGCCCCTTTTTAAAGGACATTGGTTGCACAATACCTGATCTTATTCAAGAGCAGCTTCCAGCTGTTTCCTTCAGCCTGCAGCAGTCACTCGCACACTTTTATACTCTCATGTTTAATTTTTAAACTGGAAACCAGCACACATTCTTTAATCATGCTTTATATAAACAGCTTCACCATGCTGCCTGTATTTGTCAGCACTATCAGTGTTTATGAGGCCATGTTTAATGTCAGATTGGCTTGAGTGCATTTAAAAATACTGCTAGCACCCACAACCAATTAGCCAATTCCTTGCATTCATAAATACAGGCTGAGAGATGTTTTCTGCTATAATAACATACCAAGTTGTAAAAGGTGGTGCACTCCTTGTGTGGTCGTGGTTTTTGTAGATGGTCACAAAGCTTGTTTTGGCTAATTAGAACTTTTAATTGCGGTAATCCTCTCCTGCAACACATAAAACTCTCTACTGATATTGTGCCTAATGTAGGCAATTATTAATCAGTTGTTCATTGGTGCTGCTTGGTATAAATAGGTAGTTTTATTGCAGCGAAGTTTGGTTGCTTCAAGTCTAGCATACATACTGTGCAGTATCAGTTTAAACTATAATGTAGGAGTGAATATACAAGTAGAGGCCACAGCAAGTATCAAAGGATCATTTGTGTGATGGAAACAAAGATGTAGTAAAAGTAATTTTCATTGTCGTTATTGGTGTCGAACCTCAATATTTTTTGGTACCAGCTGAAATGTGTCTTTAGCACCGAGGATCAAAAACTGTTGGCGTTGAATGTCTGGTCAGATTTGTAATCTTGTTATTCAGTCACAGTAGTTCCTGATTTAAACCATAATCATGCCACTTTTAGATCATGTATTTTATTTAGGCATAGTTCTGGTGCGGCTGCTTGTGTTTAGAAAGCATTCAAAGGAATAGTTTGATATTTTGGAAAATATACTTATTCAAAACTGCATCAGCACTAGCATCGAAACATTTCAAATGATACCCAGCACTTGTCATCATTCAGTTTCAGCTTTGTCTATCCTTATTAGTCCTAGGACACAACTAATTAGTAAATCATTTCAGTCATTTTTCAAGTGAAAAAGAATGAATGCATTTCCCTCTTTCATAGCGGCAGCTAGTGTATTATAAACTTGTCGGATTGAGTCATTTAATTGATGTAGAAAATGCATTGAAAACAATTGTGATAACTTATTAATTGCTTTCAGTTACTTATCAAGCAAAAACGTCAAACAGTCACTGGTTCCAGCTTTTTATATTTGAGTATTGGCTGTGTTGTATATGTATCTTTTGTTTTGAACTGTTAGTCAGACAAAACAAGCAATTTGAAGCCATCACCTCAGGCTCTGGGAACTTATTTTCACTTATTTCACTATTTTCTGACATTTTACAGACTAAACAATCAATGAATTGGGAAATAAATCAACAGATTATTTTATAATAAAAAGAACTGTTGGTTTCAGCTCAACTCTGTATGTTTAAAAGTCACCAGTCTCAAGGAAACCGAGTTACGTAAGGACAAATGAAAGGAGGAGGGGGTGGAAGATTTACATCACCCCTGCTGTAGTAAGAGTTGGAACCATTACTGTAGTGAATGTGGGCTCACTGGGTAGCTGCACTGTTTACGTTTTAGCTCAGAGTTTTAAAGCTCATAATAGCACCGGATTAAATGAAAGCTGTAAAACCTTATTAACGTCTTGCTACTCTGGTCTGCACAGTTTGTATTCTGAGTTATAAGGTTAAACAACAAAGCGTAAATCTAGTTTGGCACAAACCCTAGATTTCTGTTGCTTCTCTCTCATGCCAGCCTGGGCCTCATATACAAGCCTGGCTGTGTAACCTTTATCTGAATGTGGCTAGTGTTCAGTGACATAACACAAGCTGTGGGCTTCCTATCAGTTCCACTGTAGCCAACATCAACACTGTCTTTCCTTGCAGGGCCCTTGGTGCAGCGAGATCCAGCTTATCAGGGCCTGCCAATGTTCTCTGAGGAGAAAGTGAAGGAGGCCCACAGTGATAGCCTACATTTGCACATGGCAGCGCGTCACTTTGACGTGAGGGCTGTTTGTTTGTTTGCATTAGCTGTGCACAGTCCTGAAAGGAAGGCCACACTGTGTCACCTATAAAACTTGTACTGTACTAAATGTGCACTCATTTGGTGATTGCCCTGCAAGATACAGCGTGTCTCTATCATACAGTATGCACTCAGTGCTGAAACTAGATAACAGTGTCTCATTGGCTGCTGTTGATAGTATGTTAGTGTCTTATTGAGGGTGGATTCTGTTGGGTACAAGCTGGGGCAGCATGGTGGCTCTGTGCTCAGGGGCCTGGGGCCATTTGGTGTGTTTGTGTGTTTCTACTGGAAACTAAATCGCTCGTATGTGTGAAGATGAGGGTGAATGTGTTTTTTTATGTCTTAGCACTGTGATAGACTGGTGACTGCACTCTGCCTCTCACCTAATCTATGCTGGGGGAGCAGCCTGCTCCCCTGCTCAGCAACCCTTACCAGGATAAGATCCAGAAAATAAATGGGTGGATGGTACAAACTTGTCAGATCCTCTAAAAATTTAAGAGAACTACACATAGAGGCCTTTAGGAGTCAGAGAATCAGCATACTGAAGGCCTTTCATGTAGTCTTACAAACTTAAATTTTAGTTACTGGTGTATTTAATTTAGTACTACATGTTTTTTTCCATGATAAGTAGTTTGTTAGTAGTGTATTTACTTTATTAAATTATGTTTAACTTTAGTAGTCTGCAATGTCTGTCCATGTAAAATGAGTAACATTTGATTTTTAAGCAAATCTAAGTAAAATGCTCCTGTTTTCTGTGAAAGACGGAGCCTTACAAAGTATTATTGTCATTGAAAGTATGCAGACGTATTATTTATAATACATATTATTCAGTTTAAGAGTTGGAACATATTAATACAATAATGCATTTACAATAGCTTGAGTAAGCCTCTGTAAGTTTTGATTAATAGAAAGCTAAACACGATACCTTAGATAAGCGAGTGTTAGTCAGGCTGCCGAGACATACAAACACAGTAATCTGACTTTCTGTTGGTTTTTCTATTATGTTTAAGGCCTCAAACATCCAGAATATTCTGTGAAGTCATAACAGAGAAAATGTAAAGATATCATTGACTTTACACATAATAATAAAATGTTTCATCGGTAAGCAGTACAAAGCTTCTCAAATGGAGTTACATGTAACTCTGCCGGCCACAGACTGGGAACACTAAGTGGAAAAAACTGATTGGAAACTGGTTCTCCATCTGCCAGACGTAATGATCTAAAGCCTCTGTCTCTGCTGGGTCACTGCTTTTATTGAGATCCCTCTGTAGATCGATTTCAGCAAGTGGTCCAGGTTTGTTTAAAGTTTTCCAGCTTCCAGTAATAGTACTCTGGTGACCCATATTTTATACAATCAGTAGCTCTGCTTCATGTTTGTCAGATGGAGCGCAATGGAAAGCTTGTTTCTTGACACCAGGCTTTGGAGATCCTTTCAAAATAACATCAATATCCATTCCTCTAGAGGAATCTTTTGTGTTTACTGGAATCGCATCGGCTCTGTCTTTCAAAGGAGCACAAATAATATTTGTATATCTATAACATATGTCTACTGGGACATGCCCTTACCTCTCAGATAAGCTCTTAATCCTCTGTCAATCAGTGCATATTAAAACTATTCTTCTTAAAGATGATTCCTAACATGCTTTAGGCCTCTATACACAGTGCAATAACAGCAATCTTGTAGGTTAATTGCATGTCACACTGTGCGAGATGAAACTAAAAAAATCTGTGTCAGAGAACTTAACGGTGACATTTATTCTGTGTACTGCACTGTATCATATCTTTACTAACATGAATATTTCCTTATTATTATATTGCTCTGTATGCTTATAAAGTATTTTCAATAATAATACATTTGTTTTAATATTAACTCGGATGCATTTGAGGAGCTGGAACCAGCTTTATTGATAAATGACTTCACCACGTTTCTCTCACGATTTTCTACTTTTGCCCAAGACAGTCCAATCTCATACAGTGTGTAGGAAACATCTCTTCTCTCCACAGTGTTTTGAGTATTGACAGCCTGTGACTGTACGGCCGTTCCTTTAGGGGAGAACACGTGGTCACCCTGCCGTTTGGGCCCTGGAGAGGCCCGAGTCCTGCTTCCTAAACAAACCAAAGACCTCAAGTTTTAATAATAATAATAATAATAATAATAATAATAATAACTTTATTTATATAGCACCTTTGGAAAGCAAAGTTACAAGTGCTTTACAATAAGGGCAAATAAAACAGTACAGTCAATCCAGTAAAATAATACAGTAAAATAATAAAAGACAACAATAAAATAATACACAAATCACATAGGTTAAACAGGATAAAATCATTTACAAATTTAAATTGCCATCATCAAGACAAAGCCGTACGATAAAAGTAAGAAGCGATTTAAAAGAGGATGTTGATTTTGCCTGCCTGAGGTCTTCCGGCAGGGAGTTCCACAGTTTAGGGGCCAAGACAGCAAATGTCCGGTCACCTTTCGTGACAAGTCGAGAATAGCTGTTGGGGCTCTGAGGCCATAGTTGGTAAGGGAAAAGACTGCTCCATGGGGTAACCTCTGGTCATTTCTGAACTGACCATGTGTGTCGGAGCATACAGGACGGAGGTGTCAGGAGTGTAAATGTACTCTAAGTTGCCATGTGAGTCCTGGGATGAATCGGGCATTGGTGTACATTACCTGTTTGGGGTCCGCCACCTCGCAAGACCCATCAACAAACACTTCAATGTGTTTTCTCAGTCAACAGAAAACCTTAATTTGTGTTCCTCCCGGTCTTGACCTGTGCTGTCTTAGTTCACATTTACCTTAAACCTCTGTGGGTTTCTAAAGTCAGTGCTCACATTCATGCTCTCAAAATATTCGTCATTTTCACTCTTTGTTGGACAGAGTTGAGCAGCCAGTGGAGGATTCATAAATCTTTTACGTTGTTGCCTTCCTGTGACAAGGTCACCACTTGCATACCATCACTTCGTAAAGTATATCCGGTCCTGGTTGCCAGTGGCACTTGATAGCACATCCTTGTTTGTCAGTGTAACACTATGCGGCTGCACCCCTCCTGCAGCCAGAGCTGAAGTGGAGTACAAATAAACAAGTTACCAAACATACACATGTAACACATACTTCATGGTTCATTTCAGTTAAATGTTTCATTTCGTTTGGTTTTCTAGATTTTACCGAAAACATCTATACAAAACACTTTTTTTTTTTTGATTATGAAGTGAATAAATCTTCCAGATATTTGGAATTTCAAGTGATATTCAAGGATTTTATCAGCTTTGTAAAAAGCAATATTAAAAAAGACAAAACTTCCTGGAGATGAGAGCACCTTGTCTGCTTGCTGGCTGTTGCTGAGCCTGGGGTCATAACAGCTTCAAAAGGCTTTGCTCTAACGCTCTCCTGGTCAGATCTCAGGCAAATACTAGTTCCCAAACAAAGCTTTGCATGTTGTCCGGCTTGCAGTACCAGATGTGTGGAGCTGTCTACATCAAGACACTTCAAACAGTGACAGCTTTGTTGTCATCTGTAGAAAAATATACTTGTAATTGTTTAGACCAGTGGCTCCCAACCTGGGGGTCAATACACAGTAAATTTTAGGGGGGCATGAGATAATTACAACATAGAAAGAGAAGAAGAAAACATTTATTTCTGTAACAATTTCTGATAAGACTCCCTTAATAAAGTGTTTATAAATAGGTAACTTATAGATGGTTAATTAATGATTTACAAATACTTTACAGATCATTTATAAGCCATTAAAAGAACAACTTTTGGGCTGCCAGGTTTTGAAAAATCCCTTTGGTTGATGTTTGTCCTCTTGCAGCATGTCACTTGCTTTGTCCTCATCAAGAAAACATCCACTGGCCTGTTTGACAACTTATTATCCAAACCAAACTCCATTTATTAACAGCTAACATTTACAACTACAGACTTGATGGATTGTTGTAAAAACGTAATACTCATTAATGACTTACTAACATTTGTAACTGCAGCTTTGAAATAGAAAGACTGAATACCAGCCAAAGAATTTTTTTCACAACCTGGCAACCCAAACGTTACATCACACATTACATTAGTTACAATTTATAAGCCCTTTTATAAAGTGGTACCAATATTCCTTCTGCACAGAATGTTTATTTTTCAGACTTTCTCCTTCATTTTTCTAGTTCTACTTCTTCAGGCCTTTAGAAAATTATTGAAATGAAACAATCTGGAAGACAAAACGATTGGGAACCATTGGCCTAGACCTTCTGGTGCTTGTATTCTCCTTCTCCTGTTTGCATGAACCCACCTAGGCTTAAACAATCTATAACAAGTATGTGTTACTGTTTACTGTTCGGCCCAGGTGTGCCAAACATGGCGCCATAAGATCTAAGGAATAAGCCCAAGAGGGACATACCTTTTAAACCCTGTCAGATATGTATTGTCATGAACTTGTTGAGGCCTGTTGTCTGTTAAAGGTACTCCGGATGATAATTATTGTAAACATTTTAAGATAATTACGGCCTCAGGTAATTCTTGTAATCAGATTGGCAGTTTGGTGGTTACATCCACTAACCTCAATGATTAGATGGCATCTGTGTACTACAAGGCTGCCATTAAAAATGTCAGTGGTAATTGTGAAGTGGTTGGAACATTACAGCATTACAACCATTTAAAAAAAAAAAAAAAAGATTTACACCCTTTTTAGCATATAATATGTGGCAGTTGTAACCCCCAGGGTGGCTCATTCTTAAGAGGTCAGTAACATAATACAAAGTCAAACAGTAGCAGTAACCATTTTTATTTCGTTTTTAAATAAATGTGACCCCAAAAAGTACAAAATCAAAGTACCAACAAAAAGAATGACGTGAATTCATGTACAATAAAATATTTACAGTCACATATTTATGATTTTTTCAATTTCAGTAGCGGTAACTGATCGTAAAGGCCTCGCTGTTGTAAAGATGTACGCACACAGATTATTGTTAGTGGCTGCCACAGTTGCCTGAGGAGTTGCCTCAGTTTAATCAGGTTTAAGAGCCCACAGGTTCGCCTTGGCACTTTATAGCGGCAGAAGACGTAACTGTGACGGAACATGACCGGCTGTTATGTCCGCTGTGCCAGTGTTCCTAACACACAGTTTTCAATAATGGCCCTCAGTGTGCAGGATGAGGAAACAGCTAAATATATGTTGTTTATTTATGGGAGAGTCTCATGTGACACATTACTTGTTTATTGAATTCTCACACAGCTGCTCCATTAAGTAAACTTTTCACATCAGTCAGGTACACAGGTATTTTAGCTCAAATCAGAAACTTGTTTAAACACTGTTTAAACTTTCATCATAGACGGGATTTAATCGTATTTGTGCCTGAACCAATTTAGATTGGATGGCCTATGTCTAAGCTCTTTCCACCCCTTTTCTGTCTTCTAAGTCATCATGTTGACCTGACTGCTCTGCTGTATTTTTGAAGACAAAACTCTTACAGGCTGTATCCTCCAGGCATCTGGTGATCTTTCTGTGGTTCAGTGGGTTTGCTGAAAAGTACAAAGTGTTTGTTCCATTCACACTCTTCTCTTCAAATACCATTACACTGAGAGAACCACCCATACACTCTCCCCTCCAGCATTTCAATGCCTCCTTCCCTTGCAGGATTATTTGATCAGATTGGAGCAAGAATATGTCCTCTCGTCTCCATTTAACGTTGACCTGAGATGGCTCAGGGGTCAGCTGAAAAGTGTCACAGGTCAAACTGTTGCATACACACCATCCAAGTTAAGCGTTAAAGTCACAAAAGTGGCATTGTTTATGAATTATGGATAAATCAGTCTGAGGCCTGCCTGGGTAATTCCTTAAACATCTAACATATTGATATTTACTGTACTGACATGTCAGCCATTGCAGTTTACAATTTAAGCATTAAATGGACAGCTACAAGCAAGTGTATAATAACAAGCTAACATGTAAGAAGCATAACAAAAAGACAATGCTTATAGAGGAAAAGGAATGAGACGGATCAGGTGGGTAGCGTGCAAGGAAAAGTTACCGGTTACTGTAATTGCGCAATACAAATCTCAGCTTGAAAGGCAAGAGGATTATTTAAGAAGAGAGGTCTTAAAGGATCATACTATACATAAAGGATCATACAAGTGCAGAGCCCTTTATAGAGGACTGAGGTTTTAGTGAGTCACTAAAAGCACCACCAGACAGGTTAAGAGATGTTAGGAATAACCAAGTAAACAGACTAAAGATACAAGCCAAACAATCTTACTCTCTCAAACAAGGCGATGCAATACTTAATGAGACCACTTATACTGTACAGTTCAGAGGATAACCTTGTACTTGTGCAAATATATTAGAGCAAGACCGATAAATCAACCAGGTCGATATATTGGCCAAGAATTAGCAATACAAGTATGGCATAGTAGGTTTGAGGTAATTTAGAAACAGTGTCACCGTTACATAGTTTGTCCACCAGAGAATACTGACAAATTGATTTTTCAACTCTAAAATGTACAGCATAAGTGTATTTTGGCCACAATTTGTAAATACATAAAAAAATCTAAGGGATCCGTATCAAGATTGTTTGTTAATGTTGTGTGTTTATGTTTAAAAACAAAATTACTCTCAGCCAATATATTGTTATCAGATTTTTTAAAACTAAAATATCAATATAGGTATTAGCCTCAAAAATCCAAGTATCTGTCAATATATTCATATCTAGAAAAAGGATCTAAACCTCTCAAGACTTGCTTGACAGGCCACTTTTTCACTATTGAAATACATGAGAGATAGTGTAATCCTACATCTAGGTCTCTTTTACGTGTGCAGGTAATTAGCCGGGCGCCACAAGTCAGGTCAGGTAGTCGGTGTGGGAGCAGCAGTCAGAGGCTGGTTTGAGTCCTCAATCCTTATGAGATTAATGGCTAACCTCCCTCTGCCCGCTCCATTTACAGAACATGTCAGGTTTTCCTTGGCATAGAGCACACTGCCACCTCAGTTCTCACCTGCAAACATCTAAATGCAACACTGTACCACTGTGAGTGCCTACATGCGTGTTTATACAAAGTGTATGTCAGTCAAGATGGGTATGTCAGTCTTGGAGGCGTGAGGTCAGACCGTTTTTTTTTCCTTCTCTTTGCCTTTGACCTCAATCCCAGAGCTTGGCGAGTCAGTCGTCACCGCCTCTGAAGCCGTGGAGGTTCTGGTCTTTATCTGCAGGGCTCCTCACTGTCAGCATCTGGAGCATGGGAGTTATGGCCTGTTAACTGCACTTTCAATAATAAGTTAATGACAGGAAGAACAGGGAAGGCTTACCTTTTAGTTCCTAAAAGGGTTCAAACAGAAGTCAAGGGGGATGGAAAAGTATGAATTTGATTATTTGTGGAGTTATACAAAATTTCGTATTTCAGTATCACAATTTCCCAGAGCCCAAAGTCACGTCTTCAGATGTGTTTGTTTTGCCCGACTGGCATTTTAGAAGCTGGAACTAGCAAATGTTTGTTTGACATGTCGTGTTCATGGCCTGGTTGTCATAATAGAGGTGCTGACAGGGACTTCTGACAGGGACTTCTTAATACCAGTGGCTCACCATCAACACTGCTTATGTAACTCCACTTACGGCACCAAGCCCAAGTATTTCCAACCCCAGCTTTTGCAGACCCTCAACTCAACACACACACACCTCCTAGCAGCTAAGAATAAAACATCCAGCTGGAAGAGACGACAGTATAAGAAAACTTTTAGCAGAGGCTCATTCGCACACCTCTAAATCTAGACTGTTTTTATGGATATAGCCACTTGTCTTTTCATAATGGAGATGGTTTGTTTTTGTGGCTCCCCCCCCCCCGCATCTCTTTCTCCAGTGTTACGCAATGATTTTTGGCCTCATAATTCAAAGAGGGGAGGGGGAAGAGGAGGGTGGGGGCAGATAGATGCAGTCAAATATCCCATGGAAAAGTTAAATAGAAGCCTTGCACTGCTGTCAACAGAGGATTCCTTCTTCGGGAAATGCCAGAGGGCTTCTGACTAAAGATAGATATCGTTAAGTCTAATTGAAACACATTATCATTATCTGTAATAATGAAAGAAATAATCATGTTTATTAGACTTTTCTCTGATGAATTGGTGGCTGTGATGATGTGAAAACAGTCTCAGTCAAACTGAAGCATTACTGTATGGTTGATTTTCATTTCTGCTATTAGTCACAGCTTAAGTGCATGTGTTTACTGGGAGGGACCCTTAAATTAGCCAGCACCAACAACAATGCAATCAAATGACATCATCGCAATGTTATCACAGCTCATACTTGTGCTTTTTTGTTTCCATCTGTATTTACTTTTCTACTACATTTGACACTTTTTTTTTTGACATTTTAAATGAACAACCCCTCAGTTTGGTGGCTTGAATCAAGGACAAGTTTTGATGACTCACATCAAATAATCACCCATTATCAGCTCCAGTTTGTTCAACAGCTCACATTTTATGAACAGTGTTGTTCAGAGTTGCCACAGCAGGGTTTTGGTTTTTCCAAGAGCTCCTCTGAAGCTGCCAAAGGTCTGCATTTTACATTTTAGTATTTTGCAGTCATCTAGTTAATCCTACAGTTTTCTAAGTGCCGTGGTCTTCAAGTGGCTCGGCTGCATGTCACAGCTATGTTACACTGACTCTGTGCTGCAAACAAGCAACTATCCACAGGAGACAAAGCTTGCTACACGGGGGTCTGATGTTATCGCACTAAGATACATAAATATCCAGATGCACATCAACCCATAAACCCACTGACTCACTCACTCTGGCTCAAACTGCGCACATACACTCTGACATTAATGCCATTCATGTGTGATCTATAGTAGGAATTAACCAGTGTCCACATCTGTAATTTGCCATCTTTAAGGTCCTTAAAACTAAATTGAGTGTAGCAAACACATATTAGATTAAAGTTGAACTGACTTATTCGGAAGATGGATGGACATTTGTAAGCTCTAATAGCCTTTCTGAGCCATGAGGACATTTTAAACATGTTATAGCCATTACTTTTCCTTTCAACCCGAGATTGTTTTCTTTTTTTTGCAAACCATTTAGTATTTCTGACAGAAGTCTTACACATGAGGAATAAGCTTTAGCCTGTATAAACTGATCACTGTCGACCTAAATGCAAACCACTTGGTCAGCAGCCGCCTCTGTGTCTTGCTTTTGAGACTAGGGCCTCGTGTTTGACTTGCTGGAGTAATATGACAGTTTGACAGGTGACTGACGTAGGTAAAAGGAGTCTTGCGTTGTGTGACTTCAGACAGCGCAGGTCTTCAGACAGTCCGTCTCCTGTGTTGATGCTGCAGCTTAGCATTAGCAGCAGCAGCAGCGCCTCCTCACTTTCTGGGAAAGAGCAGAGAAGGACAGAGAGTGGCGGTCAATTTGATTGTAAGCATAAACATATGCAGAACATTTTCCCAGAAATCTGCCTCAATGCAGGATTCATGGTCCTGAAGTCTCCTAGGAGTTTTCCACTAACCACCCACCACAGGCAGAGTTACTCCAACAGCAGCTAAATTGGGCCATTCATCCTAGAGGAAGCACAAAAATGTCTTTGTTCATCCAATGCGATTGCAGTGTTTGGTTCAATTTTACATGTATTTCGGAATTTGTAAAGTCTTATTGGAAACTTATTGAAAATAAATGTGATTATGTAATCGGAGGGTCACCCAGATGGATGAACCTGTGGTTTCCAGTCCCGCAGCGAGCTCATTAGTCAAAGCAATAGTGATTTATCAAATTGGTCCAGTGTATTTGCATGCTGTGTTTATTGCTACCTACTTACGTAACCATACATAACCCTGAAAAGGCCAGAGCTCTACAACTCAACTGTCAACACAACTGCGTTTTTATGGTTGACAAAACAATCTCACCTCAAGGTCCATTTAGTCACAGTTGTGGAGCTTTCAATAATATCACGTGACCTTCATCAGCAGATGCAGTTTGTCCAGTTGTCATTAAATTGTATATGTTTAGATTTCTTTAAGGACTTCTCGTCCATATTGGCTTAAAGGTTTAGCTTTGGAGTTCATTCCTGACCTTGGAAACAAAACAGTCTCACCTCAAGGTCCATTTATTAGTTGTTCTGGGGTGTTTACATGCACACTTTTATTTTAAAACTTTTTTATGATCAGATTTTTGGCGTATACCACATGTGTTTGTGCATGTAAACATCATAGTTTTAGAAACCTGGGTAAACATTTTCATCCTGGTTTTGAGAAACCTGAATATGCTAGCTGGAGTACTCAGAAACAGGGATATTGTGGCATGTAAACTGGTTTCTGATCGTTCTCTGCTGTGTGCCCACGTGCATCCTCAACTTGTGTTGTAACTAGATAGACAGTAAAACAAAAAATATGATGATAAACAATGCAATGATGATCTGCACACTGGAATAAAAGGGAAAGTCTGACGCACTCTTCTTTTATTACTGGTGATAAAGCCAGCAGAGCAGTAAATGCAACAGTGTTGAGAATTCCAGACCAGAATTGCTGTCTAAATCTCATATTTTTTTCTTAGTGATTTTAGTGTCGTGCTTATTGATGGCTGTTTCCCCTAGTTTGAGAAGGCGGGATTAAGAATGGGGATGTCATGTTCCTGTGCCAGACCCAGAAATTAGCTACATCCACAAAAAAGTCGTGACAGAAAAAAGGTGATGAGCATGGATGAGATAGACGCAGCTGTACAGGTTGCTTTAAGTCCAATTATAGAAATAGCAGCTCTTAAATCTGCATATTTCTGTGAGTGTCGTGAAAAAGAATAAGTTAACTGCTCCTAGCAACCAATAGCAGCCTCTGTGTTGACTAAAAAGGACAGTGGCATGGATACGTCCCTCGCTACTGATTGTTTAGGACAAAACAAACCTCCCTCACAAGCAGAAATTAGCATTATAATATTACATGGACACAATGTCAGGCTTAACGAATGAAGTGAGACAAAATGGCAATTCAGTCTAATTATCAGGCTCATGAATTTCACCTCAGGGATCAACAAAGTCTTATGTTATCTTATCCAGACGCAAACCAAACTGGGTTCATCCTCAACTGCTGAGGTAACTCAATCGGTACAGAAAGGACACACTGGTTCAGATGTCGGAGAATCAAAGACACACCTGGGCGCAGACAATGAGATTAGATTCATGTATACAGGGAGCTGAATAACCTGGTTTCCCCATTTTATATGCAAATATTCCTAATAAGATAAAAAACCAGTATAAGACGCAACACCAGGATGCTACTGTGCATGTAAACATACTCATAACAGTGTGATTATCTCTGCAGACCCGTAAGCTGACCAAGGCAGAGCGACAGCGTTTCAGTGAGGAGGTGGAGATGCTGAAGGGACTGCAGCACCCAAACATCGTCCGCTTCCACGACTCCTGGAAGTCCACGGTAAAGGGCCACAAATGCATCCTCCTGGTGACTGAACTCATGACCTCAGGCACGCTCAAAACGTGAGTCCCTCCATCCAAATCCCCTTTAAACTGCAGATAAAAATCTCCATACCTGAAAGCAGCTCATGTTTTGGCTCTCTTTCTTTTCATAAGAAGGTGTTACGTTTCTCAAACGGCGGATTTTCTATGGAAGACATGAAGAGTTTTATTTTCCAAATAAAACTCTTCATGTCTTCCATAGAAAAGAGGATATTTGTGTCATGTTTGGCAGCTTGTCTTTTGATTTAAAAGGTATGATAAAAGAGAATTGCTCCCCTTTGGAGCCACAATGTTGTTGGAGAGAGTTCAGGAAACTAGCTCACTTTAAAACTTTTTCTCGGCTGTCAAAATGAGTATTTAACAAGTAAATACTTCCAGTATTTTGATAGATTTAGAATGGGGTGTTTAGTCTTGTCCTCCAATCTTATTTTTAGGTACTTGAAGAGGTTCAAGGAGATGAAGCTGAAGCTGCTGCAGCGCTGGAGTCGTCAGATCCTCAAAGGGCTTCACTTCCTGCACACGCGCACTCCTCCCATCATCCACCGGGACCTCAAGTGCGACAACATCTTCATCACCGGCCCCACCGGCTCCGTCAAGATAGGAGATCTGGGGCTGGCCACTCTCAAAAGTGCCTCTTTTGCTAAAAGTGTCATTGGTAAGCTCAGATAATTTACACAAATATCGCCTTCCACTGATATCGATATAAAACATGCAAAATGCCGCCAGTCCTAAAGTGTAGAGGGACTGCAATGAAATTAAGCCTTTATTTAAATTATTTTGCTTAAGACTCTCCCAGTTTCTCCTGGAAGAGTTTCCCTGCACACAAACATCCATGGATGCCTCTGTTTAAGTTCCTGCCTGCATTTGTAATTGCGGCATCATTACTCAAATGGCTTTTAATTTCAGTGGGAACCTGCCCTTCCCATCAAGTACATGCAGGGAGTGTCAGCCATTAGAGGCAGTGTAAAGACTTGTTGAGACTTGAGTCTTGTTGAAAGTGACACTTGGTTTTTGTAGAGTTTAGTTCACCAGGTCCAAATCAAACACTGTATGTTTAATTTATTTATAAAGAGGAGTTGTGTTGTGCTCAGTGATATAGAATATTAGTTTATTTTTGTTTTCTATTGTCCTTTTTACTAGGAACCATGCAATATGTTCTTGAGTAAGATAAAAACAGAAATGTGCTATTTATCAGCTATTATCACAGAAAAAGCTCTAACAAACACACTGTACACTTCCTGCTCAGCACCAACCTGCAGACAGTTAAAGTTGGCAACTAGCTGGTGAACATAGAGGAGCATTTTAGCTGCTTAAGAGTCAGATATTTCCCTCAGGAGTTGGTGTAGACCAAAACAGAGCTGAAAGGAGAGTTAATATTGGACATCATTCATCAGGTGGTCAGAAACATGACTCTAAATGAATGCTAATGTTGCTCTGTGTCTGCTGGATGTGTAAATAAGCCACTGTTTGCTAACACGTTCGCGTTTACATTGATAAGATGATAATACAGTATGCCAATGTTGTGTTTACAGCTTGTTCTGCAAAATATCAATACATGCAGGTTTAATATTTAGTTGTATACTCTGCCATGCATTGTGCCAAGAAAACAATCCATCAGTACATATATGTTTATCTTCATGTACCTTAATAGTACTAGCAGTCTGTGAAGGTTTTACATGGTGCTAGTGTCCTATGGGTCTGCAAACCAAATGTTTCCTCAGGTTCCATATAGATTTACTTGAATTGAGCTAAAACTGGACTTTTGATTGTCCTTCACTGCCCTCTGAACCCTGACAGGAACACCAGAGTTCATGGCCCCCGAGATGTACGAGGAGAAGTACGACGAAGCGGTGGACGTCTACGCCTTTGGAATGTGCATCCTGGAGATGGCCACCTCTGAGTACCCGTACTCTGAGTGCCAAAACGCCGCCCAGATCTATCGCAAAGTCACTAGTGTGAGTAAGGGAGGGAGGAGGACCACCTCGTTTTTTTTTTTTTAAAGCGTATTTAATGTAATTGTCCACATGTGCACCCTGGAATTAAACCGAGAGGAACCAGGATATCTTGTGTATACATCTGGATATCCCGAATCCTTGGAAAGAAGTGGGGCTCACATGGAATGAAAGCTGCATTTTGTCTATTAAAGGCTCAGTTTTGTCTATTTCAAGCTCAGGGTGTAGAACTGTACCATAACCTGACCGCTTTTCTGTTCTTAGGCTGCAATCATGACGCAGATGTTTGGCTCACTGATTTCTAGTATATTTACCAGTTCAAAGATCCTGTCTAACTGGTCCTGGCTATTATCACTGGAATAGTTTCTTCTCTATGAAACAGTGTTTGAATGGAAAACTGAAGTGAATCATCGGCACTGATGTGTGCTAATTATCTGTCTGAACTGCTTTAAGCCTTGCAGAAAAAAAACATATTTTAAGAAAGCACAGAAGTGTTAGAAAATGCATTGCATTAGAAGACATCTCTCTAAGTTGAAGAGGGCTTGAATCCCAGCCCAGTTCCCACTTACACTTCTTAGGGGGAAAAAAGACCACAAGCAGTGTAGTGAGTTTTAAGACCATAGCATTGCAGCAGTGGCTTCAGGCTGCCGTATTTAATGCTGTTCCTGATGACGCCACAGTGGGCGAGAGCAGGCGATGGGAGAATTATATGTTTTGGAAATTGTGTCTCAGCCTTTACTCCACAAAGAGGGCTGTTTCTTTCTTGCATGTCACATATGCAAAGCAAACAGTTTCTGACGGAGGCTGGAAAGTGAGAAAGCGACAATGCCAACAAGTCAGAGTGGGTCTGGCTCCACCACAAACAAGACAACATAATAATGTTCCACGTCCAATCGGAGAGGCTTACCCATGCAACAAGATTTAATTAAAGTCATATTAACTGTGCCTTTCATGATTTGTTTATGTTTTACGTTTATGTGCAGTACAGACGGCATCTGTCAATTTATTGCTGTGGCAGTTAAATCTTTCACAGCATTAAACACTGACCTGTAAACTTTATGTAGCTTTTCTCTTACATGACTGACTTGTACTTGAAATCACTTGCTATTTAGAGGGCCTAGAGTAAGAAATATAGTTTGACATATGAAAGGCAGAACATATACAAATGTTGTAATATTTCATCAAATAAATGGATTGATAAGTAAATAAATGCCTACTTACCGTGGAGAAACGCCTTCCCTTATACACTACATGGCCAAAAGTATGTGGACACCTAAACATTTACACCCATATGTGATTGTTAAGCATCACATTACAAATCTATGGGCATTAATCTGCTGCTATAACAGCCTCCACTCTTCTGAGAAAGCTTTCCTCATGATTATGGCTGCAGGGATTTGCTCCTATTCAGCTAGGGCTGCAACTAATGATTATTTTCCTCTTGAATCGATTAATTATTTGGTTTTCAGAAAACAGTGAAAAATGCCCATCACATGTCCCTCAAGCCTAGATTTGCATATTTAAATCTCTTGTTTTGTCCGACCATCAGTCCAAAACCCCAAACTTTTCAGTGTATTGTTATATAAGTGTAAGAAAACCAGAAAATACTGACATTTGAGAAGCTGCAACCAGTACATGTTTTGGCATTTTTGCTTTAAAAATGACTGGGGAAACTATGTCTTTGTGCACAGGGACATGGAGACATCCTCAAACTGCAGCCACAAAGTTGGAAGCACACTGCTGTCTAAAATATAATTGTAGGCTGTGGTGTTAAGATTTCCCTTATTTGAAACAAATGAGCTCAAACCATGAAAAACAGCCTCAGACCAAAAGCATGCAAAAGTATACGTGCAGGGGTGTCCACATACTTTTGGCCATATAGTGTATTTGTGTCAAAGAAAGTCAAAGAATACTACATTTTGCTTGTAAGACATAACCATGCTTTATTCTTATATTTGTGCAATGTAATTGTTTTGGGATCATTACAATAAGTATCATTAACCATGTTAAAATGCGATTCACTTAACAAAGTCAATATGACACCAGCATATTTCTCAAGATCTTATCTAGGCCTCTGTCACCACAGGAAAGGAGGGGAGTCACAAATTAGATTTGGATTGAGGGAAAACTGACTTACTCTGAAGGTGCCTGTGAGGACACTGAGGAAAACTGCTTAAACAAAGAAAACTCTGTGCTCTGCTTCACGTCCTCTGAATCACATTTCATTGATTACACTGAGGCATTTTTTGGGCTCAGTGACATATAGTTCTTCAGCGAGTTTGGGTGAAATTATTATACAGCACATCAGTATGCATTCTCTAAAGACAATAATGAAAGTCAAACATACTTGTTACAGTTCTCCCCTCTACTGTCTCACAGCTTTGTCCTTTGTCTCGCTTAAACAGGAAGCAGAAATATCTTGAAATAAACTATTTATGGTTATAACAAAACAGACAGCCGTTACTGTGTGACATGTTAGTCTATAAATGTGATAACAAAGTGTATCACTCAGCTTTTTTTTCTGGTAAATCCAATTATTTGGGTGTTCTGACCTAACATCAGCTGGTTGCTTGGGTATCTGTAGGCCAAACATCTTTCTGACCTCGGCTCTTTGCTTTCTTATCAGTGATTCCACAGGGATGTGAGCTCTGCTGTAATCTATGTACATTCTCATGATAGCATTTAGAAAAACTGTAATGAGTAGTCCTGCCTGAACATTTTCTGTCTTGGGATGAACTCTGCATAGAAGCTCCAGCTGTCAGGAGTTAAAAATCCCTCGAAGGTTTGGTTTAAGTGAAAGGAAGGAGGAAGGAGAGCAACCTGGGTTTTTTCCATTTCCACGAGCTCTCTGTATTGTTCTCCTCTGGTGTTGACATGATCGCAGAGCCAAATGTCATGCTGGCTAGTGGCAGATGTCACAAAGCAGAGGATTATGTTAACATGCAGGGCAGGTGGGAGTGGCTGTTCCTCTGACAGGAGAACTGTGGGATGAATGTATAAGGAGAAGATCATTGTTGCTGATCACTTATTCTGCTTAAAGCACCCCCTCTGGTGCTTGTTGATGCAGTATGAAGCCCTACAGATGAAGTAAAACTCTTGTGATTGTTTTCACAGGGAATTAAACCTGACAGCTTCTACAAAGTCAAAGTCCCAGAGCTGAAGGAGATCATTGAGGGCTGCATTCGTATGAACAAAGATGAAAGGTACACTGTGATCAACAATAATAAAATAACAAACTGCATAGATAATGTATGTTTTGATCTTTATGAAGTGCTTTGTTCGGTAAACTAACAGGAGCTATCAAGATTCTAGCTCAGATTTTGTGCAGATAAAATTGTATTTTTTTTCAGCACAAAAATCTAAAAAGCATCTAATCAGATTCTATTTTTGTGCTCCCTAACAGAATATTCTTGACTGGCATCTACAGAGAGCCAGAGAAGGACTAAAATGTTCCATTAGAGAAAAAAGTACAAACTATGGCTCAAGTGCAAGTTATAAAAGGGCTTTTTAAAGGATAGGTTCACAGTTCTTTTTTTTTAAAACTTTGTATGTATTAAAATGCTGTTTTCTATCATTTGTAGTTGTGCATAACACAACCTCACCTACAGCTTTAGTTTTAGGAAACCTTGAATTCTGCTGCAGCTTCTCACAGATGACTGATTTTCTTCCTTTACTGCAGGTACACCATCCAGGACCTCCTGGATCACCCCTTCTTCCAGGAGAACAATGGCGTGCACGTGGAGCTGGCAGAGGAGGACGACATGGTGAAGTCGGGGTTGAAGCTGTGGCTGCGCATGGATGACACCAAGAAGCTCCACGGGAAGTACAAGGACAACAACGCCATCGAGTTCCTCTTTGAGCTCTACAAAGACGTGCCTG
Organism: Macquaria australasica; assembly: GCA_005408345.1. Lineage (NCBI taxonomy): Eukaryota > Metazoa > Chordata > Actinopteri > Centrarchiformes > Percichthyidae > Macquaria > Macquaria australasica. The sequence goes on along the minus strand of SEMN01000471.1, from coordinate 143,897 downwards.
AGGAGGTGTCTCAGGAGATGGTAGGCCGGCACACAAAGACAGTATGTTATGAGGTCAACCGTTACTGCTTCACTGGCTCAGTTTGTAGCAGCCATTAGTGAGGAAATTGAGTAATTGATCCCAGATAAACAGATAGAGGCGACTTCAGCCCCCACATGTTCTCTACATCCTGATCTTGATTTATAATGATAGCTTTTTATAGGTTTTTTGGGGGGGAAGGCTGACTGCATATGTATGGTATTGACCCCAATGTTCTTAACACAATTAAGCACCAAATTTCTCCTGAAAAGAAGGATGCTTTGAAGAAAAGGCAATGTGGCCAGTTGACAGCCTAAATGGACTTAGTTGTAATGTTTCTTGTAGCTAATTATTTTCTTCCTTCAGCAATAATATTCTAAGTTGAATTACAGATCAAAAGACAGCTTCAAGGTGTTAATAATACCATGGATATTGCTGATATGATAACGTTTGAATAGGAATTTAATTTAAATGTACATACAGATATTAGATTCGGAGATCGTGTTACAGGTTAAGATAACATCACATCACAGAGTCTGACATTATTAGTGAAAATAGAAATTTTTCTTTGAGTTATCTGTCTTTTAACATTTGATCCCAAACAGAGAAAGCAGCCTCACTAATGCACCCCGGCATCATTATGCTTCTTCCACAGTGGTGTTATGACAGCAAGAGCTTTGAAATGTGCCCCAGCCAATAAAGAGAACGCCTTGCAGAGTGTGTCAAGGGCACGGCTCAACATTTAATCATCAGTGGTTCGAAATATGAGAGCGTGTCTCAGGAAGTGGCCGAGGTCACATCTTTAATAATATAATGGCTCTCTTGCTTGTTACGAAACGGGCCCCTATGTCCTCCAGAGCCCCCTCCGTAGAGGTCACTTTTAATGAAAATACAAGCCACAATTCCTTACTTGTTTACCTCTTTGTGGTAGTTTTCATCAAGATCAAATTTGGTATCAGCAGGGGACATCTAGTCCGGCTGATCTGCTGTAATCTGACTATGTGTTGAGAGGCAGGTTCGGACTGAGTGTCCCACTCTGCTTGACTGGATGTCACAAGAGGCTGTGCAAGACTGCAGAATGCAGTGCTGGTTTTACAAAACAAACGCTGTTAGCACAAAAGCTTTTGCCACTTCAAAGAACTGACTGCTGATATCACAGCTTGCGTGATCAGGTCACTAAGTGCAGCAGATCTGCGTAAATTGTCTACATATTGCAGCAACACACCATGGACTGTGATTTAGACACATATGTGCATGTTGTGCCCTGACCATTTCTGTGTGTTATTATGCAGGTTGTGCTTGGCTTCGTGTGTGAGGCGGACTTCAAGCTCGTGGCCAAGGCCATACGGGACAGGGTGACGGCCATCAAACGGCAGAGAGAGAAGCTGAGGCGGCAGGAAGAGGAACGGAAGAAGAAGCAGGAGCAAGAAGCCATAGAAGAAGAACCAGAGCCTCAGCCTCCTTTACCTAAAGTCTGCGGCGTTGTTGCAGCAGAGTCCCCCACCCCGGCCCTGACACCTCCGGCCCCCATCCTGTCCCCCGTCACCAGTTCTGTGGACTCTGGCGTCAGCTCCAGCTATCCTGCAGAGCCAGAGGAGCCAGAGGCAGACCAGCACTTCCACATCCGCCACAACAGCCTGTCCTCTGCCAACTGTGAGCCTCCTAATATACCATCCCATATACCATGAAGAGTTTGTAGGCTCTCTCCATCTGTGGTGATTTTCATGGTTTCAGTTCAAGTACAAGGTTAACTACAACTTTTTAGGCTCATAAAACACTTTTAAAACCAATATGAAAACAAGGATGTTTCTCATACTGCAAAGAGATGTAAAATTACCAAAAAAAAGAGTCAAAATTACCAAAAAGGTGCCAAATGACTACAGAGATGTAAAATAACCACAAAAAGACACGAAATGACTACTAAGACACCCAAAAATGATGACAAAGAGACAAAACGACTACTAACAGCATCTCTTTCAGTCTGGGGGTCCTATATGATACGGGTGGGGGGTCTTTCACATGTCAGTGCCCAGGGGCCCTTTGTCTCATGATCCGTCCTTGCTAGTTCCTGAAGACTGAAGATATCTGAAGATATAGCACCAAGATTTCACCTGACAACAGTGCTTTAATCCAAACGGCTTTGCAGCACCACAAGTCCTTACATTTCTAGTGTGGTGACTCTTATGAACCAATGGATGTTGTTAAAATCAAAAAATGACAAAAAAATAATAAATTAAACAGCTTTGCTTTTGCAATATTATTATCATATTATCATGTGAGACAGATGCATTAGCTTTACAATTGTACTGACCAGAAAGCTGTTAAGATATCAGAGCACATGGGAGGCATACAGTGAAATGTGAAACTGTAGAAAACTGAATTATTCAGTCCCTGTCAGTCTCATGGTGTGTGTGCACGTGTGCGTGCTGTGCTGTAGTTATTGAACATTTCCCAGTTTTATCTAAAACAACAGCCCAAATTATTATTTTCAGTGGTCCTAATAAATCAGTTTGATCTTGTCTAAATACATCCAACATCTCCTGTGTGTCTCCAGAACAGTGCTAATCAACAGTGAAACCCTCTACGTTTTTATTGTTTATGTGTGTGGCATGTCTGAGTTTGCGGTCATTAGCTGTGTGTGTTTCCTTGCATACAGTATGCGTGTGTGTACAATCAGTTATTCAGGCCACAATTGGTCACATGCTAATGGCTATGTCCTTTGTTGAAACAGCTGACTGCGAGACAGACGGCTATCTGAGCTCCTCTGGGCTTCAGGATCCGCTGGAGGCCGGCAGCTTCAACGCGCCTGCGACCCCTCCCACCACGCACACCAACACCCCGACTGCAAATGGTTTCCCCATCCCAGCCCTCCGCTTCCCCTCGGTGAGTGGCCTCAATACAGAACTTGGAGGAAGCGGGAAGGATGACTTTCAAGACTTTACGACACCTCCTTCATCAACACTACTCAGTCTAATACAGTGCTGAGAGAGAGTTATGTAAACAATACATAGTTGGAAAGTAACACCTGACAATAAGGTACACAAAACCATTAGGAGCAAGTGAGGGGAAAATCACAACTCAATTTCATTAGCAAAATGGAAGATTTGCTCACTGATTCTTTGTAAACTACCCAGAACTTTGTTTACCTCATTGTTAATCTGCTGTAATATTTTAATTATTTTCCTAAGCAATAAAATTCTATCCATATTTTTCTTCAATTCAGCACATATTTAATTTTACAGTTACATGGCCACACAATGTAATTTCTAGTTTAAATTGAGTTTTAACAAGACTAAGAGTCGACAGCAGTGCAGGCGGCTCTGTGAGGCTGCACTTAGGCAGTCCTTTGAGCTAAATGCTAACATGCTCAAAATGACAATGCTAACATGCTGATGTTTAGCAGGTATAATGTTTGCCATCTTAGTTTAATGTGTTAGCATGCTAACATTTGCTAATCAGCTGAGGCTGATTGGAACGTGATTAGTTTTTCAGGTATTTGAACCAAAACCGACAATTTGAGCTAATTATGGCACTAGGTGAAAAGTCAGAGGATCACCAAAGATATTACAATTCATCCTCTGGGGACCATGAACATCTGCAAAATTTCATGGCAATCCATCCAACAGTTTCATTAATAATTAATAATTAAGTCTGGACCAAAGTGGACAGACAGACTAGCATTGCCATCCCTGGTCAAAACCATGACTACATACGTGCCTGTTTTTATTAAAGCAAATTGCCAAACTGAGGAATTGAATAGTTAATTAACGCGTAAGTAATGCCACATTAAGAAAAAGGAAACATTTTGTTTTGACATAACTGGTTAGAAGTGAATTACTTCTGCAGCTAAAATTCAGTTTGTGGAAAATGTTTCCTGGTTACTATTTTGTACTAAAGCTTCAAAAGAAAAGAAAAAATGGAAGTCCTTATCCACATTTACCTTACCACATCTCTCATTTCTATTCATAGAGTATTGCAGTATCCAACAACATAGAACATGGCAACTCAGGGCCTCCAAGTGGCTTCAACTCCCCTGTGGACAGGTAATGTTCTTCAGCCTTCTTTTTACCTCATTCTGCTCTTTTTGTAACATCCAAGCAACAGTGGAGTTCAATAGTCTTTGTTTAAGTTATAGACCTGAAAATCAATGTGAATCTAGTAGAAATGTCTGGTCTTCCCTCTATAACTCCTCCTCCTCCACATGTGTGGGGCTGCGACAACAAGCTTGAGGCAATGGACAGACTCTTCTGTGTTTTCATTGCGGTGAGGCAGAGTGGACCCTTGCAGGTTTCTGTGTGACTGGCTCTCAGATGTTGTGGAGGCCCTGTTTTCCATGTTGGTGGGATGTTAAGGACAGAGCGCCTTTATTCTTGGCATGAGAGCCAACAATAGATGATAGATTATGTGCGTGTGTGTGTGTAAAAGACAAAGAAAAGCAGTGAATCCTGACTTAAACGATTGGTGTAAACAAAGTGTGTCAATAAATGTTTGAATTCATTTGTGTGCAGTTAGTTCAAAATATGTTGTTTATCAATGTAGAATTTAGTTGGGATTTACAAAGTATTAGTAATTGTCAAAAGGTCTTCCATGATTGACAGTTTATCTGAAATGTCTATAGCTAGCTGAGTATCATGTTTCACAACAGCTTAGGTATGCACTATTTAGGATCCAAAACATGCTCCCATCTTAATTCTTCCTCTGAGAAAAGCCTTGGATTACTGATGAGCAGAACTGCATTTAATCTCAAAACAGAAGACTCATTTGCAATATCAACACAAATGTTTAATCTTATTTAGTCTAATTTCTGTGTACTCAGTGTTTAAAGGTGAAAACAGGCTTTACTTTGAACTGAAGTTACCCGTAAGGTGGAGGGTTTTAAATAGAGGCAGGCGGACGCTGCCAACCAGTAGGCCTGTAAATGTTTGCAGCCCGTGGATTGGGGTGGGGGGGGGTCTGTAACCACAGCAATCCAAAAGGGCCCAGGAGATGCAATTAGCAGAAGCAAAGCTTTTTATAAAACATGTTGAATGTTCTCCAGTTCTCTGAAACCTAAAACTCGTTCATTGTATAAATACAACACATGACATGGACGTGTTGCTTCCTCTGGATGAGCACCAGCTTCTTATAGACTCTCAACAGGCCTCATTAAACTGTATTGTTTAACTCTGCTGTTTACACCCATGAGACATGCCACTGTAATACATCAAGACTTTATTTGACACTTCAGAGTGATGTTTATTATTATGTGTGATGCCAAGATAATCAGCCATGATGGATATTCAATTCCTTTTACGCTTCTGTTGTAGATGATGAATGTGCTTTGAAATTACTGCATGAGGAATGTTTCAGTGGCTTTTTTTGGGGGGTGTATTTTCTAACCAGAAGCATGTATAATTTTTTTCTTTGCAGCTACGCGTCCGATGTGACTTCGGGCTTAAGTGACGGCTACGAGGGCCTATCAGAGAAGAGAGAGAAAACGGCTGCGAGGCGAACTGCTGGGAAGCTGTTCAGGAGGAGGGCGCGCTCAAGGCTGCGCATCACAGGGGTACAATAAATCAAAAGTTTTCTTTAATTACAACACGTTCAAACATGTCATAAACAAATAAATTAACCAGCTGGATTGAATGATTGAATTAGTGGATTCATTTTATTTATGAGCGAGCGGTGAAGCTCCACCCTGATTATGTAACGTTATCAGTAGCTGTGCTGTTCTCCCTCCGGCAACCGCAGTACATTTCTCTTCTGATCAGAACACTGTGGTCTTTTAATGAGTGTGTTTGGACTGGAGGCCAAGACAAACAGATCATGCATGACCATCTTTACAGTGGTGCAAAGAGTGCGTAGTTACAATACACACATAAACACACTGCATTTTACAGTAGACTCGCACGCATGTTCACATGTTTGCTCACACACACACACAAAAACATATTGTTCCTCTTGTGTTTAACTTTGCTCAGTGTTTTAGAGGGTAAACAGACACTCGTCTTTACCATTGATCCTGTCCATTTCTGCAGCTCTCTGATAAAGTGGACCGCGTGGTGGAGTGTCAGCTGCAGACACACAATGACAAGATGGTGACCTTCAAGTTTGACCTGGATGGAGATAACCCTGAAGACATAGCTGCTGTCATGGTGAGTCATTACTGGTCCTCAGTCACTGGCCAAGCAGTGATCAACAGGCTCCATATTCTTTCTTTTATTTTCGGCCCATTTATTTACGTTGGCTGTCAAAGGTATTGATTTTTTGTGAAATTTGGCTTTGGACCAAGTAACTATTGATTACATTTTGGTGATTCAGATTCAGATTCAAATCAACTTTATTATCCCACACGGGGAACTTAGTTTGGTCCAGTGCTCCAGACATAAAAACACCGTAAATCCACAGTGAAAACTATAGAATACACAATAAGACCACAACAAAATCATAATAAAATACATTAGATCACACTAAGACAGAATAAAACAACAAGTACGTCTAGTAATCTTAGAAGCATGTAACCTTCTATCTATTTCTTTACAGTGGTGGAAAGTAACTAAGTATCTTTACTATAGTACTGTGCTTAAGTACAGTTTTAAGGTACATTTTCTGCTACTTTGTACTTCTACACCTCTGCATTTTTGTGCAAAATATTATACTTTTTTGTGCTCCACTTTATTTATTTCACAGCTGTAGTTACTCTAAACTGTGCAGATAATGATTTTATATAGAAAACATATGAAATATGATTCATTTTTATAGATTTAACTCCCCAACCTTTTATAAAGAAGTTCAAACTAGCGCCACCTCGAACAGCTAAAACAGTAAAAGGCTACTTACACATGAACGCATCAGTATTACCAATCCAATAATATAAGATGTCATAACAACACTCCCAGTGGCCATTTCTTTGCATAACAAGTCTTTTACTTTTGATACTTTAAGTCCATTTTGCTAATTAGATAATACCTGTGTACTTTTACTCAGATTTTAAATACTAAACCGTTACATGTAATGGAGTATTTTCACAATCTGGTTTTGCAACTTTTTAAGTCAAGTATCTGAATACTTCCTCCATCATTGTCCTTTTGTCTTCAAGGTGCACAATGAGTTCATCCTGCCATCAGAGAAGGAGGGCTTCATCCACCGCATGGGTGACATCATCAAACGGGCCGAGACTCTGATGGCCAAAGATCAGCCGGTCCACTCCAGCGGGCACCGACTCCCCCAGCCTGCCTTCCACGGCGGGGTTAACTCGTTGTCTTCCTCACAGGTAAGCAGCTGTTCCTTTCCAGTAATCCACATCACAGCTTTGTTAGCTGAGAGCAAAGGAAGTAACTGTAACTGAGTGTGTGTTTTACTGTGCTGTCTGATCATCATAAATTACATCAGCTATAGTGCTAGCTGTGCATATATCAGGCAGACCCATAAATCTGGTGCAAATGGAAAGAAATAGAGTAGTGCTTCCTACACTGGAAATAAAAAAACCTCAGTGGAGTGCTTTCTTCACTGTCCACAATCCCTCCTGAGACTTGCCCTTAAAGATACAAGGTTAAGTGTTCCTAAAGCCACCTGAGGTAGTGCTTTCATTTGGAACATAATGTTCTCAAAGCACTAATGTCATAAAACCCTGTGATTTGTGGAAACATACCCCATGCCTCCTTTTTTTTCACATGTATTTGTTCCCACAACCACAAATCCTTTCCAATGCTTGCGCCATAATACACTTTCCAGCATACCTGTCCACATTGAATGATTGAAATAATTTATGTTTGGATTTATTACGCCTCAGATTCTGTAAAACTGTAAAATGAAGACTTCCAGGGGAGAAAAAAGAGAGCTTTGAGGAGCAGTATGTACAAGATATGACCTAATACCTAATCTGGTATAGTTTGTCTGCTTATTAGGAAAAGAAGTGTTTGTTCTGCCAGCATATGTTCCACTGTGTAGAACACACAACACAAAATCTCTCCGCCTTCTAGTAAAAATGATCTAAGATGTTCATAAATGATGGAGAAAAGAATAATGTGCATTTTCATGTAGGACAAGAGACAAATAAGAGCAGTAAACCTCTACCGCCAACTTTCTACCTTGTTCACCATGTTTCCGACCCCCTAGCTGCATAATTACCCCCAACCACTGTGGACAAATCTCTCCTGGCTCATTTCCAGCACCTGATTAAAAACACTGCATGGATCCGCGAAGAAACATTATGGCTGCTCTTCCCACCACCATCCAGCCAGAAAACCAGACCAAGCTAGTTAAGCCGGGAAGAAAGCCCAGAGACGCATCTATCCATCTCTGTTCTAACTCTAATGTAGGGCGCTATTCTGAGAGTTTTGGGAAGAGACACTGTGTATAAATGGAGCTTGAATCCCTGGGAAGCCGTGTTTGTCTTGCTGTTGCTAGTTCACTTTACCCACCACTTGAAGAACAAGACTAATAGCGGATGCAGCCATGCTAGCAGCTCTGTGAGGCTGCATTTAAGCACAGCAGTGCTTTGAGCTAAATGCTCAGCATGCTCACCAAAGTTATTACGATTCATCCTCTGCAGACTATTAATGTCAGTAAAGATTTAATGTCAGTCCATCTAAATGTTGTGGAGATATTCCAGCCTGCACCACAGACATTACCATCCCTGTGGCTGAAAAGATCAGCAGAGAAAAATTCTCAGTTTCTTTGCCTCTCAGTTTTTGCAGATGGAGCCAGATTACAGCGGCCAGTTATCCAGATTATGGAGGTTAAAGGACTTTCCATAAAATGCACAAAGATGTAATAATAACAACATTAACTGGTTAATAACATGGGATTTATTATGGAAACAGCTTTTCACAAATTAACAATAAATTCTTTAAAGCCGTCTTAGTACTTTATTGTCCACTTAATACATGCTGTACCACACTGACAAGCAATACATACTCGTATACCAGAGGTCAGGCCTCAGGGTCACCTACATCATCTGAAGTCTGAAGCATCCAATGATCATAAACTGACTTTGACATGTAAAGTCCATGGAATGCCCCTTTAATCAAGAAATCGATGATTTTATATGTCAAAGTCAGTTTATGAGGGGTTACTACATGTGCTGTGAAAACAGTTGTATAACATCTTCTGTGGTTTTGGAGAAGCTTTGTCAAGTCTGACAAAATTATCCAACAGACACCTGGGTATCTTATTAGAAAACCTGCATTACTAACTGGGACGTGAAGTTTGAAAGACATGGCAGGAAGGGTGTAATGAAAGAAACTAATAAGTTGCATGTTAGTACATTGCATTATGGGAAGTGTAGGATCTATTGTTTTTGGAGCCTGACTCATATAGGGGACAGGAGTTTATAATAACTTGGCCTCTTCTGCATTGATTTTGTCCATTCTGTTTTTCAGAAGTCCTCCAAGTTTATTGAAGTGAAATATGGAATTTTCTTTTAAAGACACTTAAGTAGTAACAGGCATGGTAGATGCAGTACTAATACTACAGTAGCACTACATTAATATGATCACAATACTCTCCAGTCCAGCTTCCACCCACCTATTAGTGCTGGTGATCAAACCTGCAAAGTCACCGTTATACACGCACATTTTCAGTAATGAATAGAAGTGGAGATTGAGTTTTATCAAATGTGCTCTCTTACAGCCTAATCTGCACAGTCACACCCTGCCTCGAACCAACTCCTCCTCTTCTCTGCCCGGTAAGTCTCACATCTGGTCTGATGAACTTAATTCACCCATTAAGAGGAAACTGGATAATTTGATGCTCGAGGAGATTAAACATGATTTGAATGAGGTGAATGAATGTCTTAGGACTTTGCCCCCCTGCCTTTTTTTAATCATTTCATGAAAGACTGAAACTCACCAACTAACATTAAGTGTGCGTGAACTGCATAAAGACTGTGTTTCTCACCGCATGTCAGATTAACTTGCATTTGTTTCTTGCATCTTTATAACTGTGCATGATCATTGTGTGTGTGTGTGTGTGTGTGTGTGTACTGATATGTGTGCATGGTCATCCACTCATGCATGTGTGTGTCTTGTCTCAGACTTCAGTGTGGCTAACCCGAGCGTTGGGGTACGTGGCTCTCCCCCGTGCCCCAATGGAGACGTCTTCAGTGCAGACATTACTTCACCTGGGCGACCTCTAATACGCTCACAGTCTTTCCACAACGCCCCAGGTAAATAGCCCTTCAGCCCTCCCTCTGGTCCCTACGTGAAGAGGCCTCGCATTGTTTACTGTTTCAGCACAGTGAAAAATTGTTACAGTCCTTTGGCAAAGAATAAGTCAAAGCAAAGCTCAGCTACCTCATAAACCCTCCCTCCCCTTCTCAGGGCCCATTCTTGTTATTGTTCAGACATTTGCATGGCGCCATCCGCCATCCCCACACCTCAAAGCCTTCGTCTGTGTCTGCCTTGCAGCAGGGCCTCTTGGGTAATTACCTCACCTGAAGGGCGCTTTCTGGCTTTTAGGGAGCTGTGAATGCTGTCGCTGTAAAGCATGAGCTTTTCTCCAGTGCTGCGATAGTCTGCAACATCTGTTTGCCAGCACAAGCTCCTACAGAATTTCCAAGAAATCCTCCTCCCCCGTCAACGCCTCCTTCCCCACAGGAGGGGCATTTGAAGTCAATTAAAGAACACATATCCTCCATATGTCCCCTGTTTAAGCCTCAGCAGCCATCTGAACATCCTCACCCCCTCTTGTCCTGTGTCCCCTCTCTGTTGGATGTCCACTGCATGGTCGCTTTCGCAATGCTTCTTGGCCACCTGCCACCGTGTTGCCTAACCTACATTTCCGTCAGCATGGAAAATGTTAGAGGCTGGTTTGCATCAGCAGCAACAGGGGGCGTGGTTTTATAACTGTGCAGCCATTGTTGAGGTAAATGTCAAATCAATTGATGGGGCTAGGATATTGGCATCCTAAACCAATCCCCAGGGAGTGATGTAGAAATCCGGACTACTTTAATCTCACAATCAGACCCAAAAAGTTTTGTACACACGTGTGTTCCATTTAAACTCCTCGAAAATGTCATACTTAAAAGCTTCACTCACTCCATTGATGCTGAATCCCTCACAGCCGTGTAAGCTCGGTATACAACTGCTCTGGCTTACGAAGGCAATTACAGTCGGATACTGCTTTAAACAAAACGACTTTGTTCACCATGGAAACCCATTATTTAAAAGTACGGGAAAGATTTATGCTCCACATGGCGTATGTCTTGGCAGGGGGCTGAAGGAAGAATTAACTGACCAAACCCTGAGGAGAGAGGAAGAATGAGTGGTCTAACTTGTCTCTGTGGATCAACTCTGTCCAATATTCCTCTGCAACTGTGCAGGGGGGGGGGGTGTTCTCATTGAAAATTACACTTATTAGTTAAATGAAGACATTAACAAACTTTTTACTTTTTTGTACATGTTTTTTCTTGCACAATTTATACTCAAGATAACTGACGCCCTTAATCTTTGTCTTCCAGGATCTCCCCTCCATTATCAGCACCACCACCACCACCACCACCACCCTGCGTCTCTACTGCCCCACCACCAGCACTACCATGTGCCCTTCATGGGCCACAGTCACTTCCCATTCCCATACCCAGGCTCTCCTGGTTCCCCCAAGCCAGCCGTCCATCCTCCCCTCACACGTGTAGCCAGTAATCCCACCTTCCCTTCTGTTCCCTCCCCAGCCCCCGGTTCCCCAAGTCCTCTGAATGAGACCCCAAGCCCTGGCAGCAATGACAGTGTCACCATGTCCCCACCTGCCCCTCAGCATCCCAACATGTGGCCCTCCCACACGCAGCCCCTATTTTCCTTAGCTAATGTGATCTCCATGGCCATGAGCATGGCCCAGTCTTTCATCCCTCCTGCAAACCTGCCCACCCAGGGGATGCCCTCCTTTCCAGGCTTCCACCACCAGCTACCCACTCACATGGCCCCACAGTCAGGTTACCCCTCTGTCTACCCACAACATTACCAGACCACACCAGTAGAGGTCCCTTACCCGACAGCGGGCATCCCAGCGCAGAACAACATCTACCACAGCCCTGAGAATACACTTCAGATGGATGGTTTTCCCCAGAGCAGTCATTCAAGCTGGCTGCATCCCATCTCCCCACCTTCCATGCCCTCCACTCCTCCGCTGGTTCCTCAGGAGCCTTTGCAGCAGGTTGGACTCTCCAGTCCTCCCAGCCTGACCCAGGACGACGGTCTCTACAGTTATGTGCTCCCATACTCAGCACAGGTTCCAGCCCAGGCTGAACCCAAATCACAAGTCTCCAGTTCAAACTCCTCGTCAGATCTTTCCCCATCACCCCCAGAGAGCCCAGAAAGCACTGTGAGTCCCCTTCAGTTACCCCTAAGTTTCTCTCAGTTGAGATTCCTTTAAAATGATGCTGTGTGCATGCAAATGAGTGCTGAAATATTCATTGATTAATTGATTAGTTAACTGACAGAAAATTAAGCAACAAATTTCATAATTCATTAATCATATCAGTCATTTTTCAGGCCAACATTTACTGGTCCCAGCTTCTTAAATGTGAGGATTTGCCCTTTTTTCCTATTTTATATGATTGTAAATTGAATATCTTTGGATTTTGGACTGTTGGTAGGACAAAACAAGCTGTATCAAGACACCAGCTTGGGCTCTGGCAAATAGGAATGGGCTTCTTTCACTATTTTCTGACATGTTAAAGACAATTCTTTGAATAATTAAAAGAATTAGGGGTACACTGATCCAACTCTTTCTTTTCCAATATCTTGATACAGGGTATATCTGCCAATACCAATTACCAATACAATACAAGTGCTCTGTTGTACTGCCGCTGTGTGGAACTCATTTGGATCATTTTATCTAAGCAGAGGATTTTTTCTAAGGATTTCTGTGCCACTATTAACTGAGATGGTGGCCCACCATGACTGATAACTGATGTGGATCAGTCACTTCTGGCCAATACCCAGTCTCCTGTAGCACTAATGCTAACTGTGTTTATTCTTCCTGTCTAGTTATCATCCTTCAGCACTCAGTTGCACCCTGCTGTACCTGAGATGAATGCCAGTAGCCCAAAACCAAAAGCCTCTTCCACTGAATATGGTAAGAAATTCTGTGCATGTTCTCCTGTTCCTGAAACAGTTTCTCCTCCGTCTCTCCATCATAAACACCTAATGTGTTGTATGTTTCTAGCCAGGGGCTGGGAGAGCTGGAAAATGACATAATGTATGATGTTTATGTTTGCACCCCAAACAAACCCACACACATGCTTGTGTATACACACAAATGCACCCACAGCTGAATATTACACTTTTTTTCCCTCTGCTCCATTTTATGATGTATTCAGTCTAAATAAAGTCTGGTGTCTCTGTTACAGCCAATTTGCCTTTTGAGTTGTTTTCAGTTCCCTCTGTCTCTCCGCTGTATCCTTGGTGACATTATCACCTATTTGCCATGCCTCTGGAGCCGCTGCGTAACCGCGAGCCTGGATGTAATGTTCCATTCAAAACGAACACAAACTTTGGTGTGATTACGGGCCTGCCCACCAGCAATGACCAATCAGCGAGCAGCCGAGCTCATTACAGGCCTCTACTCCCATATCCACACCTGTCAGTGTTTATACCCTACTGCGAAGCCCACGTTCAACAGAGTCCCTCTGTTGAATGTGGGCACAGACTCAGATGCTTCTTGTGTTCACTGTTAGGACACTCAGTGGGCAAACTGAGGCACTGCAGGACTTTAAACCCTAAAATGGTCTGCAGATGTTAGTGCATGCAGTGACTCAAGTTGTTTGCATCACTTGTATGTGACACCAGTAAATGACACGATAACAATTAACATTTATTATCACTGCCACAAATTAAGGCTCTATAGAGGCTATCCACCTACACTGGGAGGTTACTGTTTAGGAAATTAGACGCAATGAAAACAGAGGGAGACCCCCTTTTGAGACTGTTGCCAAGAAACACATGATCAGATTGTAATCAGAGGAAAGAGCGAGGCTTTGTTCTAATGATAAATCAGCTCTGATCAGATTAATCACTACTATAATAGGCCGTCCAGATGTTACAACTTCTTATTCATGGAGACTAGAAGTAATTAGAGAGAGTACTGCAACTTTTTGGAATTGATGTTAACTAATATAATGTTTCTTTTATATTAGACATACATTTGGATGCTTAATCAGGTCATTTACATACATCTTTATCTTGAAGAGAACTAGTCAAGGTAAAAATGTTTTTTTTTCAATGCCTGCAGGATTTGTGTAGGGGATTAAACACCTTCTGTTCCTCTATATTATAGAAGCCCAGTCTGCACCAGTCACTGTTGGGCGATTCCAGGTGACACCCAGCATGGACAACCCTGTGCCTGCTGTGCTAGTAGGTGCTGTACCTGCTGCACCACAGCCCGCAGACAGCGGCAGCACCCCGTCAGAGAGCAGCACAGAGGAACAGGGGGAGTCTGAGACGAGCCTGGGCACCTCCCTCACCATGTCCCCTCCTCACCCACATCCCCACAGAGGGTCGACAGGGGTCCTCCAGGAGGTTGACGGGCAGGTGGGGTGGGCTGGGAACCAGGAGCAGCAGCAGGACAGAAAAGAAGAGGAGGAGGACGAGGAGGAAGAGGTTGTTGGGGAACGACAGAGGACGAGGAAGAGGAGTCGCAGGAGAGCGTACAGCCTGAGCCTGATGGGAACGTCTGCGGACAGCGGACTCTCGGTGACGGCGGCTGAGATGGAGGGGCGGCTGTGGGACGGAGCGTCAGGCAGCCCGCAGTACAGCAATGCCCTTCACCATTTATGGATGATGACTTACAGCCGCAACGCTCCCTACCTAAGCAGCGATGACTCAGACAGCGATGATGAAGACATGCTGGAAGAGCTTCAGGAGCTCAGAGAGAAGTAAGTGACACCACTGAAGAAGCCCAAAATACAGCAAAGAGGTGCTATAAACAGGATGTTAACAGAGAACAGAGGGCAACACAGCTTTTGAAATTGAAAAGCTGGCTTTGAAGTAGTCAGTGAGAAGGTTGAATATGAAAACGGAAGTAAGAACTTTCATCAGGGTTCAATCAAATTCAAACACTTTTCAATGACTTTTATGATCTTTGGTGAAACTCTTTGGTAACACAAAATTTAAGTGGAAAATTTGACATCATGAAGCCATCATAAATTATCTACTCTCAGTCTTTACACTGTGTGTTTAAAGTAAATTCATCAGTTTTAAAACTGAACCACTCCCCTGTATGAACACAGATCTCTATCAAAAGGCCTTCATTAGAATATGACATGTTGATCCTATGAAAAAAAAGAGCTGAGGCCTGTTGATTTATTTTGTAGGGCTTCAGCAAACAATTCATATGTTGGTGATTTGTTTTGATTAATTGTAAAGTCTGTTAATGCTCAAAATGCTCATCACAATTTCCCAGAATTTGAATGTGATGTCTTCAGACTGCTTGTTTTGTCCAACAAATAGTTCAAATCCCAAAAAGAATCAAATTATAAATACATCAAACAGAGAAAAGCAACAAATCCTCACATTTAAGAAGCTGGATCCAGATCCAAACGATTAACCAATGATCATAATTCTCAGTGATTTTCTGTAAATCGATTGATTAATTGAGGAATTATTTCAGCACTAGAATTTTGATGCTGTATTTAATTCTTGTAAAATCAAGTCAAGTAAAAGTAAATCTAGAAAAAAAGTTTACCCATCTATCATCACAAAGTTTTTGAGGTCATAATGCCCTTAAATCCGCATGCCTTCAAGGATTTTCAAGGACTACAACGGACCTGTTTCACTGACATGTCCAAGCGACAAAAGGAACCACTTACATTTGTTACTTTTTGTCTCTCAACAGACACCTGACAGAGGTGCAGGCTCTGCAGGCCGCCCAGAAGAGAGAGATTGAGGAGTTGTATGAGAGGATGGGGAAGGTTCCCCCTCCAGGCATCTTCTCTCCTGCTGCTATGCTGTCCAGTCGACAGCGCCGCCTGTCCAAGGGGAGCGGTTTCCCCTCGTCCCGCAGGAACAGCCTGCAGCGGTTGGACATGTTACCATTCCAGGGTAAGGAAGAATATCCACATTTCTGTCTGATTAAGGAATCATCAGAGTTATCACCTGGTAAATATGTGACAACTTTATTTCTAAAGGAGTTTTATTATGTATGTATGTTTGTTCTCCTAGGTATCATTAGGAGAAACTCTCTTGGAGGCAGCAGCAGCGGCTCCCAGGACAAACCTAGCAAAGGCGTCACCTTTGCCACTGACATTAGTAGAATGGTGAGTGAACAGTGCGCTAACAAACTAACATATTAATATTATTCTCCTTGTTAAACTGGACAAAGCAAAAGGCTTTGTTCTCACTTTATTTTTTTCTTCTCATTTTCGTAGTAAGAAACTCTCAGCCAAGCACGCTGTATATCTGGACTACCTCATCTGAAGTGACTGCAGTGGTCAAACCCGTCCTGCAGGAGGACCTCTTTAACACTTCTCACTGGCACACCGATCAGCAAACTGCTTCCCTCTGCCAGTGGTCCTTTACCTCAACATACTATGTATAAACTGTCATCAGTAAAGCTGGATTTACACAGGAACTGTAACATCCAGTTTCCAGCCCTTCGTCAGATCTGGTGAATTTGTTGCAGCTGAAGCACAGAATACCCACCAATCTGGTCCATGTTAAAAACAACACGTTCATTTTTGCTCTCTTGTAAATAAACTGTCAGACTGAATGGCTCACAATGAAACACACAATACTCTGCAAAATGTCACATCACAGTTTGTTTTAAATGTTTTATCTGAACTAACTTTTTAGCATTAACGCAGTCAAGTGATGGTACACAGTGCTGCAGAGTTGTGGCCTTTTGAGCCACGGTGGCACTTACTATGACTTTGACCCAGAATGACGATGGTTACTGTTTTCCTGTTTGTCTGATTCACCGCCGTTAATCAATCTGAGCACAGTAATGTGAACCACAGCGAGGCTCTGACAGTTGTCACACACAAAGGACAACATTTCGGATTATCTCGCAATTTATTTGCTGTAGTTTAATGATGTCTCAGCACCTGCTGACTGCACAGTGAATACACTCTGATTACTGCCTTCCAGGGGCTGACGAGAGCAGTCTAGATGCTTTGTACAGTTTGATTTATACAAGAATGTGTTATGAAAACATTTTGTAGTACATCTTTGGTTTCTTTAGTGATTTTGACACCTGTATAGGATGACCTACATTCTCTAGGCTTAGCCTGGAGAAGTTTGACTGCAGTCCTGACACTTTAAGAGGTAGTCAAAATGATTTTTTCACATTGTACAGCAGTACAATACAGAGTTATAATTTCTATCAACACATACATATTAAGATGTTAATGCCTCAGAAAGAAAAAAAAAGTTGTACAACAGTTATAAATGTGGCCATGTAGCTTGCTTAAGCAGAAAAAAAAAAGTTTTTCAAACTGTTAAATGGAAGGAGACTTTAGCATAAACATCACACATCCATTTTCAAATACTATAATTAAATAGCTGGTTTAAAAAAAAAAAGATTTCTTTGTATTGATTAGTTGAACAAAAATCCACCTAGATTTTCTGGCTTTATTGTTGATTGTACATGTGTTTAAAGTAGAGTGCATTTATAGATCATGTTTACAAGTCATGAGTAAACTAAACCTTAATTCTTGCTCAAGCAAAAATCACATTTGTCGCTTGTTCCATAGATCAAGCACCTTGTGCACTTTGTGGATAAAACTGCGTTCAATCTAGGAAGAGCGGATATGTTTCCTGTTATTTTTCCATAAGGGAAGGTAGAGCGTATTCTCCAGTTCATGTGTGATCACAATATTTCAAATTGATCACAGGGATGATGATCTACCCTCCCACAGTTTTAAATAATTAGTACATTGTGGAATATTAGAGAAATCAGCCCAAGCTGTGAATGTGTAGCTGTTGCCTTATAAAATATTCACAACACACACTGAAGTTTCTGGCAGTGGAACTCCTGTAAGATTTTCCAAAGTTCATAATATATTTAAAGAAGTTTTGTTTCAAATTTTTTAATGTAAATATATAAAATTGTATTGCTTTCTGAAGCTGCTGCTGTCCTGCCATGCTGAATCTGTGCCTTTCCCTTACAATGTCTTATTTTATATTTTTACTCTGAAGATTTGGTGGCTAGATCAGACTCCATGTATCAAATTTTGACTAAAATAAATGCACTTGTAAATACCACGGCTCTTTTGTTGTCTTTACTGCTTTACCCAGTGTCTTTTTCTTGCGTAAATAGTTACACAGAGACATAGTTGTGTTAAAAAAATGAATACATTAGATTTTTATTTTACAAAGCATCACTATATCGACATAAATATGTTTCAACAGATTGATCTGTGTGTCATTTCAGCAGTGTCACTGGCATCCTCTGCTGTTAAAGGCCACTGTAGATTTAATTATCATTAGCTGACTGAAACTTAGGATAATCCCCTCATACTGTATGCGCATCACATGATCAGGGCTGGAAACTTGTCAGGTAAAGGTTGCCATTACTCTACAGTCTGGGCCTTCTGGGTAGCATGTAAGGTCATGTTAAGGTCAGTGGATTAGTCCTTTCCACTGACAGGCAAACTAAATCAAAATAAAGACACATCTAGTCAGCAGCAGAACCACACAATTACCCTTCCCAATCATGAAAAACAGCAGCCAGCCATGGAATATAAATCAGTGGCATCAGTGTCCACATAAGTCCCTTCTCAGGTAAGTGCAGGACAGACACACAGTCCAACAACAAGCAGGCAACATGTGCATCTCAGTTGGCACCGGTCTTCGGTCCCTGCATTCTGGCACGCTTGGCCTCCTCATCCATTTCATCCATGATCCGCTCCTGGGAGACTGAGAAGAATGTGTAGCTGTCTAGCAGGGGAGCAAGTGGTCAAGGCAAATATTTGACGGCAAGAAGAAAAACACAACAAACATTACATGACAAGGAGTGATGTTGGCAAGCAGCATGTCAGTCAGGCGTTTGTATCTAACGGCTCGTAGTAACAAGAGAAGTTGAAAACAGAGAACATTTAGCTGTCCGTGTGAACAACTTCAGGTTGTCTTTATTTATTAAAAATTTTGATTCTCATCTTATCCTTTTTTTCTTATACAATCAGTTGCCAGTTTATTAGGTACACCTAGCTAAAATCAATGTGGTCTATTTCAACAGCCCTGTCGTCTTCATGAAGGTTATAATGTTCAGTTTTGTTGAACATGTTTTAAAAAGGTGTTAATTCATCTCTACGGTAATTTTGAAAGCTATAGTGCAGTTGAATTGTATTGCATTATACTGGGAGTTGTTTCTAAAATTTTGCCTACCCTTATTGATATAAATGGTGTAAATATGGAAGCCCATTTCTGCCAGAATAAACATAAAAAATTCTCATGGAAATTCAAAATCATGATAGTAAGTCCAAATTGACTTTGCATTGTATAATTGTGACTTACAGTAGTATCTTATAATTTTTATGTAGTAAATCAGTTTATCATGAGCAGCTTTTATTTTAATCATGTCTAACTTTTTATCCATTTCTTTCTTTTCCTGACAAAAATTGGCTTCCATACGCGTAAGAGACCAGAAGTAAAACAGATTTTAACAGAATATCTTTAGATATTTAATGTAAATATCAAAAGACAGCTAAATGTTATCTGTAACTGCAGATGATACAAGTGAGGCATCAAACAGGCAGACTGACCGTGGCTCACCTTCCCCTGCCTCGCTAACAAGAAGCTTTAACTTCTCTACATTTCAAGAGTACAGTGAATGAAGCTTGACGCTAATTAACACCTTAGCTATTTTTTGTAAATACAACATTTAATCCACGTTGTTACTTTGCTAATGCACTCAAAACCACTGCTGTTAACAGTACAAGGTAGTTTCTGTCGTGGCCAACTGTCATGTTAGCATCCAGTGAATGAGAAACTTACGTACCTTACTAAAAGACATTTTAGCTACATCTACCAGCCAATCCAGTACTTGTGCTGTCAGTAAAGTTTCAAACACGACATGCGGAGATAAACTAGCGTTAGGCTTTTTATCGGGTTGTCCAACAGCCAGGCACCCCGAGTAGCTTTAGCACGCTAAGCTAACGTCACGTAGTTCACCTTGGCAAGGATACAAATTCCCAGAACGAGCGCTCCAATGGCGAGTCCTGTCACAACATTTCGTGTCCGCAGCTTCTGGGTTTTCTTCTTCCACTGTTCAAGCTCCACTTGTCGGATGAAATGCAACTGTTCTTGAGAAAGACCCTCTTTAGTCGGGTCTATCCTGGTTGCAACGGGAGCCTCGGACCCCTTCGGCGTCTTGTCAGCCATGTCTGCAGTCAGTGAAGCGCGACGGGTTGTTTTCGCGCAGCTGCTTTTCAAATGATCTACTGAGTTGACGGTCGTTTCGGCGGCATCTAGCTGCGCTGTGAGTAGCCCATCAATGCGTTGTGAGATCTGCGCCGAGCGCTGCTAAGTACTGCGCGAACGTGAGCGAATGACTCACGATTGTGCAACATCCAAACGAGTCCCCATGGCAGCTGTGGTTCCTGCTGGGAGACGTTGAAACCCCGCGGAAATAGCGCCATCTTCCGGAAACATAAGCTCCAGGCACGGTTTATTTTTGGGTTTCCAATTGATTTGTTTTGACAAAAGTAAGCAAATTCCTCAATATAGACTTGGTTGTTTGTAAATGTAACTTTTGTGCTTACAGGAGGCAACCGTCAGTCAGTGTCAATGGCGAAAAGCTTCTTTTGTTCTCCAAACCAAAGTATAAGTTTCAAGTTTCGGGAAGCCTCTTTTGACCTACTCACAAATGTCCTTATTAATCTCAACAAAAGCAACAAAGATAACCTCAACAGTTTATCAACATGTAGCGGAAACTTCAAAGATAAAAGACTGATGGGTAAGTACCGTTAATTACGCCATAGATTGCTAACGTTATTTAACGCTAGCAGTTTATCATTTTTCATTCTAGCTGACAAACGCTACGTTATGTACGTTGCTTAACGTTATTTCTAACGCACATTCTGCCCGTTTTAAATGCGCATGACGCCAGAAAACTGACTTTCAAGTGGGTCCACGTTTAACAATGCATTTATTATATTTATTTATTTATTTTTTGCCTAGGTAACATTATTACGCTTATTCAAAATAAGCCATTCATTAGGCTATATTATGTGTAATCTCTACGGAGCTTTTAATTGTCTTGCATCACACGCAGCTGTGACAATTAGTATGTACGTTAGATAAATACCCCCTCATTGCAGAAAGCTTAATTAATGATGTTACAGCTGTATTCTCCAAACATATACTTCACTGTCGTTTCAATATGGGATACATTTAGAACGTAACGTGAAACTGTATCTTCTATGGTTGCTACTATATTTACAATTACTGTATGTAAACGAGGCTTTTATTAGTAGACTTACACTACAGTGTGTGTTTTCATGCTGTAATTATTTCAACTGGGGTGCAGACTGGTTCATTCCACAATAGTTTTAATAATTTTGTCAGCAGGTGGGATTGACTAAGCTCTACAGGACTGTCTCTGAATGGCCCACTAAGCCTCACTGTACCCTGTCATCACCCTGAAGTCTTTCATACACCTGCAATTGTGAGCCCTGTTATTATGGAGGCCAATTCTCAATACAAAACCCTCAGTGTCTCCCAGCTGCCAACACCTCAGCAGACGAACCCTGTGAGCCAGTGAAGAGGAGCAGATGGAAAGCAGTGTTAATGACTTCTAATGAACATATGCTTCCTAAAATACAGTTTATTTACATAAATGAATGGGGATACCTCTTCTCTAACATGCTTCTCCCAGTGTCAGTGCTGGCGTAACCTGCCATTCTCACAGAATGAACAAATAAGAAATACTTTAGTTTCTTTCAAACTGACTGGTCAACAGAAAAACTGGCCAGTCACGATGCAATTTTGCTGGAGTTGGCTAGTGGGTGGTGTTGAGAACCCAGCATGGTTGTGATTCAATGTTAAATATTTTACTTGCATTGCTCTTTTCACCAAAAAAACAAGGATAAAGAAAAGAGAATCAGAATTTCAAATAAATATTCTTCGCTCACAAAGATTTCAGGACTTTCCCCCCATCTTTGCTGGACCATCTGGGCCTTTATGTTCTATTTTATCTCATCATCCAGAGGACGATTTGTACCTTGATATAGGATGCAAGATATTTATAGTTTTTCATTTCTAATATGTTCAGTTAGCATCACTGCAAAGAGCTCATAAATGACAGTGAATAACCAATAATACCTGGAGAGTAATTGCTCATATTTCATTTTATTGATCCCATTTCACAGAACTACATGAGGTCTCTGCCTGTGTCAGTTTACATAGGATTGCCCAAACACATTTACTGCCTCCATTTTAATGCACGCATGATACTGCCTTATAAATTCCTCTCTGCAAATGTATTTTGTATGCTCTGATTATAGTCTATCAACTCTGTCCCAACATGCTGAACTCATGCTTCCATTAAAATAGAAAGATTTTTCTGTTTTGCTCTCTGCTATTGCTAATGCCCTGCATCCCTCTCTGGTGTTGCTTAGAATACATCTTCCTGATAACTAAAGAACTGAGACTTGATCCGCTGGCTGGATATCATGCCATTGAATTACTTCAAAGGTAAGAAGTAATTTGCCTTTCCCTGCCACACCCAGTGTGATGTTGGTTTTATTCATGCCTTTATGTGAATAATTATCTCCCTCAAGGTTCATGGTGAAGCACCTTACCGATTTGTTGACCACACCTACACCTCAAGGTGCAGCTGCTGATCCACCAAGAAGTTACGAGGATGCTGTGTTTGACAAGCTCAAGGAGAATTTCCCCCTCATTGTCTTCTCCTGCGTGCAACTTGCAAGCAAACTGTCTTTGCACAGTCATGTAAGTTCTGCAGTGCCTACGATTAATAACTTTCAATACCCTGTGATTACAAATAAAATAATGTCCTATTGTTTTTCAAATTCATTTTCTAGATAATCGACAACAATACTGCTGTACGCTTTCTGCATTCAGTCGGCCACAGTGTTTCCAAGCAGACTGTCCTGGAATCAGAGCTGATGGTCTTAAAAGGGCTTAAATTCAGACTAAATACCCCTAACCCTCTGACATATGTGGAAACCCTTCTGGAGGTGCTTGGTAAGATATCATATTTAAAGAGAGCAACTCTGGTGAGGTATTAGGATGTAACAAAAAAATTGGCCAAAATTAAAGGTTCTGTGAAGATAATTCAGTTGTATCCGTTAAACAGCTGTACTGACTAATAAAAGTGACTAAACCTTTGTAGGACACAATGAGCCATCTATCCCTGTGGAGCGCCTGTATCACCTGTGCCATCATGTTCTCCAGTTCGTCAGCCTACAGAGGACTGCCATCTATGACTCCTTGTTAGTGACTACCACTCAGTGTGTCAGCCCATCCAGAGAACAGAGGTATTATTACATCTCTCTTTAAGCCACATTTTCAGATTTTTTTGGGACAGGTGGTTACTGTCATGGTTGAGTGGACGAGCTGCTGGATTGGCAGTTGAGTAGACTAAGACCAGCTGGGAACTGTCTATGTTGTTTTGGTTTCAAATTTCATCTTGTGACATCATGTTTCTCATGGCTCACCCCCTGCAACACATATACCCAAGTTCTATTAAATTAGTACAGCCTCATACTGTCTGTGGGGTAGAATATTAAACCTGCAATCTTCTTTTTTATTTTTTGGCCAGTAGGAGGCAGCGGAAACAAAGCTGTGAACACAACACTGACACCTTTTAAGTTGATATGCTGAACTTGTTAGGAAACAGTTGTCTATTTACTCATCCAGACACTGAGTATCCACCCTCCTGTTAGCTCTGTTATGGTTTCTACCAACTCCTGAGGGGAATATTTGGCTCTTTAGCTGCTAAATGCTCCGCTATGTTCACCAGCTAGTCACTTTGTTAATTTGTCTGCCTACCTTTTGGTGCTGGACAGGTAGTGTACAGTGGGTTACAGAGGTTTTTAACTGAAAGCAGCTGCCTGCTGCAACCTAAAACAACTCTATGAAAGCAGTGAGAGTGAACCAAAATAATAAAGTTGTGGGCCGTAAAACCAAAACAATGTGCTGAAAGACGTTATAAAGCTCCATGGAGCTGAAGAGAACTTCAGAGTTGGGTGATACCTCTGTGGGTTCATCACTACCAGCGACCCCTTTCACATTATACATAGTCATTTGATCCATATTGGTTATAGCTGCCTTAATACTAAATGAACCCTCTCTAAACAGAGAGAGGTTTTTGACCGTGATTGAAGACTGCATGCTTCTTGGTGTTGGTGTGATCGCCGTGGCTTCATTCATCCTCTACATCAGAAAATGGGAACAGGTGAAACACAATGTTTTAAAAGTATTAATAACTGCATTCACTATAGCGTTTGTTATCAGTGTTTTAAAGGTCAAAATTGTAGACTTAATGTGCAGCCATATGAAAGAATATCAAGTCATCTACCTTATCCAAGTTTAGTAAGTGTTAGTGTGTACATAATCAGTCACAAATACATCCCATACAAAGTGTTTTTGTTAATGGAGGCTTTCTTTTAATGCATTGCAGGTTGTGGGAGAACTGAGTCACATCACAGGAATCTCAAGGAGGAGCATCAGCGATTTTGCTCATGTGACATTGATGCACGTTGTTAGAACCAGTTCCTCTGTAACATCCATTTGAGTCTTGGTAACATTAATTCACTGAAGACTGCTTTATACTCTTACTGTTTATGGCTTTTAGTTTGTTTTCTAGTTGTAGGTATTGGTGCAGAACATGTACTGTGCACCTAAGTGAGATGATTGGATTTAAACAAAGCAACATCTGTGTACTGAAGTACCTCATGGAATAAAATGGTGCCAAAAGAATAAATCACTATGGAGTGGTTAGATTCTTAAAATAGCTCTGTTAGTGACAGGCATATGTCTAGATTATTACATTCTGTAAAACTAAATTTAATATTGATGTTGCAATTGTGAAAATACACTTATTATTGTCTAAATCTCTTAGAGCCTTGTTGTAACAGTGAACACTTGATACTGTAATAAAATGTAATAAATACTGTATTAAACAATAACTTAATCTTAATATACTATATATTTCTTACATTTCCTGTGCCACATTGATCAGCTCACTTGAATTAGATGCATAGTGGTTTATTGTAATGGTCATCTGTTTAGTTCCACAGTAGCCAAGATGATTGAATGAAAATTGAGTGTGTCTGAGGATCCAGTGTCAGATGTCTCTGGCGAGGGGTTCCTCCTCTCTCTGATTCGTCTGAGTCTCGTCCTTAATAGGTAGGGAAGCACTGACCAAATCTGAGGACAGAATTAATAACCCCACTTGAAACCAAATAGAGATTTTCATTTTCAAAATTCTATGTATCCATTCTATACAACATTATAATGTCCTTCAGTTTATCATAGAATAGTTAAAAAAATGTTTAGAACCAGGAGAAATGTTTTGATTTTGTGCTGTTTCCAAATTGGGACAAACAAACAAGATAATTGTGGATACAAAAATCATAAGTTTCTTCATATCAATCATGAGTTTTCATTTGGTCTATAGTTAAAGGCAATTACCTTCACATATCAAGGCACTTGCTGATAAATATCAATCTATTTATGGTGGTAATCATGCAACAACAGCCTATGGGGGGCTTCCTGGTGGCTCTACAATGCATACCGTGTAACTGCAACATTCTGCGTTCAGGTTTGACCAAGTACCTCCAAATGCCTCAGTGCTAATAGTGCCTGCTACAGAGCTAATTAGGAGTTATTCTCTTTGTATGCTTTGGGCTGGGTCGACCTACATCAGGCATTCTGTGCAATAGTATGTTGAATGAATAATAAAATAAAGAACATATAGTTACCCTGGGGACTGGGGAGGAAGATGGCAGTAAACCTCTGGAGAGCAGTGACCTGAAGGGTGTTTCGGCCACTTCTTGGAGATTATACAGTTCACTCATGTTCACCTAAAAGCAGGTGGAAGCAAGACAAAAGTGCTGTCATAAAGTACGGTCATAATTCTTCAAGGAACAGGTTTTTTTTTTTAAACTTTATTTTGTCCATTGGGTGATTCTGCCTCAGCTTACCTGTTGCTGTTCGCAATGTCTTCTGTAATAATCGTCCAAGTCAAATGTGTCCGGGTCCACTGTTATCTCTGCTGTACAAACTTCACATCTTTTGACAACATAGAGCCTTGACCCTGGAAATGTGGATACAGTATGCCTAAACATCAACCGTGATCACTGAACATCCTAAATAAATGATTCTTTTGCAGTCAACTTCTTTGGGAATATATTTTCATTGATCAATGTCTGATCTGTCAGATTATGGCTAATTCAGCCTACCACCATTAGCTATCTACTGACCTGACTGGATTTTTGTCTGGATCCATCTCGTCAGGCAGTCGAGGTGAATTAACTGCATACTTCCTGAACACAGGCAGGGTGATAGCAGTGGGTTGGTTAGTGAACTACTGCAACTGTGGCAGATCCGACACTGGTCCTCTTCCTCCTCATTAGATAACTCGACTAATAACCTACAGAGAGCAGGAGATCACACAAGATTTTATACCTTAAGCCTTTTATACATACCTAATCAGGATAATGTCTTTGAGAACTTTTTATTTAATCTAATATGATTATTTTGAATGCTTATTTATGACTTAATAACTGTACAATTATATATTGTATGAGTTCCCAGTAAAGTCATAGCTATTCAGTGTACTATTTAAAAGCCAGACCTTTAGCTGGGTAAAAAATCCTGCAGATAGGCAAAAAATATGTGAATATGAAAAATGATCTACCTTTGTTTGGGTCTGCATACAATCTCTCTGTTGCTGTCTTTTGGAAACTGGACCTTATGGGCAGCAGTAGCCCCTCCCTGGGCTGCTTGACATTCCTGAATGTGTACTAGGTCTTCTATATCACTAAACACCGTCGTATCATCCAAGTTCAGTTTCAGATCTAGCTGTCCAGTGGCACTTAGACCCCAGTTCTCATTCGAAGACTGCAATGTGTCGGTGGTACTGGTTCCTTTCTGAACAGCGTCCTCCTCCCTGTTGACCAGCGCTGCCCGCCTCTGACAGAGGCTTGTCCTGGGTGAAGAGGCCAGGCTTGTCTGTGAGGTTCGTCGGCTGATTCGGAGTTTAGGGAGATGTTGCCACAAAGCCACAAAGCCCCTCTTGACTCCGTCGGTGGTAGGTGGCAGTGGTGCCACATGAGGTTGCTCCAGGATAGAAGTGAGACTGTATCCCACACTACTAACAGGTGCTCCACCTGAAATTGTTGATGCGCTTAACTGTGAACTGAAAGACTGCAGGCTGTGTAGGCTGTGAGAGAGGCTAGTGGAGGCTGAGCTTGAGTGAGAAACTGTCCTCTGAAAGGTGGTCAAATCACTCTCTCTGTATGTGTCCTGCCAGAAGTCTAATAAGTCATCATCTGCCTCCTCCTCTTCAGATTCACTGGACAGTATATCAAATGTGGAAAGATGTGGGACAGTGGTGGTACCTCCCAGGAAGCTGTCCAGGATCTCAGCACTGGAGGGACGCTCAGAGTCTATGATCTCCTCAATGTTTGTTTTGCTGAAAAGGTGTTTCATCTTGTTCTTGCACTTCAGGATGTCTTGGCTTTGTGTTTGCTTGTCCGCTTCCCCATGGGTGGATCCATTTAATACTCTGTCTTTCACATGCCCACACCTGTGCTTGTTGTGATACCGCACAGGGTGTACTCTATTGCCTTGGAAAAGGAGATGCAAAAAAATAGTAAAAACACAGCAGATATCAAATAACAGTTAATATTATGATATAGCATAGAAGCTAAATAATCTTTTTTAAAACACCAGGTAGTGAGAAAACTGGCCAGTTGCATCCTGCTACAACCTGCAGCGCAGAAAAATGTATCCTAGAAAACTTACATCTGGATGCCAGGGGGGCCTTTCCTCTGTCGGGAATCTTTGAAGCCATTGCCAGCTCTGTAGTCATGCTCCCGGTTCCACTGGAGATAGCTTGAAGGCAGTAGACGGAGCCTTTATTCCATGGGCCCCCTGGCTCAGATGAAGCACTTTTCCCAGAGCTGCAGGGGGGCGACTGCAGGTGGCAAGCAAAGATGTTTTGGAGTGTAAGACTGTCTTGGAAAGCTATATTACTTAAGAGGGGTGTTGGATGATAATGAAACTGTGGTAATATGCTGTGAGTATGCTCCACAGCTGGTGTAATTTCTAATTCTATATGGTGTAAGTTCTTATTGTGGCATTTGAGTTGTTACCTTTGAGGCCTTCCTTGCAGCTGACATGGACTGCGTTAGTGCTGAAAAAGCCTGCATGCCAGGAATCTCTCGTCTCACCTCTGTATCCACCTTCTCTCTATCCCATCTTTTATCCTGATTATGACAGAGCAGAGATTGAAAAGAGGCAACGAGACAGCCAAAAGAGGAATCTTTTCTGTTAAACTATGTTGCAACTTTCAGTACCTGATGGTCCAAATCTAGTCGTCTCATTCGCACCTCAAACATATTCAGAGCTACTGAGGTTTTCAACGCCCTGTCGCTCCCAGTTTTGAGGTACAATGCTGAAACACAAAGTAGTTTACAGTGTATGTTTACAACATAGCAGATGGCAGCTAGCTAGTGCGGAAGAAAATGTATATGCTCAGATACCATCAGGTGTGAAATAATACTGGAGAAAGTAAGACTGCAGCAAGGTGTAACACCTGTATACACTGTCAGGTGTATTGACTGTGTGTGGCAGGCTGCTGCTTTGAAGCCACAAAGCCAGGGTAATGTTACAACCTCAGACTTGCACAGTGCTTATCCACAAGTTGTTATGTGAGGAAACATTACCTGCCCCCCCCACCCCACCCCACCACCACCACCACCAAAATATACTTCCATTTTACATTTATCATAACATTAATGTTAAACATTAGAAATGAACAGAAACAAAGAAAGAAGACAAGAACAGTAAAGACAAAAAAGTATAATGGTAGATTGAATTTCACGTTTTCCAAAAATGCAATTATATGTAGATACTCTTTGTTTTCAGCTAAAAAATAGAGTCTTGGAGGAAACTAACAAACCTGGGTATTCTTTTGGAAAATCGACATTTGTTAATAAAAAATACATTCAAGATACATCATGACACCTTTAAGAGAAAGCTTTAAATTGTGCATAGCCTATATATTGTTGAAAAGGACTTTTAAAATCGGATCCCTTTTGTGTTAAAATTACAGTTGTAAAAAAGATGAGAGAATTACTTATTTTTTCACAAAAGAGACAAGAGACGTAGGCTACGTCACCTGTGCTAATGCCAGATGGAGGAAACACATATCATCATTATATTAATATGCAACAATATTTTGTTGACTCACTCTTTAGACCGAAAGATGAAGGCGGTTACAGGATGCTGTGAAGTTGGCCGCTGTAAACACCCCCCACTGCGTTTTTGTCCAAATGACGCGTTTCCATGGAGATGAACAGAACTACATTTTTAATTTCTGCACGGGAGCGCATTTTGTGCGTCATGTTAATCGTGAATGTTTTGTTACGTTATCCTAAAATAAGCTAAGCCTCAGGTAACACCTTTTCATGGACAATATATTGTTTTAGTTTTGTCATTCTGTGAAATAAAGTCCCGGGGGAATTTCCTTTTCTGTGGATGACTTAGCCTACCAAATCAGCTCTTTAGGGACCTGCTCCGTCTCACCCTAGCAACTGTTGCTATGCTTACTGTTGCTACTGTGTGAGATTCGGAGCATTTCGTTTTCTGTTGCAATTATGCTAGCATTAATTAAACACACAAAAGGCTAAAAATGATGCTCCATTTAGGCATTTTACATGTTGGATGTGGCGTTTTATTTTTGTTCACATTTGAAAACACTGAACAACACAACTTCTGTCTGCTCCCTAATGAGAACTGATAAAAGCATAGTGATCCTGCAGTCTGACATTGGCATAACATCTAAAGGTGGTTTAAAAGATACCAACTGCCAGCACAGCTGTGCTAGAGGAGCCAGAGCTCCAGTAGATTAGCAGGAGATCCAGGGCCAGGCTTCATTGAGTCACTCTCTTACTTTTCTGGCTCCCCATGACTCTGCTGATCTCCCCGCAATCTTGTGTTAGGCCCCATTAATCTCACCTCCCCTTGCAGTCTGTCAAAGGGAGAGTGGGCTGCACACTCACCTTTACTGTTTTCATTCTTTATATTCAGGCGGAGGGAAAGTATTCAGGCAGAGAGAAAGAGAACGCTCTGGCAGGATTTGATTCAATGCAGTGGGAGCATGTGTGTTTCCAGAGGTTGGGGGGCTCAACCACAGGGCTATCTGTGACCACCTCCTCCATCACTCTCACACTGACAGGAACCCTGCACCAAAGCCAGTTTCCAGGGCCTCCCTCAGGTATTTCTCATTACCATTTGCAGAGAGGGAACCTTTAAAGTACAAATATGTTCTTTGGTGGGTTTGCCAACTGAAAGATATATTTAGTTACATCACTTACAAGCTGAGATGTATGATGTTGGCATGTCTTAATCCTGGCAAATGTCAAATGTGGTAGCAGAGGATTTCCTTCTTTCTAAAAGACTGGTTAACTAGGGTTTACGCTAGCATGGCTCACTTCTTTAGATATTATAGAGAACATCTCCCTCCTACCAGCAAAATAATGATTCAAAAGCCATCATCTTAATGCTAGGATAAGTGAGCATTGAAGATAAAAATGCACATAATATTAGAATGTATACAACAAAGTTACCATACTGGAAAGGGAGTTGTTGATTTGACATGGAAAAAGAAGGTTTTGTTTCTTGTTGCCACTGTATAAATATCAAACCTCACTTGACAGGACAATGGTCACAAAAACTGTAGGTCCAACAGATCATGCAGTTTATTGACAGCGTGTAGGAGAAGGTATACAAATCAGAGGTGCTTGAGAGGTAAATATACACTATACTGTGTAGACCTGTGCAGAAACCAGTCACTGCAAGGAAGGTTTCTACCTCTTAAGTTCATGTCTGAATACTGGGTTCGAATTAATCACACGTTAAGAGAATAAGTAGATTACAACTAATACCAGATAAGCACATTATCAATCAGCACGAATGTGGTGGTAAATAAAAAAAGGCATTTAAACGACGACCACAAATATAATCAATATAAATTGTTCTTAAACATTTGTGTAGCCTAGTAGTTTAATTATGATATAAATTGATGCCTTAGATTCAGGTCAGCTGAGGACCATTTAGCTTGTATGCCACAATCAAGAAATGTGTATGGGTAATGTTACCCTGTACAGCATCCCTGATTGTAATTCTGGCTGATAGGCCTGTAATTTTATTGACTGATTGAGGAAGAGGTCGGGATAATGTCTGACACTCGCCAACCTCTTCTCCATCTATCATTTCAAATGTCAAATGCCATGATCTGCAGGGGAGAGGAACTGAAGTTTGATTGGCATCGACCTTGTTTCTCTTGAATAATTATGAATGATTTAGGTATTAGTGCCTTCTTGCATCATAAATAATTCATTAAGCCTGCCCCCCATCCCTCCTGTATGTTTGTTCCTGTGCTCCGTCTGTTCGACTGGGATTTCAGCTGCGTCAAGCCGGCGAGAGAAAAACCGGAAATACGGCAGTGATGATCACAAAAACGTAATAAATCAAAATACATGTATTTTTGTTATGTGCATGAGTATTTTCGAAGCATATTTTGATTGTGGTTTGCGCCCTTTACACCAGGCGTTTTGAACGTTACAAACTGTTAAGGTTTTTATTTTGAAAGTTACTACCGGAAGTATCATATTCGATAGATTTAGCGGACTTGATCCAGCGATAGACAGGTCAGCGCTCCATGTTGCGGCGCTGCGTGGCACTGGGCACCGACTGGCTCTGACTGCACCACACACACATGACTTTAGTTGTGAATGGCCCCGACACTTTTGCGGGCGAGAAGTAGCCGTCAGTCCGGGCGCTGCTACCTGCTGCAGACCGTGCTTACGCCGCGTACACCCATGGGTGTCGCTACTGTGACCGTCTTCTGCATTTAGACTGAATGTAGCCGCTTTGATCGGTGCAGTTATTTTCAGAGTCACTCGCTCAAGCTATTTCGGACCGATTGGAAACGTGCAGACTGCTCGGGTCGTTTGGATTGAGGAGCCGCACGGAGCGCTGCAGCAGACACGGTACCGGAGCAGCGGCGGCAGCAGCAGCAGAGGAGGCACGGATGTGATGCCAAATCTGGCCCAAAAAATCAAAGGTTTAAGTCTAGGAAAGGTAATCTGTCTATCTTTTCTGCAGCAACTTCTGCTCGTTCTCTGCCGCGCCTATTTGCATTTTTAACTTTATTATACTACACCTTTTATAAAATATGTGTGTTAGAGGTGTCAGGCTCTTGCAGCAGCCAATCTATAACCTATAATGCCTGTATCTTGCCGCTGCTTATAGGCAAAGCCCAGCCAGCCAGCTAAGCCAATAAACACCCCCAGTAGTGTTTAATGAGATAGACTTAGCTGGTCCTTTGTACTCAACAACAAGCAGTTTTTTTTTTTACCAGCAGACTGCAACATGTGTAATGTATTTTCACGACTTTCATATTAGATCTGTGCAACACATTGTTGTGTGTTTTTCTCTAACATTATATAGTTTATTGGTGACAGTCATTCATACATATCCTGTAAAAACCAGGGAGGCTGCCACAAACTTTGCAGATTATTTTAAAACAGCTGTATCTAACAGGGTGAATGGATATTAAGGTTATTATGTATAAATTTGTACACAAATATATAGTTACCTTGTATGGTGATATCTTCTGTGTAACCTATATTCAACACATACATTCTCAAGTTATAAGGGGGTTGCCCACCCAGACAACAAGCTGTCCATAAAGTGAAGAGGTTTATATGGAAGAAGCTGTTCTTACTTGTTCAATGGCTTCAGGCCAGCACCTACCTCACTCTGCACAGCCTATTATCTGACATCTGGTCCTTCTCGACAGGGACTTATGTGGTAATAGTATGTTTCAACAAAGGCTGTTAATCTGTGTAATGCCTGTTGTTTGGAAGGGGAAAACGCTTATTTCCCTATGATCACCATTCAGCACTTTATATGGTGGAAACTAAGTCTGCTTTGGATGGGGAATGTTATGGGATGTGAAAACCTTGGCAGTTGTTTTAGATGTTTTCTGTTTCTCAGCTATGTGGTTAGGATTAGACAGGGTGCAGATTTGTAAAATGGCAAAGCTGTCACAGGAAAAAAATGTCATTTTTAGGGCATAGTTTACACACACTCGTACAATTGCAAGCTATGCCTTTATGGCATCCAGAGAACTGCTGTGATAAAGCATTTATTAGAAAAATAGGTCTGCAGACTGGTAAGATTTGGGTTCCAGCATTCATGGTTTTTGTATGAGGCTGGAGATGGCTGCTGTCTCGCTGTACTTTTTATATTCAAGTTCTTGGTTGTCAGCTTGGCTCGGCATAGATAAAAGACAGTCATCCTCAAAGCGTTCTCTCATCACATCAATGACATGCACTAGTTTTGCTTCTTTCTCGCTACCCCACTCCTGACACACATCTGTGAGTTCACAGTGTGGAGGTTTTCCATTATGAGATCATGTTGTTTTTCTTTTTCAGTCGACCAGCCCCTAAACTTTTTGTCTTTCAGTGCTTATCGCTCTCTGCTCAGGGGGGTAGTGACAAGGCCTTGTTTTCCACAGTCCGAGCCAACACAGTCCCTCCTGTCACGCTCACTGACAGGCCAAAGGTTAAAACAGAAAGATTCTGCTGTAGCAAATGGGTGAAGGATTTCACTGAAACTTAAATTGACAGAAAACAGCCTCCAGGTTCACACTGTACTTAGGAAATATACAGTATAAATAAAACATACCTCAAATCTTTGAATCAAAACGGACACTAAAAGTAGGCACTGGAAACTCACCATGCCGGTATTGCACCAGATAAAATGTAATGTATTGCTGAGAGCAAAATTATTATCACAGTTATTAAATTATTAATTATGAAGCCCTAATTGAGTAGAATTGTCTGAAATTCAATTTACATAGAACATGAAATCTCTGTTTGGGTCTCAATGGTCAATCCTTAGAAATGTCCACCCTAAAACACTAAACCTCTTAAAGCCATTAAAAACAGCCACTTGTGATATTTTGTATTTAGTCCACATCGTTGAGTGTTTTCTTATTCCACTGGGTATCTGTTGGGTAGATGTAGAAACATCCACATCATTTCAATGCAGCAACAGTTTAGCTGTATAACACTTGGATGTTTGACAAAAATGGCCAGACTTACCATTGTAGCTTGATGTAATTGTACAGAGGGGAGTCTGTCCGTGTTTATTATTGTAACCATGACGACCAAGGTCCCCTAACCTTAACAAAGTAGTAATTTTAACCCAAACCAAGATATTTCTCAAAACCTAACCAACCTTAACCAGAGCACTCTCATTTCTTTTTCAACAGTGATTTGTTATGGTTTTGGAAGGCACAGACAAATGCGGATAGAGGCGTCAGATCAGAATTTGCTTCTACATATTGTTCTAGAGGACATGGACAAACAACATCATTTGTCGTTTAATTTGGAGGACTTGTTGGTACAGGGGGAGATCCATTGTAGAAGACACAAAATTACCAGTTTATCCACTGACAATAGCCTAGATAGAACATAATGTAATGCAGGCACAGGAGATTTTTACACAAGAGGTGAAACTCACTTTTTCTTGACGAGAAAACCTCTTGTTTTAGTATGGCTATCGTTCTTTTCACCAAATCCCACTGCTGATATGTTCAAGCACATTCTTATTCTGCGAAATGTAGAAAATCACAGATGAAAACAGGAGTGGACAAGACAGGCTGAGGCAAAGGGGGTACATCAGAAAGGCAAATTACAGCACTGTGTCATAAAATAATTAGAATAGATTATAGATTTTATATGTTTTCTTTTGAAGTGTCACCAGCAGCAGTTTATAGACAGCTTTATACAACTTATACTGTTAAAATATATATATATATATATGACACTACATTTTGTATTCTTTAAAGTGGTTGGAGTTAATTAAGAGACTTCTAGCCACACAAGAGTGTTTGACTGCTCCTTCAGATATGAAAAAGTCTGTTGTTTAATGAGGTAAAACAGCCAGACAGCCGTATCAGCTCTGAAAATGTGAGATTATTTCCTGTACGGGGAATAAAGGTGTCGTCCTCAGGGATGTTTTGATTCATTTACCCTGAACGCTGAGAGAAATGACATTCTTATGCTGTTTTAATCAGGAAAAGCAGTCAAGGACCCCAAAAAGGCTATTGGAAAAAAATAAAAGCTTGGCTCTTTAGTTTTATATGTATATGTGCATGTATGTGGGTACTGCAGTATGATTAGCATAATCATCAGTTTAGAAAAAAATGCAGTGTAAATGGAATTGAAATTGATATTTTGGTCATAATTTATTTCCCTCTTGGCCAGTAACTCAATTCTAAGCTCCAAGAGTGGGCAAGGCAGTCATGTTACAAATGCAAGGCAAAGGAGACCACAGCAATAGCATCATACACAGTAGGTTACCTCAGAGGAACACCAGCAGCAGCTTTAACATGTTGAGAAATCTGTGGATAAAGATATTCCTGACAGCCCGTAAAACACTCTGAAATTGCCTCATTTGGAAGAGACAATGGTGCACTGAACTCCTTTAATGAGGGATGGATTCTCCCCAGGCATGTCCCTCATTTCGGTGTGACCCTTTGATTATGCAATAATGATGTGAAAAAGGCGTCTTCTTCGCGCCTCATTCTTTCTTGTTAGTGAACGGAACCGGAGGTAAGCCGGGCTGTTTCATCTTGGCTGTGGTTAGCCGTTGCTACCCTTTTGTCTCCTGTACTGCTGGGAGTCAGTAACATTTATTGAGTTCTGATGGGTGCATTTTGACTGTGTTTCTCACCTCCTTGTACCACACCGCCTTTGACTAGATGGAGAGTTTGATGTTTGCTGCTGCAGTTCAGTTTCAGACCATAGAGGTTGTTCTGGGGTATTATTTGTCACAAATACCACTTCATATAGAGTTCTGTGGCTTTGCAGAAGAGTGCTTTCAGCAAAACCACGGCAACAGTACGGCAGTATTTTGAATATGTGCTGTTTGTATGGGAAAGGTTTAGGATTTAAAAAAAACACAACCAAAATAGATCTGAAGAAAGGAGCTGGTGACACTGTTTTGTAGTTCTTGTACATGTTGTTGCCTGTTTCTCTTCAAAGGAGTTGAATGTACACCTTTTTAAAAAAGAATCCAGCAGCTCAACCAAAAGTACAGCGCAGGATCAAAGCGCTTTAGTGTTTTCATCTGCTTCATACAAGGGAGGCTATTATGATATGTAGGCCTAGTTACGGTTTCATAACAATAAATGGGAGCACTGCATCAATATATTATTACGTGAGGTTTGTGTTTTTTTTCTTTTACTTTATATTTTAGTCTGCCTGCCTTTCACAGCAGTGTATTTTGTCTATCTGGCAGAAGCATGTGTTCATTTGCACTGAGTCGTTGCTTCCAGATCATTATAGTAGTGTGGTAACTATTACAACACTACTATACGCATCCCAAAAGAGAAGGTGTGTAGTAAGATCAGAAGGGCTGATGGCCTGCAGAGAATACCTAAGTCTGATATTCATACCGTCCTCTCCTGTTTTCTTTACTGCATCTGATTTATAAAGCATGCAAAAACCTCTGATTTATACTTACTTGCAAGGATATTTATTTAGGATAAGCTATTAGCATAAATAAATGCACAAATAACCTGTATGGGGCACAGTCCGCTGTGTGTGTGTGTGTGTGTGTGTGTGTGTGTATACATCTACCTGTGGAAGTAACTAATAGACTACTACTTCAACTACTTCTACTAATAATAATCATAATCAGAATTGGCTTTCTGGCACACTGTGTTTGCACTGAGAACGACAAACAACACTTTGAAAACAGTGGAAAGCCACTTGGTGGAAATGGAGTACAGCTGCTGGCTCAAGTGGCCCTGCAGAAGAAATGCAAGTGGTGTTCTTTTATTTGGCATGTAGGAAATTATCTTTAAAAAGCCAATAAGGCCTGAAAGATGCTGACATGTAACAACATGTTCAAATTGATGTATTTGTGTGCCCTGAGACCAGAAGCCTGTTCTTGCTGAGCCTGGGATATGTGGGAAGTCTTTTCTAACCATTTCCCCATAGTTTGACTTTGCACTGATATATTTCATATTGGCAGATAGTGCTGTGACTGGAGTCTTTGAGCTTATTGCTGCATTGCAGCTTTTAATGAAATCAAGTTAATCACCTCTCTCTGGACAAGTGCAAGTGTTACATGCATTATTTTATGTGTGCTACCTCTTAAATTACATGACATTACCTGATACTGCCAAAATGGCTAGGCTGTTAGATAACAAAGATTGGCTATGCGGCTGTATCCAATCAGTCTGCCACTCAAACTTTCCTCTGGGGAACCAAAGATCCCTGTTAGCCTATTAGGCAGCTGCTTGAGCCAGCCCCAGCCGCTGAAGGCAGATGAATGGCAGAGTATTAATCAGGCTTGAAAGCTGTGTCTCATGGCTGGAACAACAGCTATGATACCAACAACCTTCACTTTGCAATGTTGTTGGGAGCAACCGGTGACCTCTCCTTGATTTTTATGGTGAAAGTGCATATAGTATTCCACCCACCAGGTAGTTTCTTCATCCAAGTGTTGTATCATCCTCCCTGTTCTCACAACATCTGGTGTCACTATTAGCAGATTAGCAGGGACTTTGCAATCCGTCATGAAAGCTGTGCGTTTTAACTGCGTGCTATAATGGGTTCAGCACAAGACAAATAGGGTTACCACCGTGTCACCTACTAATGTTTGGACATTGACACTGCTGCTGCCAAGGCTTTGTAATGTGATCTGTGGGCTGCCGTGAAGTTGCCAATGAAACACTAGTGCTCTGTCATATCTAAATAGCTCCACTGTCCCTCTGTGCGTGGTGCTCCGTTAGCAGTGGGAGATGGGCCTCAGCGCTGTGATGTGGAGCGCCATTAATGGGTTAACTTCATTTCTGTGTCTGTAGAAACATAGTGGACACGTTGTGTTTAATACAGCTGCTTCCATTGGCTTTGTGTGATTTAAAAAAAGGGTGTGACGACGGGCGTAGGAGTGTAGGAGAAAAGGGTTTTATGAAAAGTAGCATTGTTTTGAGTCCGGGTCAGCACTGTTTTCAATGATGCCCTTTGTATTAAGGAACTACAATAAATAAATGGCTGTAAATCATGGTTTTTAAGGATTTAAGGAAGATAATTCCATTCCAACAGCTGAAGAGGATACAGATCCAACTTGAAAAAGTTGCATCTCAGCTGCTATAATATTATCAACAATTATTAACATGTCTGATAATCGATCTCACCACCAGGCCCATTTAGTAGCTTGTCAACTACTGTTTCCAAGGTCAAGAATGAACTTTTTAATCTCAAAATGTTTAATATGACCTTGCAGCTGTCTGTGGAGTGAGCTAATAGCCAATGAGAGGGCAGTTTGCAGAGTTGTCAGGCAGAGCAAGCAGAATCCGGTTTTGTTTACCATCATTGTTTTAATTATTCACTGTTTTGTTCACACATTCTGCGAGTTGATGACATTAGTTTCTTATCAGTAGGGTGTTCTCTGGTTCTATCACCTTATCATTTAGCACCATGATAGACAAGGAGTCTCCAGGTTTTCATCATATCTGCCCAGTTCCACATCCCTATGCTCACATGATTGGATCTATTTATTATTTTTGACAGAGAAAACAATGTCAATTGTACAAATTGTTCTTTATATAATGCAATGCCTCTAGGGTGTCTCCAGTCAAAACACTGTGTGGCAAGCCCAGTGTTTTGTTTGTTTTTCCAATAATCCCAGTCTGGAGGTAGAGAGTTATTGATCATCAGTGACAGAAAATCAATTGATGACAATTTAAAAAAAACGGTTAATTGCTTCAGGCAACTTATCAGATAAAAATGCCAAACATTTGCAGAATCCGGCTTTTTCAAATCAGAGCGTTTTCAGAGTTGATGTCTGCCCTGATGATGACCCCGAGAGGTCAAAACTGGTCGGAGTTTTAAACCAATATGTCTGACTAAATGATGATATAACGTTTCTCCTTGCTCTGCCTAAGAGTGCATGAAGAACGTCTTTTCTCTGATAGATTTTTTTTTTAATCTCCAAGAGCACCTTTAGATTCCCTGGACGAACTACTGTACATCAGAAACTGATTGAGCACTTGGCCTCTGCATTCTTTTTGTATTTAGAGAGTTTTCGGTTTTTCTCTAATTCATATCATTATAAACTGAATCCCTTTGAGTGTTTTAACTGTTGTTGGCTTTATATCCTTGTCATGACATTGACATTTATCTGTATTTTGTGACATTTTATAGTAAATCAGAAAGTAACAATCAGTTAAAACATAATCTATCTATCAGTTACATTCATTCCTGTTAAATTTGTGTTACAAGTTTCATTCGAATCGAAGATGAAATACAGCGGTATGCAGAGTTTGCAAATTACAAATTTACAAATGACCCATTTGGCAGCTTTTGCAGATTTTAATAAATAAAATAATGGGATGAAAATTAGACATTGTTGGTCTTCTTGTTGTGCAGTGTTATATGTATTGTATGTATTTTACATTCTTTTACATTCAAATATATTTTAGCTGCTTAAGCTTTATTGGACCAAACAAGTAGCTGAGCCCACAAAAGCATCTTTTCCAGGCATGTACTTATAGATTTTATTTGAGGATAACAAAATAAATAAAATGGTGCAAAAGAAGCACTATTACACACTGACCATGCTTTACTAAACATACTGAATACAGTGCCCGCAAGCAACAAATTTTGATTAAATGAATCAAAGCTAAGTGAAGTTGTCCTTGCTCTGCATACTGTCAGTCTGGAGCCCTGTAATGCTACGTGGCACAGTATGCAGGCTATTTTTAAGACTCCTTTTAGCCGAACTATTGTATTTTACTCAGATGGTTTTACTCAGCCCACACACACTTGAAAATTTCAAAAAGGAAAGTGCATGCAGATCAAAAAGATGTACTCTGTTTTTTCAGTTCAACCGAATGTCAGATCACTGACCACAATGTTTGCAGCTGCATGGGTTTGTCCTTTGCAAATGAAAGGTCTCCACTCTAGCTTTACTGTGGGATCTAATCTACTGTACCCCTTGCTGGCACTTAGTGTAATGTAAGTATAATGCATTTTGTCTAACACAGTATTTTAAAGATGCTGTTCTTCAAAATGCAAACATTAAAACCTGTTTAAGGATTTGCCAGTTTTCTATGATATGAAAAAAACACATGGTCTTGTTGACAGAGTCCATACACAGCACCAGGGCCAGATTCAGTGAGTGGCTATCTTCAACAGTGGCTTGTATTTAAGGTAGGGGAGTGGTCTACTGCTTAGCCTCCAGTCACCAAAATATGTCCTTGTTCAGGCATGAGAGTTCATTGTGTTAGCAGTCAGAACATAGAGTCCCCTCTGACTCTGTCTAAAAATACTCCATACCACCTCTACCCCAAACTACACACCAAGGGGTAAGAATAAAGAGGAGCAGCACGAGGCGAGATGAGTAAACATGCAGCACTAAGCAGAGCTAAATGCTTTTCTCTGCAATACACTCTGCCGGAGTGAAAGTGTAAAGAACTAACTGAGCTCGTAATTCATGAGTTCAAGAGTTTGGTCCTCCTGTGTAGACATGGCAGCTTGTATTACAGTATTATCTTTTAAATAAAAATCATCGGATGTTAGTTAGAATTTGCAAAAGCCAACTCTTAACTGGTCTATCAGATATATTCTAATGCAGGGGTCGGCTACCTTTTCTGTGATGAGTGTCAATTTACAAAGATGAAGATGACCGGTTTGCAAGTGGCATTTGTTAATGTTTGTTAAAGTATTATTGGTTATATTTTTTATTTAATCTTTGTATAGGGACGAGTATGTAGCATAAACCAATGCCACACACCACAACATTTATAGCCTGAGCTAATTTGCAGTGCCCGTCCCTGGATGGGCCTTTTAAAATACATAAAACTCAGCAACACATACAAAAGAGACAGTACAAAACACAAAACTCAAGAACTCAACAAGAAAATACAGACTAACCAATACAAGACACAAACTAATACTATAGCTAACGCACCATAAAACAAGAAGCACCAGATAATAATAGCAATAATAATACTAGAGTTGTAGGTCTGTTGTTTGTGCAGGATCCCCTTTCTCATTTACTCATTCACACAAAACCATGTCGTGATCTAGGCTGCTAATAAGTAAAATGCAAACTGGGCCTTTCGCTGTCCCTGTGGCTCCCTGTTGCTTCAGTATTACAGTAATGCGTCTCTCAACAGCTCTTGCGGACGGGGGCAAGGCTTTAATCCTGAATATGAGGGTGTCTTTATTTGGCAATGCATCAAATAGCATATTTTGACACTTCCTTCTTGATTGACCGAGCTTTATCAGACTCATCTGTGAAGTTTTTCTCATCCTTAGTTTCAAAATGACGCTTTACACTTGACATTTTCACATCAAAATGCACATATGTCTCCTCTTGCAACGCACCCAAACTCCGTTGTCCAACTGGGCTGAAAAGGCCTCCTGGATTTGCTCGCCATGTCGCATGCAAATTGATGCAGTGAGGGCTCCTCTTTGCCAGGTAGTTGCTGGTTACAGCACCTGCGCAGCTCAAGGACCAGCACTGTTTTTGTAAATGCAGACATATTAATTCATCATGCTGGTTTAATCTGTTTTATTACTAACCTAACTTAGCAACTTGTAATCATAGGACCACACTAATATAACATTTAGTGTAGTGACATGTCCATATTGTAGTATAGTATTTGCTTTCTCACGCACCACTGAAAATGGCTTTGCGTGCTGGCATGCGTGTCATAGGTTGCCGACCCCTGCGAGGGTGAAGGCTGCATTTTGCGTCAGTGATTTATGTTCTGATGAAGACATTTTTGCTCTTCCTCTTTACTTCCCACGGCCATGTGTTTTTTTAATGTTCTTAAACAATGTGTTTTCCGTAATGCAGGATTTGAAGGATGCATGCTGGATACAGTTGCTCGATAGCTGTTCTCTGCGGGCTGAAGAGAGACAGAGCGCCAGCCATCCCTCAAGGTCAGGGTCAGCCAGTTTCACAGTGGGCGACAGGAAGCCAGAGGGACTGCCATCTCTAAATGCCTAATGAGCCTCTAATTGATATCCTGCTGAAAACCCCACAGAGTGTTAATGCCAGTTCCAAGGAGACTATATTATGTTCCCTCTTCATTTAGTCAACAAGACATAGGAGGCCCTGAAGCATACATTTTTAAACATGGAGTCACAGAGGTAATGAGAGGTTGGTTAGTGAAATTGTACAGATAACAGATAACACAAACACACACACATTTATACATACTCAGTATCTCTCCCTTTGTGTTTGTTTTGATGTTAGACCCACTAGTGGAAAGCAGGAGAAAATTAACTCGGACCATGCTCTTTCATTAATATGTCCTTCTTTTGGTCTGGGATGTAGACATGAAGAGAAAGAGAGAAACACATTTCACTTGAGGCTTCACTACCATGTTAGATGCAGTATTAAGGACTGAGTAATATTCCCATCATCTCCCACTCTTTTATGAGATGTAACTGCTGTAATGAGATGGCTTTTAAGAAAGGGGCTAATCTTAGGCAATGCTTTAAACCAGCTCCCTAACCCTATCCCATTCTCCACGCTTTGAAGGCTCCGCGGCCCCTCTGCCAGGACAGCCTTCAGACTGTATTTGCCTCAACGTTTAATTCATCTTGATCATCACTGAATAAGCTCGGGCTATCGCTCAAAATAGCCGTGGCTGTAAAGCAACTGCAGACTTTTCATGCTTTGTTGAGTGAAGACTGGCAGCTGGCATGTGTTTAAGAATGTTAGTTTTGTTTAAAGTCGATCCCTGTTAAATCACTGTGTTTGGATAATGGCTCGACACATTGTCATTCAAACCCGTACCTGCCACTTAAAGCACCACCGACACCTGCCAGGCTGCTGCTCGGATGTTCTATATGTTCTATTTTCATTTCTTATGATAAAATGGTAAGCACATTTGATGTTGGTTTCTTAAAGTAGAAGTGGGTGTTGGAGGTGGTTGTGT
Organism: Macquaria australasica; assembly: GCA_005408345.1. Lineage (NCBI taxonomy): Eukaryota > Metazoa > Chordata > Actinopteri > Centrarchiformes > Percichthyidae > Macquaria > Macquaria australasica. The sequence continues at coordinate 100,727 of SEMN01000471.1, read as the reverse complement.
TGTTCAACAGCTTATACTGCTTTTCTTAGCCTTGGCAGTCCAAAGAACCTTTGTGTTCGGATGGTGCAGAGTGTTTTTCAGCCTCTTTCTGCTGGCCCCCCACACGGCAACATTAGCAACATGTTTTAATGAGCCAAGGTCTCAACACAAGAGGCAGCGTTTCTCATTTTGGGCCAAGGATGAAAGGGCACCTGTGCTTAAAGGAGGCTGAAACAGGTGAAAAAGAGTGTTGCGTTGGTTTAGGGGTAAAGGCCAGACTGTCACGTTGGAAATTGCGTTTTGGTCGGTGGAAGAGTAATGGCACAAGTAGCTCAGCAGCACTTACATGTCCATTTTAGGGGAAATGCCTCGTGTCCGCTGATGAGTAGATCTGCGTAGCTAATAGACTAATGGGCTTGACACACAGTAGGTAATGTCACCTCTGCTGCATTCATTTCCAATATGCTGAATGTGAACAGGTGATAGAGTACACTGTACTTGGAGTACACTGCCTGCAAAGTAACAGTGAAAAACCTCTGAATGCGGTCCAACGCAAGCGAATTGCCTCTCAAAACATTGTGGGATGGCAGGTGAAGCGGGACTGATCAGCGACACGAATAAAAGGGAGGGGTGGAAGTTTAAAAATTCTAACTCAATGCAAATGAGGGTGAAATTCGGCTGGAAGCTCTGTAGTGATTAGCTGAAAAACTGACAGCAGGAAAGTGATGCAGTGGTGGGTCAGTAAGTTCAGTCTTTATCTGCTGTGGATACATGTCAATGGAGATGTTTCTGGGAGCCTTCGGGGCACCTGTGGCTCAGGAGGTAATCCCAGGGGTGGCGGTTAGATCCCCGGCTCCTCCTGTCCACATGTTGAAGTGTCCTTGGGCAAGACATTGAACCCTAACTTGCTCCTGATGGAGGCCCAATCTGTAAAGCGCTTTGGGAACCGTTAAGGTTGAAAAGCTCTATACAAGTTAAATCCATTTACCATTTACCTTCTTTGCTTGTCCCTTGCCTTCAAGATTACAAATACAAACAAAGACAAAGTGCTGCTAGGCACAATGTCGCGCAAGTTGTTGAAGGGTGTTGTAGGTTGTTTATTTACAAAGTTTTTGCTAATGAGCATGGACACGGCGATGAATGAGAAGTGGCGGAGGCGATGTTACACGATTTGTTCACTTGGTTCTTCAACGTAACATGCTTCTTTAAAATTTCGTGCCGGTACACGTTTACATGAACACACAGGCTTGCAATGGAGGAGGAAATTCGGACAACCATTTTTGGAGGAGCTTTAGGCTGATACTGAAAATCTTGAAATAATATATCAGCAGATATGTTTTTTTATGTAAACAAAAAAAAGCTTTCATAAGGAATCCATTGAATTTGACTATTTAAGATTGATAAAGACATGTCTGGGGCAGGATATTTTACAGCTGAACAATAAACTTTATTATCAGCGATCATCAGTTACAGTGAACAAGACAGTAATAGCACACAGTAAACATTTAAAATTGAATGATAATGATGGATAATAATTAAAGTAAAACCACAAGTGAAACAAAAATGTATGTACTTGATTTTGGAAAAACTTTGCAACAGGAAATATTCAATGTTGATGTTGGCCAAAGTGACCAAACACAGAATATATATTCAAATGATGAGACATCTGAGAAGAGGTCAGGAGTACAGAAGGCAACTTAAGGGGGCAACACTGACCCCTCTCACACCTCTGGATTGAGGAGTCTCTGTAATGTGCCGTCCTCTGGTTGGTCCAACTTGTACATTACAGAAAAGCATCTTCATGAAGGAGATTTTAAAAGCGCGTTTGGAGACATGGAATAAAGATAGCATTGATTTTACTCTGAATACACAATTAAATGCATCACCTTATTAGCAACAAATGTATCTTTGCTTGTTCTCTTGGTATCCTGTCTTGACCAATGTAATTAATTGGTGATAACAATGGTAGGTGATTTCTTTTTTTTTTTATATGTAAGTAATTGGTCCGCAGTGCCGTGTGTTTTTATTTCCCAGACCTCTGGCAAAGAGAAAATATGGTCAGGGGAGAGCTCAGACACCTTGTTCTGAGCGTGGAGTCTGGTCTAAGCAGGCCAATTTGTCTGAGATCCTATTTCTCAAACTGGTAGAAAGAGTCTGAGACAGAGCAGTGGTTTCTTCATGATGTGAAGCAGTACACTTTAGCCAGCAAAGAAGAGCAAACATGAACTGCTCGACTTTACACAGAGGCATTTGTATTACATGAAAGCTTAAACACTCATGGCCTCTGAGAAGGAGATGAGAGGGAAAGCTTAAATGCCATATTTATCAGTGAAATGGGGACTTAGAGTGTTGGTCGCATAATTTGTTTTGATCTTATTTCTGGCCTTTTCAGTTAATAATACAGAAACCCAGTGGACAAAGGAGAATTATGCATTCTGCCACATGGTTGAGATTTGAATGGGCTTTCTATGGGACTGAGATTTCAATGGATGTTTTTTTTCCGAATTGAATGCCCTTTTTTTTGCTTCAGCAATCCATATCATTGTAAACCAGACGAATAGCACTGGGAGTGGTTTTGGCCCATGCTTCTCTTCCAATCATCATCTGCTGGGGCGGCAGCTGCCCGACCTTTGTGACCCTTCTAGTATCAAGTGACAAGGGGAGTCGGCCTTGGGATATATTTCTATATTGGCCATATTTCTTTAACGCCAGTTCTTCTCCAGTTAAGAGTTTTACACACACACACACACACACACACACACACACACACACACACACACACACACACACACACACACACACAAAAACTTGCATTACCAAACCTTTTCACACATGTTTTGTTTGAGCGAATCAACAAAAAAATCCAAGAAAATCAGAAATAAACCGAAATAGTGTTTGATTGAGGAGATGGCATTTCATTAAAAGATCACTGTGTGGGATTTCACAAATATTTTATTCACTTTAAATTAAGAAAGCCAAATGTTACCCCAAGCGTGGCTTCACAGAAGCTATTTAAATTCCCCCCTCCACGCGTGCAAAGCCCCGAACAAAAATATTTCAATATACAATCAATATATAATAGAATCAAACTGAGAATTATGGAGATATGACTTTCTTCCTGCTTCTCATTATTGTTGCTGTAACTTATTTAGACTCCCATTGGTTGGCTCAGCTTAATTAATGTGTTGGCAACCCAGTGTGAAATTCAGATTAAGTCTTATAAAGTGTTCCCTACAGAGAGCAATGTGCAAACTATAATTAGAAAAGGAAAAAAAAAGTATAAAGTCCATGTGACACCCTTGAGGAAACTTGATTATTGTTTTGCAGTTTTGTCTGAAGACTGCTTTTGTGCAGAAATGACATTCTGCTTCCTTTCAAAATCTACGTCTTAGTTGTCCTTTTATGAGTGAGGAAATCAGCTGCATTGACATTAGAGGGTTGAATACATGGGTTACACAAGAACTCTGTGAAGCTTGAATTAATTTGTTGAATTACATTGGGAGACCTTTTTTTGGTGTTAACACTTAAGGAATTGTTTGTTTAACAAATACTGGAGCAATGCGCTCCTAACTTTATTTAAAGCAAGTAATATCCTCTTTCCTAAAGTGTGGGCTAATTAATTCTCCATAGAGCAACTTAACTGCAAATTGTGTTGTAATGTAATTGCCTGATAATCTGAACATATATTTCTGTGGGCCAATGCAGCTTTAACTAATCAATCTTATAAAGATTATTTTGGGGCATTATTTGTTTTATTGCACAGTTTATAACAGGATGAAAGACAAATGTCAAAGACTGGATTCAAACACTGGATGGCCACAAATTATGTATTGTGACCACGTTCCAAATTAGATTCTCAATGTCTAAAATATTTTGATAAGACTTTGTTTAGAAGGAAGTAATATTTCAGTTTTACATCTCTCCATTCCCCCCTCATTTTAGTGTTCATCACATGACTGCTAACATCCCCCACACAGAAATTAGAGTCCCCCCTCTCCCCCGACCTTAACTCGCCAACTAATGACATAATGACACATTTGGTCGGAGTGCTTTGGGACTCACTGACTCTGCATCACAACTCTGAAAGCAGCACTTTATGTCAGATCTACCCCCTGAAGAGGGTGACAACAGTCTACTGTCCCAGTCTGCCCTTTGACAACCAGCCCTTGTACTCACCCCAACCGGCATTGTTTGCAACACCAACCACTGTTTGTGTTCGCTGTTGGAAAAAGATCATCAACAGAGTGAACAGTGACAGGCCAGACGGTCGTAGACTTGCCACACCACTGAGCTGGATGTCAAACTGTGTCTGCTGCTTCTGTGTCAGTACAAGGCTCTTTCAGTCCATTGCTCACCTTAAATTAAAAGTTTTTTTTATTTCACTGTGGTTGCCTTTGTAGAGAACTGCTGGGTGTCCCCTCTGGAGAGGGATTGGGACTGTGGTTCAGCCCAGCGAAATGTAGCGCCTCACTGCCCTCAAAGCCTGATTTGGAGACCTGCCTGCTGTCTACTCATGGTGAGTCATATCTCAAGTTTCATGGCGCTTGAACCAGTGCATATAGCCGGGACCTCTTTACACCTATTGCTGCATCACACCAAGGTCATCGTGTGAAGTAACATTCACAGAACAACAGATACATTGTTAACCTTGTGTTTTGCAAGTAGGCAAAGAACAAGAATACCTGTAGCCTACATTCTTTAACAATCTTTGTTATGATCTCTGATGGATGCATAGGTCAACTTGCAGGACTTGCATTTTTGACTATATTTATTATTCTTTTATTTTTTAAGCCCTGAAATCCATACAGTAGCCAATCTGCCTTTTAATATTTGGGATGCCTACCTTTTTTAAACGCTTGTTTAACCTGTTAGATTAAGGTAAAAAAACTGAGCGGCTGCCTTATCAGTCACATTTTATCTTACATTTTAGGAAAACATTTGAACTTGTTTAAACATGTTGTGTAAAACAGGTTCTGCATGGGTAAACTAGCAGGGCTTGTCTTAGATATACCCTATAAATGTTTCATTTGTTAATAATACTGTACGTCATCAAACAAAAGAAGCTTTTAGCTTGATGGTAGAAATGGACTAGAAATAACTTTTACTTTTCCATTTGTTATTTTTCTAAATTTCATTTAAGCTTGAGCTTTTTCATTATTTGAGATAATTAAAAAAATGTATTTGTATGCTTATCAGCAGTGCTGCCAAATTGAAAGAGACACTTTTTGTGAAACTGACTGGTCAACTAATGTTCTGACAACCCACTAACTAGTCAACCTTGGAGAATTGACCTTTTACATGTACCTAATCGTGATACATCATTTTGGGAGAGGAAAGTCGGTGCTGTAGAATAACTCGGCTGTTTATTCTCTTATTCTAACTCTACCATCGGGAAATGGATTCATGTTGCCTGCTTCTATTTTCATTGTGAATTTTCACTATACGTACTGTGGAGGTGCTATCGTTTCTTCAAGAAGCTGTCTGTCAGAAAAAGTCATATTTTTAAGAGGTGTCCCAAGTACTGATCGATGTGTCGGCTTGGGGCCATATGTAATTACTCTGTGACTGGCCAGCCATGAAATTGTTGTTTGGCTCTGAAGTCATTTCATAAGAAGTTTTTTAGAGCAAGGCTTTCTGGTTCGGCCATAATCAGAATGAATATGACTGTGGCAGCACCAGGAGTTGGTAAGATAATTAGCTCGGCCAATAAATAAGGTAAGGAGTTCACAAAAGCATCTGCCAGTGACCTCTGAAATCTCATTACCAGGGTTCAACATTGTGTCATCCACACACATTATGTCTGTAGTCTGTTTAGCGTTTCAAGTGTTCATCTGAAGACGAACAACTTCTGTCAGCTGTTAAAGGGAGTGTGGAGCTCGCAGGCTGCAGAGAGGTATGCTGAATGACAGTCGCTGGCTCACATGTATGCAGCTGTGGCCTGTAAGATGCGGGCCGGCAAATGGAGTGGAAGAGTAGTCCCATTAAACCCTGGCCCTCCTCTGAGAAAGAGGCTAACAGCTCTGAACGCTGGCCTCTCGCTTGCTGGCAGAAAGTGCTGACACAAATTTTTGTCTGACTGAAATGCCTTCTGACCGCATGACACTGGCTCTTTTCTTCCTCTGAGATTCCACCGCCGTAAAGCTGGGGCTACACAAAAGAGACACAGTGTGCGAGTGCTGCTTAGGAGGTGGCATAAATTATAATCATACCATAAACTGGTGCAAAGGTCTGCATTACTCACATTCGAAAGGGTGAGGAAGGAATTTCTTTGTTTGAGCAGTTAATTGGATTTATATGTGGTGTTAAACCTTTCATTTTTCATCTCCTGCACGTTACACATCCTGGGGAACAAATTAATTTTGTTCTGCAAGCCTTTCTGTCAAGCTTTCTCTTGTTAAACAGCTTCACATACAGTATGTTCTTCGACATCTATTCAAAGATGCACAAATCCTGTAATTCGCAAGTGTCCTAGACCAGAGAAAGGCTGCCTTGTCCCTTTTGGCAGCAGCCTTGATCTGTCAGTTTGTGATGGACGGGGCATGGCTCCTGTGTTGGTCACTAGTGCGGAGATGCAGAAACATGACAGTGTCTCCAGGCACATAACGTACTGGATTCTAGTCCTCCAATTGTGCATGTCATCAAATGTGATGTGCTGTTAACCTCTGGAAACTTTTGGTGGTGGTGGTTTGCAGTAGATTTTTCAACGTGGAGAAGCAGTAGTTACTAATTTCTACATTTGTCAGGTTCCTGTTACAGTAAAGCAACCGCCTTTATAGGCTTTATTCCGATAGTATTAGTCATGCTTTGACCAATCAGATGCTTCAGGCTTTAAATCTCTGCTGGAGGGGATGATGATGAGAGTGATCAGTGTTGTCAAGTCGTTGAAGGGGATCTGAAGAAGATGGTTGCTCCCCAGTGGGGTGTGTGGGTGGGTAGCTACAGCCCACAGCTACTGAAGGGGAGCTGTGTCAAATCTGACACACTGAAACCCACAAACGCCAACACTGACAGCCAGTTGTGACAAATACCAATTTACAGGCAAGATAAATTCTGTTTGAATTGTGGGGGAGCTGTCCTCCCTGGCTTGATCATGTTGCTTTAGTTTTTTAGTCATCTGTATATGGCGGTAGGTAGGCTAGTTTCTCTTCGGGCTCTGTTAAGACTTGTAGTCTCAAATCCACCTAAGATTCATAGCAGATGAGATGTGAGTTTATTTTCCCAAGTAGGTGGAATGTACAAGGAACATGTTGCAGGTAGGATGGTGGGTTGCATGCTGTTTCTTTATCTTAAACATAATACAGAAGCCACAGACTTGGATCACTAAATGACCCACTTGTTTTAAAGATAAATAGAGGAATGCTTGAGAACCTTTCTAGCTGCTCTGATTGTCAAAAGGGATAGAGCAGCATGGCATGCAAGTACCTCTATGTCTTCTCTGATGTAAAGCACTCAGACAGAGCTTGTCTGGGTACACAGGTGACACAGTCAAAACTCTCACCCACAGAGACCTGGGCTCAATTCCTGGTAGGGCTACCTCTGGCTTAGTCATGCATTCCAGCTATCAGTGTTGGGAATTAAGTGGGAAGCAAGTGAGGGATTGTGTTCTTGTCACTGCACTATACTCCAGCCTGAACACAGAGGGGTGGGATCCAGGGTGAATAGCATGAACTTGCAGGATAATCTCAACCTCCCCATGAAGTACTTTCCTAGCAGGTGAAAGTGGCTGATAACAGTATCATGTAACTATGTTGTCTGTGACATCTCAAACATGCTGCTGGTTTAACAAGAAATGCTCTGCAGTGTGTTCTGGTTTGTTTGCTTATAGCTACAAGCTAGTCTAATTGTCATGCAGCTCATTAAAACATTTCAGGCTGGTGGCTTTGAAGCTGGACACACTGGTTAGCTCTGGACTCAGTGGCTTGAGATGGGGAGGCAGCTGCATTGGCTTTGAGCAGAGAATCACCCTTTCAGGGGGAAATATTGAAAGTTGTACATGAAAGGGCTTCGAGAGGCTTTTTATGCCATTTGGCATAAGGAATTCTGTGTTTGTCTTGTCAGTAGAGTTATGCAAATATATATATTTTTCAGCTTCAATGGGTAGAAGACAATTGTGTTAATGGATAAATAACTTTGTCATTTCTAATGCTCCAGTGGCCGAGAATATAAGGAATTTGTCAGAAAAATCCAGGCTTTATCAACAATTGTCCATCTTAAAGCCATGTCATTAAGTATAATGGTGCCTGTCTTCCGGTGGTCTCTGTAATGGCTTGCAAAGTTCATAGTGTACTAGCCAGGCTCCAACACAGGAAATGAAGGGCACAGAAATCATTCTGTGCTAATGTATGGTTTGAGAAATAACACAGCGTGAACTGCATGAAAAGCAAATCTGCATTGTAGTCTAGACTGAGCTGAACCACAATTTCCTTTTCCATTTTTTTCCTCGTTTCACTTAATGCATAATAATTGTGGGGGTAGAAGATTCGGCCCAGCAAAACTGTTGTAAATTCATTTTCATTCTGTCAAAATTGGGACTCAAAAACCCTGTCAAATTAAGTTCAGGACTGCAGTTTTGGCCTATAAATCATAATCCATTCAATCCCGGGCCTAACCCCACCTCAATTTGTCGTATTGTGTTTGGACGTAATGCAACAGCCTGTGGGTGTCTCTTGTAAATGGACTTGGTAAGGTGTATAGTGGGACCCAAGTCTCAAGAACATTTTCATAACCATCGACAGTAAATTGCAAACTATTAAGACATTTCATGTTCAGCCTCATTCCGCCAAGTCAATCGTGGTTTCTTCATCTCCATCACAGTATTTAATGTAATTAATGTGTGCATGGGATTGCAAACATGCCGCAGACGCAGAGGTAAACGGAAACATCCAGCTATCATCTGGGCTTTTGAGGGAATTCTTTAGTGATATTCCTTTGGGACCATGTGTGCACAGGTTTGTTCAAAATCGTCTCCTCCCTTTTCATCTCTGCCAGCCGTCATTGACAGCTGGGCCCAGCTAACAGCTGCCTCCCCTCCCCCAGAATCTAATACATTAAAGAACAATAAGAGTTGCCAGCAAGCGTGCTTTGTAGGAGAGCAAATTATTTCGTAAAGCCACAGTGAATGCGTGGGTGGTCCCTGTTAGTCAGGTTTAGAGTTGCAACTAATGATTATTTTCATTATTAATTAATCTGCCAATTAATTTCTTGATTATTCGATTAATCGTTATGTTTGTAAAATGTTGGAAAAAAAGCAAAGAATGCCAGTTACAGTGTCCTGCAGCCTAAGGTGACATATTCAAGTAGCTTGTTTTCTCCAACTAATAGTCCAAAACCCAAAGATATTTAGTAAACTATTTTAAATATAAAGATAAAGAAAAGCAGCAAATCTTCACCATTGAGAAGCTGGTAATATTTGGCATTTTTGCTTGAAAAGTGACTCAAATGATTAATCGATTATCAAAACAGTTGCCGATTCATTTTCTGTCGATCAACTAATCAACTAATGATTTCAGCTCTAGTCAGGTTCACAAGGTGTATATTGACCTTTCAGTTCAATTCATTACAGGTTAATCCTCACAGTCCAGGGGGATTTTATATGAATTACAGTTAAGAAGTAACAAACAAAAACAACAAATAAAATGATAGTGATAAAATGGACTGATTTGGTTTAGTGGGCCAAGATTGATTTGAGCCCAGACGCTAGAGACATCCAGACTTCTGTGATATTCACTTAGCCAAAGCTTATCACCTCAGTGACACACATGACTTCTGAAACCACCCACATACACAGCAGACATACATGTGGTGGCCGCTGCCAATTATTTTGTGGACGAAGTGCCTGGCAGGGGTCCATTATGAAGGCGTTCTCTCCTGGGCAGCCTGCCTCTACAAAGTTCAGTAAGAAACCAAACCATGAGCTGAAAGCACAACTTTTTTCATGTGTTAGTTGGTTTGGGTAAGATTACATGGTCACCTTATTTTCTGATCTTGAGTTTCAAAGACATTATATGTACTTTGTGGAAAGAGAAATGTAAAAGAATACCACAGAAGTTTGTTTTTCAATATCAGTGTGCACTGATATGAAATGTACTCAGGATTATGGGTTTAGGCTCCTGCTGATCAGTGTAACTAAAACAGATGGTGATTGTAATTTTTTATCACCTGCAATTGACCTACAGTTTAAATTCCACTGGCTACTGCATGGCCTAAAATCAGCAGCTCTGGACTCTAATTAATTAAATATGCATGCTTGTTGTGTATCAGTAGTTTGATCCAACAGGGTCATTGGTGGACGTTTGGTTATTTGTCTTTATCTCCACAAACCCTCCCCACGGTCTCACTGTTTTTGCACAATTTACACTCAGTATAGATAGTGTGTGTGAGGCTGACACATTCTATCTCAAGAGGGCAATAGCACCTAGCCTTTTTCTTTTGCTGATGTGGTCAAGGCCTGGCTCAGCCTGCTAATGTGCATGGCATAAGGCCTGGCGAAAGGCAGACTCATCTGCTGGCTTGTGACCTTCAACAAAGGGGAAGGACTGGAGGTGATCCTGCATGTTTGCATCTACATAATATCTCTTCACCCTCAGCTGATGGGTTCTTTTACTGAACAAGGCAGAGAACTAGCCTGTATTTGCCACTTAATCATCTTCCATCTGACTGGCAGGTTCACATGTCTTCATCTTGTGTGCGGGGACACACATGCATGCACACACATACAGACACATGCCTTCTTGAAGATGCATAGTGACTGCTGTTCTGCAAACAATATCACCCAAGCGAGGAGGATGTGTTCCTGTTAAGAGTGCACTGCCTTGTTTAAGTGAAATTAAAAGGGACTAGAGAGAATGAAGATGCCCTTTCTTGTATGTACTGCTCATCAATTTTCTCAACAAAGTCTCATCAAACCAACACTCTGGATTACTCATAATAACACAAGGCAAATAATTGCAATGTGACATGAAAACAATCAAAGTCGTTTAATGAAATGACTTCAATTATAAGCCACTAACGCATTGCTGCTAAAGTGAAAACAGTGTGGATGATTGCCAACATCTGTATGAGAAACTTAATATCATCTTCAGACTATCACCATGCTCTCTTTCCAAATTTCTTATAAGCCAAGCTCATGGTACTATGTGAGTGTGGGAGTAAGCTGCAGCTCCATCACTCTCTGCCTGGGTGATTGACACATTGTGCGATGGTGGCTGGAATCTAAGACATTTACTGGTGGTCATCAAATTGCCATCAGAGATCAGTAGCCAGCTAACACGCTAATTGGGTCTCCGTTTCCCGTGGTCTTGTCTGCACTTTCAATCAAACGTCAGTCCAGCCTGACAGCAATCTGGTAGTGGGCTGAACTGGAAGAGCAAGTCATTTAAGATGTTTTCTCTCCCACCCACGCTCCCTTCTATCCTTTTATAAAGTCTTCACAGATCCAGATTCATAGTCACAAATAGCAACCCTGAAGGTATCATTGCCCTTGTGAGGCACACAAATGTGTTCTTTTCTTTGTGGTATTGTATCGCCAGCTCTGGAATTAATAGTGAGTCTGGATGAAAAAAGAAAAATACATTTCTAAAGCTCGAGATAACATATCAGAAAACATGAATTTAAGGCACACATCTTATTTGTAATGACAAAGCTGAAGTTGAGTGTAGACCATAATCCGTTTTTTGCTTTCCACAAGCAAGACTGATTACATAAAAAACAGCAGTACAGTATATTCCTGGAACCTGTCAGCGCCTCTTTTTCACTGTTGTATTAAGTCATTTGCAGCCTAAAGGCATACACATCTCCCGTGGACACTCTCTGTTGATGAAATGAAAGGAGATTAGAGAGGTGCTGCTAATTCACAGTGGACAATGAAGTTCTTCACAGAGTGAATGTGAACATGATGGTGGTGTACATGGTAATACTGGACTGGAACAATGCATAATTCATGCGGAAACAGATTCATCTCCTATCTCAGTCAGTGTGCCTCTGCTTCAATGAAACTGCGTTTATATCCGTTCCCATGTAATTCACAGACATATTTCCCCAGACATGAACAAAACCGAGGCAGTTGTCAACAATCACTTTTGACAATATTGGGCCTGTTTTTCTGTCTCATTTATGAGCGGGCAGGCCTAATTGAGGGCATAAACTCATTTGGTCAGCAGCAAATGTCATTATGGGCGCCCTTTTGACATACCTAAAATACTCCGTCTCTTCTCTCTGCTTTTTCGGATGGATGACAATACCTTATTGATCTGTTCTGTTCTTGTCCTGTGGTTTTGAAACCATACCCACGCTCTGAATGTCTGATGACTCTCTGCCAATACCTTTGGGATATGCTGGGTACATGGACTCCTTGTGGGTTTTCTTGACGTCACTATCACTATCTGTAGATGTCATAAATAGAAAGCATCGTCGTCATGTTTCTTTCACCTTCACCTGACTGACGGTCAGAGACGACTATTTCTGTTTCTGTTGTCCTACACAGCAGTCAATGGAACATTTAATACTAAGATAAAAAATTCCATCACAGAACTGCAATTAACATTTGCCTTTCTATTAACCATAACCACACTTTCCCAAACTTTATCCAAGTGTTTTAGTTGCCTTACCTTAACTCTACTTTAACCATAGTTTATTTGCCATAACCATGATCTTTCCCTAACCTTAATCACTGTAGTTTCCATGTGCAGATAATGTAGAAAGCAAGAATTTAAAAAATGTTGGCTTTGAATTTATTCTGAGGTTTCACAGACTCGTGTAATATCGACATTCTTGTCTGGTGACAGGGTTGAAATGAATCTGTGGTCTTTTCCCCAATGTGTGCCCTAGTGACCAGCAACAGTTACCTGAAATTTTTGCTTGCCTTTTTGTCATGGCTAACCTTACTTACTAACTACTTTTTACCATTGCCTTATGTGCATTCGTTGGTGAAACCCACTGCAAACAGCAAGTCGAAGCATTCACCTGTCACTGATTGGCTAGTTGCTGCAATGCAACTTAACAATAAAATATGACACTTGCAGCTGAGCTTTACAATGATGGTTGATGCTTTGACTTGCGGTCTGGCATGCATTTCAGTTGCAAATGTCTGTACAAAAGGCTAGATACCATCCGATACAGCTGCAGTGTCTCTACTTTTGAGCCCTTTTAAGTTGGTTTAAGTTCATTTCAGATGAAGACTTTTGTAACTCTGCCGATTCATGAAGGAAACCAACCCAGGAGTCCCCCCATGGCTTTACTCCTCTTAGAAGCCATGCTAAGCCTATCAACCACTCAGCTGCTCTTGATACACAATAGCCCCAGGCAAGGAAGTCCAACACTCGATCTGGCTCTGCTGCTCAGAGATACAAAGTTACTACAAGCCCTCAACAGGCCTCTGGCTAAGTGCCGTGTGGTCAAGCATTTTAAGAAAATGAATTTAACTGGGATACACACATCGACATGAAATGAGAGCAAGTGGGAGCTTGTGCTAGTTGGTTGTTTAGTGCTTCCCTTGAAGTGGCCAAATCAACCCATTTGGGTATCATCTGTGGGCCAGTTATGTCAGGCAGACGGGACTGACAGCGCAGAGGGAAGGAGAGGCAGTTACATTTCTGTGTGAAACCAGCTTCAGGCTGGCACTAGATGCATGTGACAGCTGAGTCAGGACAAGATGTGTGGGGATGTTATGAGAAGTTATCACAGCCATTTTATGCTTTAATCTGGAGGGCCTAGAAGAAAAAGGATTCACACGTCCTTTTCACACATTCTGTTTTTTTCTGTTATGACCCTGAATCAGACTGGATGCAATTAGGATTATTTGACACTGAGCAACAAAATGTTAGATGTCCTTAATTTAAATAAAGAGATTTGTTTTCCCCTTTTTATTCCCAATTTTGAGCGTCAAAATCCCCTGCACTGCAGTTTTTAATTGTTTGGTAATTTGATTACATGCCTTAATTTAGGAATGGGCAACATATAAGCACAAATCTGAAATAGTGAAGGTCTTAACTTAATTTTTTAAGACAAGGCTTCACGATTAGGTAATGAAACAGGACCCAGCTCAAGGTCCTTATCATGTCAGTTGATATTGTGTTTTAGTTGTGCATATTACCAAGCAAATCTTCAGCTTAATTTGCACAAACCAGCTGACACATTAGGACCGGAGCTTTAGGGGCGCCTGAAGTTCTAGAGCCATGGGGCAGATGTCTGCTTTGCCCTGTTGGTAATCCAGCCTTGGTGCTTCTGCAGTGACAAGGATACAATCCCCTGCTGGCTTCCCACTGATAAATGTCCGATTTGTGTCTTCCAATAAACACAATCCAGAGGTACAGCTACTACACATCAAATCTAGAGTCTCTGCGGTGGTGGGTGAGAATTTTGCCCCTGCAACACCCGTGTGCCCGGTAGATCGAACTTGACTGTTAATCAGTGTCAAATAAAGCTTAATTACACTCACTGTGATTTAGAGTTTTAAAACAATATAACAAGACGTCAGGGGTGAACACTTTTTTATAGGCATTGTAGTTAAATTTTAGATCCCCTTCTGCATGGAACGTAACTTCATAGAGATCATCCTTTTTTTATACCGTAACTCTGTTGTCTCATGGACTGTGATTACAGCAAATAAAATCTGAGACTGCATCTATTAACTGCCACTTGCTGTAAACAAGAAGATCCTAGTGAAGTGAAGGATACCAGGAGATGCTACAGGACCTCAGCCTATTTAATTCTGAGAATTTAATTTCAGCGCCTGCCCCGGACCGGAGACATGGGCGGATTTTAAATGCCTCCATCTCAATGCAAATGTGCACTTCTGCCAATGTTGATTACCTGCCGTTAGCGGCCTTCTGCGGAATGACCTTCCCTCCTAATGTCATGACTCTATTTGCCCCTTTAAGCTGCCTGTCAAACATTGAATCATTCTTCCTCCTGAAGCTCTGGTCTATTTGTTTGAACAGGATCAGGATACAAATGGGGGCCTCTGAGAGGGTTTATGCAAAACAATATTTTCTGTGTATTCTACAGACTAGATGATGGGCATGTCAGTGTCATATGTCAGCAGCGAAGATGAAAGGCTATTATTTCGATTAGGTTAAGATTCATCATTTCATTAATATAACTCCTGGCACCTCTGCTCAGTGTGTCAATGCAGATGGTGCAGCAGCACTTCCAAACGGCCAGCAGGTGTAGCAGTGAGTTCTCCGAATGAAGAGGCAGGATGAAGAAGAGGAGTGGAGGGAGGACTGGAAGCAGCAGTCAGTGGGATTAATTCAATTCTCTCTGGGCACAATATTTAACACTGTTTCACGTCATCATCAAGCTTCATTTGTTGTTAAAATATTGAACTTTTAAGAATGCTCCCTTATGTGTTCCCAAAGCATCACAATTAGGAATATGCTGAGCAGCTCAGTCCTCCAGTACCGCTCTCTTTCTAGCTGCTCTGTGGCGAGGCTTACTCCACACATTCACTGCTGCTCATCTGCACAGTCTTGTGTTATTGTTCACAGCAGCAACCAAACAAGAGCGAGGGAGCATTAAAGTAGCACATTCACAACATATTAAAATCAGAGCTCGGCTGCTGTTGTCATTGTGATGTCTGCGGGGAAAAATGCCTTTTCATTAATCATTGACAAATGCCTACTTCCGCACTGTCTGCCATTGGAGGGATTACGAAGAAGACATGCAACTGAACTTTAAAAAACTGTGGCCATGCAGCTCTGAGAGAATAAATAGGTTTTGTGCATTTAGATGATTTATTTCCCTTCCTCAGTCTGGCAAGGAAGATTTTCTACACCTGCCTACATGCCTACAGTATTTCATCCCATTATTTGGTCTTGCCCAGACATCATCTAAAACAAACAGGGTAAAATAAAAGGCAATGAATTATGTCCACCTTCATTTGGCTCTCTTTGACTATGATAAAGGTTGACATGCTGTTTCAGTCACTTCCATTTGAATACATTTGAATGAGAGGGTGAGAGAGGTCTAAACTGGCTTAAACTGGGCATTGATTTGATAATGAAACGGTGTGCCAGTTGGCCTATGTAGGAGGACTTCTGTTTCCCCACAGGGAGATGACACAACCAAAGCAGATAATAATTTACTCGGCTATATGTGGGCCGTGTCGGTGTGTTGGAGAAGAAACGCATTAAGCCCAACTTTGCCTAAACAGTATGGACTTTATTAGAGGGCTAGCAAGGAGGACATACCGGCTGAGACTCACAACATGTCACTTTCAGGTGCTCTTGGCAACCTGAAACCTGTGCCAAATGTCTCCTTTGCTCTTTAGCATTGAACTCTCGTGGCTAGAGGTCGCAGATGGTGTGCTGACATTAGGTCTAAATGACAGCTCATGTGTCAATGGAGAGTACATGAGTAACTGGTTTTCAGTTTGTGACAGTACATTCACTGCTATAGAGTTGCAAAGCAGGAGGAGTTAATTCAGGAGTCCATAAGTAAAAGTCCCATTTATTTTCTGCATGGACAATGTCAGGTAACTGGCAGTTGGAGCACTCTCAAGGTTTGGATCTACATAAAACTCTCCTGGTTGAATCATGTCAAAAGTCTGTGTACAGAAAAACAAAGCGAGAAGTCAACTATGACTCCCAAGCTGCATTTTGGTGAAAAAACATCCAATCACTAAGCTTTAAATTGTGTAGCGGGTTCTTATAATGGCGAGCAGTAACTAAAGGTTACACATTCATCAGTTCATTTTCCGATTCTGGGTCCATTTTGGATGACCTCAGTAACTGTAGCATGGTATTGTGATCCCAGTTGCACCTACAAATCATTCTGAATTTAATACAACTTTGATTTACGCCTCTGAATGACTTCTTCTCCATAGCAAAGGCTGCTGAGGCTCATGGGTAGTGTAGTATTTAGAGCCATGACTTCTCAGAAACAAAGTTGAAATAATTAAAACTGATGGCCATAAGATAAACCTACAGTATCATTTAATTATCCAGGAGACTCTCATGTTTGAATGTTGAGGAATATTGAGGATATCTTTAAAACAATACTTTCAAATGGGAACTTACTTTTAGAAGTTCCATATTTTATAATGGATGTCTTTCATTTGTTTCATTTGACATTTTGTTATCAGCTATTAGACTGTTTTAGTATGTTACCATTCTTGGAAAAATGAATCTTTTATACTTTGGTGTGTGACACAGATTCTGAAGTGTGATTTGAACGTACCTTATGTTCCATGTAGAACTAGTATTAAAAAGCGGAGGAGCTTTTAGACAGCGATCCTGGCCACCCTGGGATTCAAAACTGTCTCATCTGTGACTGATCATACCCTCATATGCTGCATCGTGATACAGATATCAACACCTTCCCCTGCAGAGCAATGAGTGCAGGGGCATTAATCTAGATTAATAAATAATCTACCACGGGGCAGGAGTGAAACTTTGTTACCAGCAACCTTAAGTGGTTTCTGCATCACCCTGTGCAACTCTCACCTCGTGAGCCGGGCCCTGACACTTCCCCTTATTGATATCAGTGTGATTTATGGAACTCTGCTCCCCTGGCCATCCTCAAACTGAAGATGGGCGTGTGATTTATCCCTGTCTGATGCTGCAGTGTGTGTACTGCTGGCAAAATGATGGAGGTGACTCTGAGTGAACGAACCTCCAGCTTGAGTCCTGTTTTTCCTTTTTGAATATTTTCTCTGTTGTGTTTAGAGATGCACCTCTGCAGCAGGATTTTGTTTTAATGAACAGGTCCATCTGCCGCTCTGCTCGCCTCACGCTTTCTCCCTGAACCCTGAAAGCAAGACGGTGTATAGAAATAAGTGGAGGAAATCAATGGATTGTGGATGACTCAGCTTCAATTATACTGCTGCTTTCAAGATAAATATTCTGAAACGATGCTGTCTCTGCTACTGTTCTTATTTGATTAAGGTCTGACATTCATGTTTCCCAGACAGACTGCCGGATTCTGCTATAATTGCTCCAAGAAACGTGTGTCCCTCAGGGCAAAGTCAATTTATCATTCCCAAACTGTTGATGCTTCATTGTGCTTTGGCTGCTAAGGGATTTTCACTCTTGCAACAGCAATATTAAGCTGTATTTCTGTCACGGGTGACTCCTAATTACCCATTTTATTACAGATTCTTATTATATCTTTAAGGAGAAATTAGATTTTACCTTGAAATGTCCCTAGTCATTCACCTCTCTAAAAGATTACATTTTATCAGTGGTCACTAAAGAATTGCCCTGTTAAAAAAGCGCAATTTACTCCATCTCAATTTAAAACCTGTCTCTGCTTTTCGACTGCTGTGACTTCTGTGTTATAGGAAATCACAGTAAGAGCGCTCCCCTGGGAAACGTCTCTAATTCTATGATTGTGTCTGTGTGGTTTCCTCTCAGATGAGTTTTAATTTGGAGGCCAGGGGTAACATGAGATAAATCCTATTGGATGCCCTGCAACACTGGCCTTTGCCATCGCTGGCCCCATTGAAGGATACTTTATTGATTGCAAATAAGCTTTGTAATTAATGGAGGGTCGTGGCGGTTCTCAGTCCAGGCTTAGACTCAGAGGGGGACGTCTGCACCTGCTGCCAGCTGAATCTCTTTTATGTTTAAAAATTTAGATTGGGCTTAGTGATTAAAAATTTAATTCATTCTACAGGAGGGTTGCAGTATGAAGTGACCTAAGGTAATCCTCTAATATTCTGAATTATGCCGTGACGAAGCAATTCTTCCAGCAAGGCTTATAGCTAAACCTACATATTTTAATGACTAAGGCTAGTAGTGCAGTTTAAATGCTAGTTTAAAGCCTTTCTCAGGTATCTGTCCAGCTCAAAAGGCATATTTGAGAGATATTTTGGAGAGTGTTAATTCAGCCTTTGTGAGCCATGCTTACAAATGAGCCAAGCCGTGTCTATGTTTTATTTTTCATCAGAACAAACAAGTGTGCTGCTTCGGGTGACCAGAGCAGATGAAAGTGGCTCATCATGCAGTGCTGGTGTATGTGCCTTTAAGTGGTTTTTAACACACTGGAGGAGCATTATGCCCGGGCTGTGGAAGAGCCTGAGATGGGCTGCATCCGCTTACGCACATTATCTGTGAGAGCATGCTGCTTCTTGGCTTCCCTTCACAAAGGCAGGTACACAGGGTCAGAGAGAGTGGGAATGAGAGATGTGTATGCTGACACCCTCAGATGAAACATTGCTTCAGCTGTGTATACGGGTACATTTCTGTGTGCGTGGCTGTCTCTCTATGGCGACCTGCGAGTCTGTATGTGTGTGTGCTTACTTGCCTACTCAGTATCCTGTCCTCTAAGATTACATACATTGATTGCCTCTTCTAGAAACAGACAGAAACATCTCCCCCTATTTTCTGCTCTGGCAGTTAGTAAACTGCTATAGCCTTGCCTGGTTAGCTCACTGCTATACATATGGAAACAGATTTATCCAGCTGGACTGTGAAGTCCTCTGTATTTTATCCCTAATCCTTTCAGCTACACTATGGAGAGCTGACATGAAGCTACAATATGTACTTACTGAGTCACGGCTTCTTAAGGTTTTGATTTAGTATTATAATCACAGAATGCCTTCTGGCCTGTAGGCTAACCAGGCCAGACATAATAAGATGCTCCCTGCTCATATTTTATGCTGAGGTGAAGTTGCGGTGAGTTGCATGGATACTTAGCATAGATGCCCCCTGCACATCCCTGGCTGTATCTCTGGAGATGAGCATGCATGCCAATAGATCTGACCCACTGCCACCTTTACACTCTCTTACCACTGTTTACATCTTGTCATGGGAAGGCACATGATTCATACCAATGAAGGATTTCAGACAGAGGGAAGGGCTTGTGTGGTTATACATGTTAAAACAACTCCTCATTGCTGGAGTGTTTAGTTAAGTTAGGGAACGATGTCTTCTCAATGAAATTTGCTAAACAATCTGTAGGGTTGAAAAGTTATTGTAAGAGAAATATACTTAAATCTTTGTGTGAAAATGGCTCCTAATAAATAAACTTGGATTGTAAAAAATCTGGACTATTCCAGTCCACCCACACCACCATGTAGTCATGTGTCACTGCTCCGCCACCTTGAACTAGCACTGCTGTTTTTGATGTGACTAATGCTTTTTCATCTCTCCCTCTAGTAGGTGTAAGGATCACTTGTGTCACCGTATCATAAAGCAGCCGTAACGATTGCTGCGATTAAGCTGGCTTTTAACTAGTTCTTTCCCACAGCAGAGGGGTGCCAGTTAATCCAATTGAAGTCGACTGTAGAGCTAAGACCTTTTATTGCACGTCATACAGATACATTTACAGTCAAGGAAATTGCAAAGGTGATGCAAATAAGAAGGGAAAAAGAATAAATTATTATGAGGATTCTTTGAAAAAGTGTCAAGCAGCTAATAGTGGCTCCCACAAGGAAGAGGTCACATTTTAAGGTTTGCATCAGTCTTTACTATTAGTGCTACATGCCCCATTAATTTTCAATCATTCAGCATTTTGGTCTAACCAGACCAAATAGCACACCATTATTTCTATATTTCAATTATTTATTCAAGTATCATACAGTCAGTCATTCTAGCAAACATGGGATGTTACGACCCAGCTCTCTAGTCGAAAGGGAAGCAACGTAAAACTAGATGGATTTGGTAAAATAAAGTTATTTATTGCATAGATTGGTCGTAAGTAACTTAGATTTACAGATGACAAAAAAGAAGGCGGAATAAAGGGCCTGATGGTGCTGCTTAAATCAAATAAACAGATACAACCAAAAGAGGACTCCTAACTCCGAGTTTTAACATGGTCTACCTGACTCTAAATAAGATAAAACCTCAACTATCTGACCTCTTACCTGTCCAAAATCAAAAACAATTGAAGCAGCACCACTGCTCCTAGTGTTTCTAAACATAGGTTTTCTGAGTGTGTGTAAGTGTACTTAAAACTAAACCTGGCCCAGTCCTTAGGTACTTAACCAAGTGCCTCAGTTTCACATTAAAATGAAAGTCTAATCTTTACAGTAGTTTAACACAAATCAAATACAGACATATCTATAGACACAGTGGCGTGCTGCTCACATCAAATCACAGCCACACTGACTGATGACGTGGCCGAGAAAATATAGCTTATCTGATGAAATCACATCCTCTTGACTGGAGAGCTGGACTGGTTGCCTCTCCAATCAGGGTCTTCAGGATAGCAGTTGGGAAGTGAGATGGGGGACCTCTCTGCATCGGGACCAGTCTCACACAGGGGACCACACAGGCTACTTTACAGACATGCAAAACACTGGAAAGAAAGAGTCACATGGGACGTGGGAATACAGTTGGAAATCAACCTTAAGGATTTGAAGAAGGATATTTCATCAGCAAACCTTTGTTAACAAGAGACAAGCGGCCATGGTGCTGCTTTCTTCTATGATTATAAAACATTTCATTACATTTTCTGCCCTTTGTGGTTTATATAATTTAGGAAAATGGCAAAATTTCCTAAAATAGTCATGTCTTTTGTGGATATATTTGCCTGTAGCATCAGTTAACTCACTGCCTCAGCTCAGTTGCCAAGACAATCGTATCAGGTTCTGATAACACGTTCGACAGCCCTGTAGGAGGCTCTTTTCAGATACTGTTGGGGTTCTCTTTAGTTCACCAGAGAATAGTTGCATCAGGATCTGGGCCAAACGTTACAGAGAAAAATGTCAGCCTTTCCTCGAGGACCCACTGATTCACATCAGGGCTCATTTTTTATTTAGGGGAACCTGTCACAGTGGCTGGGTGACACTGCTTGGCAAATGAGGTCAAAAATATTCATATTTACTGTCAGTGATCGCTCTGAATCAGAGCAGTTGACAATTTTTTTATGAGCAGTGGAATTATTAGCCCCTGTGATACAAACTGAACTGGTAGCTCTGAACCTAGATCAAAAGATACAATGCTAAAAACGCCATAACCCTGAATTGCTTGATAGGGACATTTACTGGCACTGTTATTGACTGGGGAGAGGAAAGGTAACTGCTGTCAAATGTGTTATTAGATGCACAATCATATGAGACATCAGGATCCTCTGTCACTGCCACTGATACCCAGCAATTACTGCTCTAGCTAGCCAGTCAGTGGCAAGAAAGATATTTATTTACTTAGTGTAGAAATGTTGTTAAATTGGACAGAAATTTTACATACCATGTTAATAGTAGTAATAATTCTGCAAGTATTTTCTTTTGTACAGCACTTCTTTCACTCTGAATTGACCTAAAAATAGTTCATTCATTATATTCGAAGCTGTGTTGTGGTTAGAAGAGTAATGCCGAGATTACACTTCATAATATGAGCCTGATAATGGCTTGACCTGACAGATGTGGGGTGTCGCGAACCAAAATGAGCATCTGGCGGGACAGTTGCTCGTTTTATCCCGTCTGGTTTGTCAGAGTGGAAGACAACCAACGCAGCATCTGGGACGCCTCCTAACGTCCTATCAAAAAGATTAGCGTGTCCGAATTTTTTTCTTCTCTCACCTAGTTTGACGACTTGTGATGTTTTACTTCATCTCAGTGAACCTGTAGTTGTGAAAGACGACAGGCGATGATTAGTCGGGGTTCAACGCGTAGTGTACCATGAAGTCACGGCAATTTACGGCTCTTTCAGCTAATTTAACACAATGACCAGTGAGTAAACTCTTGGTCTTGGAAAGGTGTGGGCACTACACACAAGGTAACAATAAAAAGCTCAATTCTCTCTACTTCCTGCCTTTAAATTTAGCTAAATAAGAATAGGTACATGTTTCTGAATGGTCACTGATGGAAAAATCACCAGTCACCTCTTTCAAAACAAACAAGCACAGCTGGAGTCATCTGAGTGATTTGAGGCTGGGTCCGGCCTCATTCTGGCAGCTGCAGTAGCTCCCCTCAGTTTTCCCCTGGTATATTTGTTGTTGTTCAAATTGACTTCTCTTTCAGTCCTTTCTCTTTTTTCTTTACACTTGAGCTGAACTCCAAATTGGCAACTGCCAGGACTGCACTCAGTTTTCAATCTTGTTGAGACTTACTGTAGACAACTTTATTCTACAAAAGGCCACCCAGACGCAGCCTGATGAAATCAAACATGTTTAAAAAATGGTGTTCAATGTTTCAACCTCATCACAATTTAGGATAATGTGCACCTGCATTACAGTCAAGTGTCTCAAACCTGCCCCTACTAGTCTGGAGACACCATTAGTCCATTTGGGCTTAAATCATTTAGTGTGAGAGAGAATTCTCCCTAAAACACTCACACAAATTAAAAGCCAAAGATAGGTGTTGTGTGACTCAGTTTCATCCCACCTGACTATAATATCATGTGTTGCCTCATTGTCATTGCCATTTTCCCAGTGTCCCTTGCTGTGTCTGTAGTACTATGATCCTGGAAGCCTTTTAGACCCCTCTCAAGGTCAGGGGGGAATTGTGAAAAACATTGGTTAAGCAGGGTTTGGGGGGGGGGCTTTTTGAGAGCTTTTCCATGTCCTCCTCTTTGAGGTTTTTTTTTTTTAATTGTTTGGGTCCAAAGCTGGCTCCTCAGCTGGTGCTCGTCTGTGGGGCTTTTGCTGAGTCACTCCCACCTAATGGAGAACATCTGCTGCCATGCTTTTTACTACTCACAGCAGAGATATATGTGTCTGTTTGGGGGGGGGGGGGGGTGGGATTAGCGGGATAGAGCATGCTGCAGTCAAGAAATGAAGACAATCTTATGGTTTATGGTGTTATCGGTCAGCTATGTAACTCCTTTTTTGTACTGAAAGCCCAACCTCCACCGCCTGTAGGTTTACGATACTGTAGAGTACATCGATAGTATTATCTGTGCAAAACTTCTCTTCTACATGCTATATACTGTATTGGATATGGCCTTGACCTTCTAAAGGCGGAGCTAATTTTTGGCGTCCACTCACATCTTTACATTGACTTTATATCTGTGTATGTCTTTCCACCTCTAAAATTCACTTTGCATTCACAGTTGGAATGTATGAAACCATTCAGGCGCTCGTATAGCACTGGGAATGTTTTTATATTACTATTGGCACAATATTTTTGATCCAATACAACACAGTACAAACAATTACATCCCCTCCATATCACAGCTTTATATCAGAATTGATCTCTACCTCTTTTTTTTTTTTTAAATCCAGAGCATATTTTGATGGATTCTTGGATTGATGACCTAATATTGGATACGTAACCCAGTTAATAACTATTGATAACAAGGATACGATAACAGTGAGCGGGTCCGTTGTGGCTCAGCAGGTAGAGTGGGTCGATTGCAAGGTTGACGGTTCAATCCCTGGCTCCTCCAGTCCACATGGAATAGTTTCCTTCAGCAAGACACTTAACCCTGATTGTTCCCCCTTTGAATGGTAGCTCCTTGCCATCAATGTGTGTGAATGGGTGAATTTGGATAAAAGCACTATATTTAAAAAAACACCTTGACCATACTATGTTGTACTTTTTTGGAAGGAAATAGTAGTAAAAGCACTGGTACTTCCTTCTATTATGCCCTAATTATAAGGAAGCATTTGATCTTGACCCACATAAGAGTATACTTGAGTATACTTGAGTATACTTGAATGGGATTTCCCCCATTTCAGCGTTTTCTGACACATAACTCCCATTAACTTCTTTTGAGGGTTCTTTTTCTCTCCTGTCTTGACAATCTAGTTTTTCTGTGTTGCTCTGATACCTCTAATAATGCTTTTAAATACTGAATTCTATTATTAATAATGTCAGTTAGATCTCACAGCAGGCAGTTGGTTATACTCCCAGAAATATTAATATTTATTGTCTTTTCTTTCCCCAACAGATTTTTCTGTAGTCTAGTCCAGGGCATCTGCTGCAGTCATGTTTAGGAACAGCTTGAAGATGTTGCTGACGGGAGGGAAGGCCAACCGCAAGAGTCGCAGCAGTGGTGAGTCTGTCTTCTGATGCCAGCCACAAACAATGACGCATCTGCCTGTCAGCACACAGAAGGTGTTCACTAGTTCTGTGGGTGTATTTTAGGAAGCAGGATCACGCAGCTCAGAAGTTGAAATGTATTTTGGTTCTTAAAGAGTGATCTGTGAGTGCTGAAGACCCCTTAAAACCTGTTTTCTGCTTAAAATAGGTCCAAACCAACTCATCAGTTCTGCTGCTTGAATAGCTTTTACCTCCTGTTGTGAGAACCTAACACCAGTTTTCCTCTGGCACTTAAAACGTGCTTTGGTCATGCAATGTCATGCTGTACTGTGCAGATTTCTGTTTCCATTATACATGCCCAGCAGTTCATTTTGGAGCCGCCCTTGATTGTTTAGCCTTGCTTGACGGTTCCCAGCTCAACCGAGCTCTCTTTACATCAGTTCAGTAGTTTTGTAGCACCTGCTTAATGTAACTTTCACTGTTGTTTTGTCGCAGGAGGTTTGAACCTCACTGTTTAATGGTCACCTTCCTTTGCTGTGCCATCAGAGCTGTGATAAAGGCACAGTGTTAATCTACTTGCAAAGCAAGCTCAACAGTTCATGCAGCCGTTTCAAAAACCTTTTGCAGGTTGGGTGAACCTCAAACCTCCCAATAGAACAGAAGTTTTCAAGGTCAAGCCATGCATTGTTTTTCTTGTTGTATTAAAACATGGTTTTATCATGCAGATTAGGGTGCAGGTATCTGGCCTAATGCGCAGGGTATCTGAAGGCCTAGAAGGTCTTGAAAAGTCTTACATTTCATTTACGAAGGTCTTGAATATTTTTTCTTGTCTGCCGTAGACAGTAACAGTTATATTGTTTTGTATATGATTGCGGGCTTTCGGGATACGTTATACATCTATAAACTAAAAGTGTGATTGTTCCGACAGCGGATTCAATCCTTTGTTGTGGACTTGTTTCAG
Source organism: Macquaria australasica (assembly GCA_005408345.1). Lineage (NCBI taxonomy): Eukaryota > Metazoa > Chordata > Actinopteri > Centrarchiformes > Percichthyidae > Macquaria > Macquaria australasica. The sequence goes on along the minus strand of SEMN01000471.1, from coordinate 74,925 downwards.
TCAGCACCATCATACCTGTAGTAAATACTGCTACACTACTGCTAGCTACAGTATCTAGCAAAGCTCATCCACTCATAATGGGCCAGTGTCAATTTGGGTAAAAATGTAAAATTATCTCAAATTAAGTAATTGTTTTTTAATTGGTTAATTCATCCATCCATTTTCTCTCTTGGGTCCAGTTCACATTAATTAATTGATGATATTACTATTAATTATTGTTACATACAGCTGGAATTACTGACAAAAGTTTGATATACATGTCAATACATTTATGTACTTAATAAATAATTGCTGGCCTTATAGTACCTACTGGTTTTCCGCCATTCTTCCGGTATGATCAAGTATTACATTTAATTTAATGTTAATTAAAAAGGTCTTAAAAAGTCTTAAATTGAATTTGGTGAACGCTGCAGAAACCTTGAATGCAGACGTCTCAGCATTCACTGCTACACTTTGCAGACAGCTAAATCAAAACCATTTCTCTGTGTAATTCACAGACCAACCTGGTGAAATAGCTATTAAAACACAGTAGCCATGGTACCCCAAGGTCCTTGGTGAAGTCACATGAAACCTTTTGTTCCTACACATGCATTACTGTCACTCAAGCCTTATAAAGCTCTCACTGAGAGGAGCAGGGTCTTTGATGTGGTAGATAATCGCAGCCAAAAGCAACTCTTGGAAGAGCTAGGAGTGTTCATTTTGTAACAGTACAGTCACTCTTATTTGAATCTAATAAGTTTCGGGTTATTGCCAAGCCAGTGTAACAACTTCCACTCTCTTAACTGTCTCCCCAGGATAGGGTCTTTTATTATGGTGTGAAAATGGACCTTGTAAGGGCTTTCGTCCAGCCACCCACTCGATTTGCACAGATGAAATCATTTTGTAAAGCTGGAAATATCCCACATTATATTATGTCACCATCTCTTCTCTCGACTTCACGTCAATGGATGTGTTTATGAAAAATGTGTGTTTTTGCAGTGGTTTGGGAGACTGCTGTGGTGTATTGATACAATGAATTTAACTAAATAGCCCACTGAATGTTTGATTATCATTTCCTTGTTTAAAATGAAGTTTTTGCAGAAATGCAGTGTGTGTCACTTTAGTGGTTGTCATATCATGATTAAAAAAGCACTTTAGTTCTGTGGCAACCTTAAGGTGTCGAGTTAAAGACATTCAATAGCTGCACATTTCCCAATATTCAGTTTCTGACTGTTATGTAATTCATTCTCTTAGACTTCAGGAGGCCAGGCTTCATTTCAGGGCAAAAAAATGCCTCATTTGACATTTGACTTCCTGGTTGTCATCAGTCTTACTCGATGTAAAACCCCTTATCCTCCTCATGGAGCACAGGTCATTTACATCTATCACCTGACTATTACTAGACTGTTCATGAACTGGTGACAGAGGCTTGCTGAATAAACCTTGCTGCTCTAAAGCTTTTGAAGATGATTTTTACTGTTACTACAGTATGTTCATATTATAATTCTCAGTGAATTCACATTTTTCTCACAGCTGGCTTGCATTTTTATAAACATTTGGGTAAAATATGACAAAAGATGAAATTGCATTGTGATATGTCACAGAAGGTACTCCAAATTCTTTCATTTTGGGCGTCAATAATCAAAATAAATCTCTGTGAGATCCTGGTAGGACTGCTTTTCAGTTAATTCATACGTATAGTATATACACATCGCTTCTTTTGATTCATTCACTTATATTGTGATGTTCTTCACTGCAAGGCTTCAAGGCTGATGTGAAGTCGCTGCTGACAAAACCTACCTCCTCTCTGCCTTCAGTGTGTTTGTGTATTTATGTGTGAAGTGGAGAGGAGACCAAGCTGTAGCGCACGACTGGAGTACCCTCCAGTATTTTGATATCTGTTGCTGTCACTTTGCAGGGAATCCACTCCTCCCAGCAGACGAGTGCTGATCTTACAATCTGGCCGCTCCACTGAAACATCTGTATCCCGCAGTTTCCTACAGTTTGTAGTACATACAGTATGTACACGCTCGAGTAGACAGACGCACACACACAGCCACCACTGCCACTTTTAACCTTTATTTAAAGACACAATTTACACTTTTTCAAGAGGGTGAGATCCAGAAATACTTTATATACACAGATATGTTTTCTCTTAGCTGCTCTCCTTGCAAGGACATCTGGAGGACTTGTTCTAGCAACACTGACTTATCAGTTTATGACAGACAGGGAGTCCCACTCCTGCTACTGTGTTCTGGAGCACTTGGCTCAAAGAGAGGACCTGTCACTCTTAAAAACAGCCCCTGTACGTGGATGCGCTGGCTGCTGAAATTGGTCTTTAGTTCAAATGTGAGATTGTGAGATAAGATGATCGTCCTCTTGTGTTTGATGCAGTTTCAAGTGCAGCTTCTGGCTTCAGGAATGCCAGAGCTCTGAAGGGGAATAAACCCACTAATCTGAAGACAACAGATGAGCCAGCTGTCCCTTGATCTGCGCTGCAGAAATTGTGTGAGCCCCAAGTTACTAAGCTGGTGAATGGCATTTTTTAAATTGAACAACACAGATTAGCTGCTCTGATTGCGTTGATGCTGAATTGTATGAATCTCTATTGCGGCACACTCAGGGAATAGGGTGTTATCTCTCTGAAAACTACATTGTGTAGCCTGTTTTGTCCTCACTGTTATTTTTCCAAGATATAATAGGCTAGTATAATAGGCTGTTAAGACACTGCTTCACTGTTTTGTCCTATGAGAAACAGTTTGATTCATTAGAGTTTGATTGATTCATTTGATCTGATCCAAGGACAAACAAGATACATTCTTGTCCTTTACCTCTTGTCCTCATTGATTGGACAGTTGTTGGCGACTGTCATCCTGCATCGTCATCGCTACATGGACCCACGTGGGGGGAAATCAAATTTCAGAGACCGACAGCAAGTCATGTGCATTTTACTGAGCCATATGTTTTATTTATCTCGAGCAAAAAGACATTGTGTTTTGTTCTCAGACACTATCATTAATAGTTGAGTCAGTCTGTAACTTGCTGCCATTCTTCTCAGTCCAACCACTCTGCGATTAATCAGACTGCTTTTAAGATCTGAAGTGAATGTTCACTTGAGATCATGTATAATCTCACACTCGGAGATTCAGGCTGTTTAAATACAAAGGACAAATGTCTTGCAGTTACAGCAGCAGCAGCAGTGTTTAGGTATCAGATACGCTCTGAGTCTTTTCGTTAAGACACAGATCAGACTTCAACCAGTGTGTGTATGTAAGGCTTTCTTTGTGACAGAGCGGCCCTCTGTTACTGTTGCCTGCGGCAGTTTCATGTACAAGTACACCTGCCTGGAAAGCCAAAATGTGAACGAGAAGGAAAATGTCCCCTCATGGTCTCGGATATTATACATTGTGCCTTCTAGCTCGAAAATGGAGGGGTTTGGAGGCGTTTGTAAAATTTTGTCTACCATCTCCTTCTTGCTCCCATCAGTGGGTCTAGCCTTGAAACAAAGTCAACTGCCTGACACTGCAATTACAGTTTATGGCATTGGCTGATTGGAAAATGAGAAATGGGGGTGAAAGGTTGGGGTGTCTGGACAGGGAGCTGTTGCATGACTAATAAGCACTGAGAGATGAGCTTGAGTGTGGCAGTCTAGCAGACCAGATGTAGTTTACACACATTCACACATGCTCACACCAGGAGTTCAAATTCATTTGGATTAACGAGATTTAGCTTTTCTTACTCACCTGAAAATGGAATAAAATACACTAGCGCTACATGGACCCACGTGGGGAAATCAAAACCCAGAGACTGACAGCAAGTCATGTGCATTTTACTGAGCCTTTATGTTTTATTTACCTCCTCTGCTGTTCATAAAGAGGTCACCAAAGAAAGGCCTGATTATGAGCATTATTAGTCCAGACTACTGCTGGACCTGGTGTGTCATAAATAGTGACAAACAGACAGAAAAGGGACAAAAAGAGGCATCTTGTACCGTAATAATATGGGACTCTGTGGTCGCTATGTTTCACTCACTCACTCTTTTTATTGGGGAACTGATAAAATACAGATTAGGGCCCAAGCTCAACACACCTCTGCTTTAACTCCTTTTCATTTTTTGACGGATCAGGAAAAATCCCTGCGCTCATGTGGTGACACACATACATGTTACCGTTGTACAAAATGATCTTGTATAAAGAAAGGCTATACGTCGCCTATACTGTACTGATCAGGAAGTCGCTTTTTTAACAGTTCATGGTCAGCAGATGGATTTAATAGTAGTTAAGCTGGCCTGTGGTTGGTCTGCTTTGCTTTCACTCCACAAATGAACCGCACCAGAGTTCGCTTGGACGTGGTCTCGGTCCGGTTGTTAAATCTGCATCAGCTTTCACACAAGTTCAATTGAACAGGAAAACGCACTGGAGTTCGATGGAACGGAATCAAACAGGTTAGGTGTGAAAGCATCCTAAGTCTATACAGTACAATCTGTTTGATTTATTCATACATATACTGTAGCTATCATAATGCCACTAGTCTGTGCTGTGCTATTGATGCACTGAGATGCTTGTGAGATGGATGGGTGATGGGTTGACTGATCCAAATTGGCCTCTGTAGACTGGAAAAGGCACTCTTGTCAGCCTGTTCTTGTTCTGTTCTTCTAGCATCAGGAGAATGATGATGGCTATCAGTTAAAAGCACTCACTAAGGAATGGATATACTAACTTCATACACCTTTTTTCAATTTGAACTGAAAGGTAAAAAGACCCTGAAAACACACCTCTTTTAATTTTGTTTTACAGCAAAGAAGCAGCCATGTTCCTCCCTTCAGTCAGACGTGGAACGTTCCAGTAACTCAACAAGTCTGAAGGCAGCAGGTGCTTGACAGGAATCAAATCTGTCCCCCTAATCACAGCACTCTAATTGATGGCTCATTTTCCACAGTGGTGGAGAAATCTAATTAGAGATCATCAGATCAGCAAACACGCTTCGAGCTCTAAGGCACGAGGAGTGACACAACAGCCAGTCCTAATGCAGTGTAAACGGAATTATTGTCAATCCTAAACTATAGATAAACCAACCCGCACTAGGCAATTCTAGTAAAGTCAAATAATAAGTTTTTTCTCACAACTGCGACTTTTAGATAACCCATGCAGTAGATTGAAACATATTGGCCTATTTTAAGCCTATACTTATCTTAATTTATTTTTTTAAGCAGTAGACTGGGTCAGTATACTTTTAATTTATCTGTTCACTTCACTGGTGAGTGTTGATCAGAATGAGCATAAACTTCCTCGCTGCATTCTAGTTTTTTTTCGAAATGACAGAGTTAATAACATGCTAAAATTACTGTTTTAGAAGGTGAAATGTTAATATACTAATAAATTTCCGTGATCGAGACCTTTGTAGGGGTGACACTTTTTGTAAGTGCGTTGCTTTCATTAGTTAGATTTGAATAATTTTATGGGTTTGTCTGCCAGAAAAGGGTTATTGAAAAGAAACACATGGTGTATTTCAGTTGATTTAAAGCCAAACATGCAATTGCTATGTTTTGGAAATTCCTTGAAAAAACAATTAGCCAGTGGTAAGAAGAACTTTTAGGCTGCCAGTCTATGGAAAATTGAATATTGTGGAGATGTGGACTGAATTTATTAGCAGTCCTTCTGTAGTAAAAATCAACAGTTATATCCAGATCTAGTTAGTGGACCATTTGCGTACCACACTTGCACCAATTATTTATTTTATTGTTATGTTTGCTTATGTATTCATGAATTATTTTATCTGTTCAGTAGTCAGTGCATTTTAAAATGTAATAAATGCAATGGCAAAACATGTATATGCAGATGTTGCACATTTACATATATATTGCTACTTACATGCAAAGCAAGCTTTGGAATATCCAGCGAACATTAGTGACTGTGTTTACTGCGTAGAAATTAATCATTCCACCTATCAGATAGATGTAAGAGGCTACAGGAGGAGCAGAAGCAGCTTAGTCTGGCTGATCTCCACAGAGCGACAGATTGGCACCTACTGCTCCACAGAATGTCCCCTTCCGTCCTGTATTAATGAACCCAGGGGAAAAAAATGAATGGAGGGATTTCAGTTGACCAGGTTTTGATAACGGGATCATTGTACTCCTGCAGAGGGATATCACATTTAGCTCTTCATTTTCCCCATTCACTACAGATTACAAAATGGGTTTGTAGATCCAAATAATGCATGTAGATCGTTTTTATATTAAGTCTTTAATTTTCATATTGTCGGAAATGATTGATGCTTTATTATAAGGCTTCAACTAACATATTATTCATCTATTTTCTCCATTCATTGATTAATCATTCGGTCTAAAATGTGAATTGTGAAAAATAGCCATCAAATTTCCTAGAGCCCAGGGTGGTGTCTTCAAAATGCTTTTTTGTACGACAACAGTCCAGAAAACCAAAGATATTCAATTTACAATGATATAAAACAGAAAAAAGCAGCAAATCCTCACATTGGAGAATCTGGTGCCAGAGAATATTTGGAGTTTTTGCTTTTAAAAAAATGACATAAATGATTGTTAATCAATTATTAAAAAACGTGCAGATGAATTTTTTGTTGAACAACTGATTATTTCAGCTCTACTTGATTTGTATTCAGCTTAGGTTTGTTATATTATTTCTGTTCATTCATCTGTAAACTCCTTTAATTCCCCCTAAATGTGAACGCTGTGTAAACAGACTGTAGACGGCAAAGCAGACAATGAATCTGTGAATCAATATGGTGCACAGCTGTTGAGAGGAGCTTTGACCTTTGGTTACTAAGGACAATAGTCTGATTGTCTACAACCTCCACGAGCTTTACTGCAACGTGTCATTTAAGCTTTTTTTCTTCAGCTGTTGACATTTATTTCTGAGGTGCCTTCATGCAGTGGTGACTGAGCAACGGTGCTGCACCAGCTCCTGTCTGCCAGAGTAAAGTTGCTGTATCAAGATTCTGTTCCAACTATGAGATAACTTCTTATGTAGATATATGCATGGGTATAATCTGTTTTCCTCATCAGAGCTCGAGAGATTAAGTGTTTAAGGAACTGTCAGAAAGTGCCTGTTTTCGGCTCTTCAGTCGGTCTCTTTCCCCTGAGGATTATCTTGTATATCGTCCACTTCTCTCTAGAAAGCTCATTATCATTTATAAAGTCTGTTAGACAGCTTGGTGTGGAGCTGGTCTGTAAACGTTTCATGAGTGGTGACAATCAGTAGGAAGACCTCATCACTTCCAGCCTTTTACCAAAACAAACGAGGAACAGGAGGAGTTGCTTCTTGTGTAGGGTCAGAGACGATATAACCAGTGTTGACCAGGTGGGTGACAAGACCCCTGAAGCTGCCAACCTCATCAGCGGACACCTGTGGCCTCGTCACCGGGTGACCATGGTAACAAAGCTATAGCAAAACGAAAGTGTGCTGAAGGTCAAACACAATTCAGACGGACTGTCAAGAGGGCTGGTGGCTGAGAGACGACGGATCCGAAGTGTCAGCAGTGGCACTCTCCTGTCTTGTGGAGTGTGGGAGGCACTTATGGGCCCATCATTATGGTTCAGTGGTGCCACTTGATGCACATACCGCCCTTGTAACAGCCACCCATGTGCCTCTACTGAATTACCTCCTTTAAGTCCTTCAGACTCAAGAATGTGACGGCCTGAAACCCTTTCTATGATCCTTTCTGAGAGTCATGGTTAGAGCAAGGTGATGTGAAATCAATCTCATGATATTAAAGAGTTGGGTTATATGTTTTATATGAGAATTATATGTGCAGTCACTTTATTATGCTGGTGCCTGTCTGAAGTCTTCATTGCAATGGCTTTTTCCAGAAGAAAATTAAGCATTTCTGTCCTCTAAGCATCTATAAAACCTGTGACGTCACCTTGTACTCCACGCCCTCGTAGTAGTGGTGTGGAGAGTTATTTTTTATCCTTCTTGACCACTAGAGATCGTAAAAATTCAAGTATTACATACTGCTTCTGGGGTGTATTGAGAATTTCTACAACCATAGCTACACACACGTAACTCTCGTTTGGAGTAAATCGAAAAGAATTCAAGAGACCAAGAGCATTGAACCAACAGTAGTCGTAGTTATGTGTGATTGAAAAGCATCTGATTAAAATGTATTTTTTGGTATCTAAAAGGGGTGTGTTAAAGCTGAAACAGGATGTTAAGTTCCTCTTTAAAACTTTTATAATGAAAAGTTGTGCTGAAATGATTAGTCAATTATTTGATAGTTTGGTCGACAGAAAAATAATCGTCAACAACTTTGATAATTAACTAATCATTTAGGTCATTTATCAAGAAAAAGTAGTTGTTTAAAGCTCTCAAATGTCAGGATTTGTTTCTTTTCTCTGTTATATATCATTGTAAATTGCATATCTGTGGGTTAAGAACTGTTGGTTGGACAAGACATGAAATTTCAAGACGTCACCTTGGGGTCTGGCAACTTGTGATTTTTCACAATTGTTTGATATTTTATAGACTATATGATTAATCAGTAAGGGAAATAATCATCAGTTGCAGCCCTAGATAATAAAAATAATATTTTTCCCCTTGAACTGTGTTCCCCTGTTAAAACTGTTCACATTTCTAAAGCCAAAACGTCAATGGAGATGGGTGATATTAAAGGTAAAACCAGGTAAAACAAGTGTCTTAGCCACCGCAAACCTCCAGAACAGCTTGAAGTCTGGGAAACACCATTCTTCCCAAAAAAATACATATTCCCAAATGGGATGTTTTAGTAGTGGTGGTGGAGAGGGAACGCGTTGCTCCAAAATCTCCCATAGGCATTCAATTTAGTTGAGATGCGGTGACTGAGAAGGCCATAGCATATGAAGCACTTTTTTCATCAAAACATTCAGTGAGCCCTCATGCTCCATTTGGAAGCACCTGCAGTCGTTGTGTGTCTCCACTCAGATGCCTTTTTTCACAGAAGACATTTTGACATGTCACAGTAGGAAAAGCACAGGTGTGAATACTAAAATGAAGGATGGCTGAATTCCATTTAACTGCTTCAGTTTCAGTGTCCTGGAATTGTGCATTCTGGCTCACTGTCATTGCTTACTGGGACACCAGCCAGCATTGCTGTAATTAGTAACACCTGTGCTTCTCCTGCTATGACAAGTCAAAATGTCTGCTGTGAAAAAGGCCTACTTATTTAGGTTTTCCTTTAATTTGTCACCTGCCCTTATGCAGTACATGCATATGAAGAAAGCTTTAAAGAAAGTATACAGTTATTTCAATTGCTGAATAAAAATAAAATAAAAAACACAGTACTGTCAAGTGCAGTCTTTGCTGTAATAGCTAGTACTCACTGCTGCCAATGGTACTCAGCTGCACATTGTTCCTTTTGTATCACCATCGTCGCAATAATCACAGTGAAGCACATCCTATTATGCTTTTTTTGCTATACTACACTCTGATGTGTGAAAGATCAGATGAATCATGTCTTGAGCTACCAGTCTGTATTCAGCAGTTCTGGTTTGATTGCCGTCATAAATCTGTATTTAAGGCCTGATGCATGTCTAAAATCAGTGCAGTACATGTAAGACTTGTTCCATCAGCCCTGCCCACAGCAGGGTCTTGAATATCCCACTGACAGACACTGACATTGCCGGCGGTTTGACGGCTGTTCTCGCAATGTTCCGAGAAATTTCACTTGCTGTGTGGAAGTACAGTGACATTTAAATTGAGACCAGCACAAAAGTCAGTGACTGCGTCTCTCCCATGCAGCTCTTTTGTAAAAGGGAACTGTGCTTTCCAGTTATAGGAGTAGGGAGTGGGCAGCATGATGTGTGGGTAAAGAAGCGTTGGTCTAACCTCTCCTCCACTCTCTGATCACAACGTCAATAGTGGGAAGTCTCACTCTGTCTCGGATGTGTCTTGCTCTACTCACTTTCCTGCTGTCCCTCTATGGCCTCTTCCTATTTTTCATATCCTTACAGTGAGTTTCCTTGTGGTCTTTCACACTGGTGCTGGGCAGGAAATTGTACAAAAATGAGACTCTGATTGTAATGTGAAAGTGTTTGTTGCATCCTTCCATCTGATGTTTTATTCTGGATCTGTGTCTGCTCTGTTAATGTTGACAGCTTGATTAAAGGCTGAAGTGTGACTGATATTTAGCAGTTGGTGTTACTGTGACCTAGATATAGCGTCCTATCTTAGGTGGCAACTGAGCCGGGATAGTGTTGGCAGTGTTTTATGGTCATGAAAGTGATAGACCTTGAACGCGTGAATACTGGTGAGACCATTCGTGCATGTATTTGCAGCGTTTTGAGTGATAGCTCGACTTGTTTCTGTAAATTGCTGTGTAAATGGTGTCTTATTGGAGCAGGACACAACTTCTGGATGTTTAGGAACATAAGACCTGTGTGAAAATAAGTATGGATTAAAATTTGGCAACACAGAAAGACTGAGTCATATTTGTTTATTTTTGACTGATCAGTTTAGGGCTGCAACTAACAACTATTTTCATTATCAATTAATCTGTTGATTCATTTTTCGATTCAGCGAAAAAAGTAGTTGTTTAGTCTATAAAATGTCAGAAAATACATAAAAATGTCCTATCACAATTTCCATGATGACGTCTTCAAATGTCTTGTCTTGTCCAAAACCCAAGGATATTCATTTTACTATCATAGATTGAGAAAACACCTTAATTTTTGCTTTAAGAATTGGCTAATCAGTAAATTGACCAATCTTTTCAGCTTTAGATCAGTTAATAGAGCTAGGTGTGGTACCTGATGCCTAATAATAATAATAATAATAATAATAATAATAATAATAATCAGGTGTCATGTAATATTACCATGTGCACTCACAGGCAGTGTTGCATTTGCCAAACCTGATTGTACAGAAAACTAAGAGAAATAATTTTTTTAAAAATGTGATTGTAAAATAAATAAAAGCTTGAAAGCACTCAGAGAATTTCGACAACTCTGTCCACCAGATGACAATCGTTTATCCTCAACAACTACCGTGCTAACTGCTAGCAAGCTGTCTGAAATTGACGTGAGGCAAGAAAGACTCACCTCTCGTAAAGTTGTTTGCACGGCAAAAAAACACAGCAGTTTTTTCAAACATCAAAATAACTGAGTTGTGTTTCTTTCTCGATGAGGACAATAGTACAGAAAATATTAGGCATTTCACACAAGACATTTTGACATGTCAAAGTAGGAAAAGCAAAGGTGTAAAGGATAAAATTAATGATTATATATATATATATACATATATATATGATATTGTTAACTTTATTAGTAACACCTGTGCTAAGTCAGAATGTCTGCTGTGAAAAAGGCCTATGGCATGCAGGGAGCACATTAACAAGGCAACAGACACTTTCTTTCTTTCCTTCTTTCTTTCCTTCTTTCCTTCTTTTGTCCTCTCGCGGAATTCACGAAATTAGGTACAGCTGAGTGAATTTGCTCCTACAGTTCAATTCAATTCAGTTTTATTTATATAGCGCCATATCATAACAAAGTTATCTCAGGGCACTTTTTCGAATAGAGCCGGTCTAGACCGACTCTTTATATTTACAGAGACCCAACAGTTCCCACCATGAGCAAGCACTATGCGACAGTGGCAAGGAAAAACTCCCAGTTGTCACTATAACTGGCAAAATCAATGGTTACCGACTAAAACGTTCACCTCCTACAGCTTGGTAAGACACTTTTAATTTGTAAATTATAATCAAAGCTGCTCTAATTAATATTCTTATGTTAACAATGAATCAACTGATTAAGTGTAATATGAAAGGTGTTGCTTGTAGTGAAGAACCCACAGAGGATTATCACCCGACTCAGAAGTTCCTCTCAGGTCTGTGGAGCTTTTTAGTGTTCGTCAGCTCATTGTTTTGGTTTTACTGAAACGGCAGTTGACAGCTGGCTGGTGAACAAAGTGGAGCATTGAATAGCTTAAGAGCCAAATATTTTTCTTAGGAGTTGGTGGGAACGAGACAAGGACTAAAAAAAAGATTTGGCATTCGCTGGGTGGCCAGAAACGTGACTCCAAATGAATGCTAACGTTGGTCCGTATCTGCTGGATGTGGAAATACGCAAACGGTTTGCTAACATGTTTCTGCTGCCCCAAAGTGGCCAAAAAAATAATTGGTTAAGGCAGGTTCACAATGGCCACTTTTGCGATTTGGAAATTGCCCTCTTTCCAATTGCGATTTCGATATAAAAACAATTAATCGTTCAGCGCTAGCACAAGTGGGAGTAGAAGGAGCAATCGCTGTGGGAGATCACTGGCTTTTAAAGAGTTAAGGAATTCTGCCCTGGCTGAAAGAAGAGAGAGAGAAGGAGGATGAGGGAGAGTTATTGCTGCCAGAGAGCGAGAGGAGGAGGAAGAAGAGGAGGACGAGGAGGGGGAGAGAATGAGAGTGAGAGAGAGTTGCCTGTCTGCCTGTGTGTGAGTGTGAGTGTGTGTGTGTGCATGCGCGGCTCAGTGAGTGTATGCGTACTGACACCTGGCGCTCGCCCTCCCTCGCTGCTCACATTGTGGAGAGCTCTCTGCCTGTCTGGGCCATTCTTTACCTCTCTCTCTCTCTCTCTTCCTCTTTTCCTCTTTTCCCTTCTATTCCCTCCCTCTATCTTTTGTCCTCTTCTCTCTGCCTTTTTTTCCTGCGTTGTTTTTTCCTCACCGTGCCCCTACAATCTCCTCCTTTTGTTTAGGATCTCCCTTACTATGGTGCAGGATTTTTATTGCCTGGGCAGACAAGGCGCTCGACTGACAAAGGTGAGCTGGATGATTCGGGGCGGGAGGATGGGTGGATTGCACGGATGTAGATGTGGGAATCTGTGAATTCTGTTGTGAATGTGGGGAGTGGTGAAAACTGGCTTTGGAAAGTGCCACTATTCATCCAGGTTCAGCCGTTAATTGTTTCCCAGGATTTTGTCCTTTTCACTGTGCAAGTCTGAGCGGCTCTTGATTTCAAAAAGGCTCTGTGTAGGCGTCTCAGTGTGTATTTTTAAAGGTGAAGGGTTCAAATATGTGATGTCAGAGCAGTTGAGTGTTTCTCTTTTATGACTGCTGTCAGCACCATGTGTCAAACCCTCTCTTCAACTGGTTTGTTTGCTCTGTTGTGGATGCTGTGCTTGGTGTCACCTTGACCCACGTAGTGGGCTCTCACAGCAATCAGTGTCTTGGCGGCATCGTGCCACACCTAAAGCATGGACACTGTGTGTGTGTGTGTGTGTGTGTGTGTGTGTGTGTGTGTGTGTGTTACTGTAGATAGATACTGAAAATAAATAATAGAGTGAGAGAGCTAGTGAGAGGCCATGGTGTCTGACAGATGGCCATCAGAAGAGAAAATTGCGTAAGAGACAGAAATGAAAGATCAAGTGTCTCCTAATAATGATTCACTGTGTTCTTCTTGTAATATCTGTCGCTCTTTATGTCTTCAAGTTTATTAATAACACCAGGTATGTCTGCTTGCTGTTGCTGATTGGTTTCCACAAAATTATGTCACCTCTCTGTTTTCACCTCTCCATCTCTCTTCCCTCCCCACTCTATCAACCTCTCTCTAGGGCTGGGTATCAAACCTTGATATTTTTTGATACAGACCAAAATGTGTCTGTAGCACAGAGTTCCGAAAACTTTCAAATACTGAGAGTTGGCATTGAATATCTGGTCAAATTCTTAATCTTGTTCACTTATTCTTTGATCAGACCGAATTTAAATCAGAATTTTGACAATTTTAGACTGGATTTATGTTATATGGCTGCTTGTGTTTGGATTTAAAATGTGAGAATTTTGGCTCCATTTGTTGAGGGTTTTGTAGAAAACATGATTATAATCCACAAAACAATGTATCAAAAAAGTATTGTTTCGGGTTTTGGTACTGAAATTCAGGTATTGTATATGAGATAGAATCAAAGAATTTCAAACAATACCCAGCATTACCTTTCTCTCTTTCTGATCATCTTTCATCTATACTCTTTTCATACCAACTCATTAAAAAGCTTTATTTTTTATTTATTTAATAAGGCTGCTTATTGATATTTCCCAATTTGAAATCGTAATTTTGTAAAGGATATCTCTGGTTTATTACAACTTTGATCTTAATTTTGTAGGTCTGGCCATCATTTCTATCTGTTATAATAACGTTGTCCTCATTGACTTAATTGCTAAGATCTGGGAACATTGCTAAATATAAGTAAGAGGGGGCAATCAGACAGGTTGTGAACAAGCCAAAACTTTATCCAACTTATCTAAACAATTTTATTCAAAGGTAAAACTGAAAATGCACCTTAAATGCTGTTATTAATTCCTCATTACAGACAAGAACAAGAACGTTTGGCTGGAGTCTGTGAACTGGGATGTTCTGTAGGGCTGCAACAAAAGATTAGTTTCATGATTGATTAATCTGCTGATTATTTTCTCAATTAATCATTATATAGTGACAAGTGCCCATCACAATTTACTAAAGCCCAGTGTGACTTCTTAAAATGTCTTGTTTTGTCCAACAAACAATCCAAAACCCAAAGATATTCAATTTAAAATCACATAAGGCAAAGAAAAGCAGCATGTTTGCTTGAAAAATGTCTTAAAAGCATTATTCAAATGTCAAAACGGTTGCCATTTAGTTTTTGACTAATCGATTAATTGACTAATCATTTCAGCTCGACTGTGACAGATGTTAACACTGGACTTTTTGGGTGACAATTTTTTTTGTTAACTGCTGACGGTTTAAACAATCGCCTCAAACGTGGAATACATGGCCCTTGCTGTGTGCTTTAGCGCCACTGCCCATTTTCCCTGAAGCTTAATGAGCCTATTATTATATTTGATAAAAATGTAATCATTTCTTCTGACGTTACTAGAGGCACTCTTTATTTCAGGTGAGGCGGGGTGCCTCCACTGTAAAATGCTGCGGGAAACCCTGCAGAAATATCCTTATTTCATACTGTGTGTATTTAGTTACTGCCCTGCTATTATGTCCCTCAGATTATGGACAATCTTACGTCCTCTCCAGATATTAAAAAATGGATGAAATCTGTGTTAGAAATAGTATCATATGAACACATGTTAGCTAGAGTCAATAGGCATTTTCGGACCAGAGGAACTTTTTCATAGTTGTAAGAACAGTTGGAGGACCCCCACCCCTTTTTATTGTGTCAGCACTGAAAGAACTGGGAACGATTGTAGTTCTTAGAACGCCGTTTTGAGAGACTTTTTTAGCTCCTTCTTCAGAGTAGGTACTCTCCCAGCGCAAGAGGAACCATAAATGACAAAAGTATACGTTGATTGGTCGAACGCATGAACCAATGCAGTACTGGCAACCACCATCTTTAAAAACCAGCGTAACAGCTCGTAACGCTAGCCTTAAAAATGGACCAAAACACGGACAGTGAAGTCCAGGTTTTATTGAGCGTATATGCGATTTTGACTCGTCAGCGAAATATAAAAATCTTGTGTGTGACGTGGCTATACTAACCGCCGGCTGGCTTACGTCACTTCTGCGTTCCTATTGGTGGTGCCAATGCAAACAGAAAAAAAGCCCTAGAAGGCATGAAGTTCTCAGGGGAGCTCCTCAGTGGGCAGTTCCTCTCAGGGAGTCCCCAGAACAGTTTGGTCTGAAAACGCCTAATGATGAAGGTGAAAACTTTATAAGGTCATTGGACCACTTTTTTCGCTCATAGCATTGCTGGGACACTGTGATGATCTGGTTGTATTGCTGTAATTGCCAAATATTCATTTTGGTTGTTCTAAATACACTCCTGAACGAAATCTTAAGACCGGGGGAAAAATTACAAGAATTCACATTTTGCACTGCTGGATCGTAAGCAGGTTGTAAGTAGAGCTTCAAAATGCAAAAAGGAGAAACATGAGCAAGAGTCAAAAAATAGAGAGTAGGCAATTTATTGAAAACTGCATTTAAACTCAAAAGGCTGTTCATCAGCTGATCAAAAGTTTAAGACCATAGCCTTAAAAAGTCAAACTTTGCGCAAAAATCTGGCTTTCATGTCATTTTCATTCAGGTATTCACACTGTCATGACCTCCTGATGGTAAAGGCAAAAAGGCTTTCTGTCTTTGAACGTGGCAGGATTGTTGAGCTGCACAAGCAAGGCCTCTCACAACGCGCCATTGCTGCTGAGGTTGGACGCAGTAAGACAGTCATTTTTAATTTCTTAAAAGATCCTGAGGGTTATGGGACAAAAAAGTCAAGTGGTAGACCCAAAAAATTTCACCTGCTCTGAGCCGGAGGATCAGACGGGCTGTCCGTGAAGACACAGGCCGATCCTCGACCCAAATTAAGGCCGTTACTAATGCTGACTGCAGCCCAATAACCATAAGACGGCATCTGCGAGTGAAGGGCTTAAAGAACAAAAAACGTCTTCAAAGGCCATGTCTCCTCCCACGCCACAAACTTGCCCATTTGGATTTTGCAAGGGAGCACCAAACATGGGACATTGAAAGGTGGAAGAAAGTTTTATTCTCTGACGAGACAAAATTTAACCTGGATGGTCCTGATGGCTTCCAACGTTACTGGCATGACAAGGAGATCCCACTGGAGATGTTTTCTAAGCTGCACAGTGGAGGAGGCTCCATCATGATCTGGGGTGCTTTTTCCTTCAGTGGAACAATGGAGCTTCAGGTTGTGCAGGGGCATCTAACGGCGGCTGGCTATGTGGAGATGTTGCAGCGGGCATCCCTCTTGACTGAGGGCCCTCGTCTGTGCGGTAATGACTATGTGAGAATAACGTCACTCTTTTGGACCATCCTGTGTGTTCCCCCGATCTAAATCCCATTGAGAACGTTTGGGGATGGATGGCAAGGGAAGTTTACAAAAACGGATGTCAGTTCCAGACCATGGATGCCCTTCGTGAAGCCATCTTCACCACATGGAGCAACGTTCCCACTAGCCTTCTGGAAACACTCGCATCAAGCATGCCTAATCGAATTTTTGAAGTGATCAACAAGAATGGTGGGGCTACTCACTACTGAGTCCTTTTTTGACATTTTCAGTTCTGTTTTTGGGGTCTTTTGGGCTATGGTCTTAAACTTTTGATCAGCTGATGAACAGCCTCTTTGAGTTTAAATGCCGTTTTCAATAAATTGCCTACTCTCTATTTTTTGTCTCTTGCTTCTGTTTCTTCTTTTTGCATTTTGAAGCTCTACTTACAACCTGCTTACGATCCAGCAGTGCAAAATGTGAATTCTTGTAATTTTTCCCCTGGTCTTAAGATTTCGTTCAGGAGTGTATGTGCATTTATCACTGATCTTTGAATATCTTATAACCAAAGGTAATAATACTGTCTGTTTGTGTCTATTTAAATAAATAAGAACCTTAATTATAAAGATACCAGGCTTCCTCACTAGTCATCTACTTCCTCTGTCACTCTCTCCCCCTCACTCTGTCATCACTTCACTTACTGTAACTTTCTCCTTCTTTCTCGCACACTCTGTTACTCTCTCTCCCACCCACTCAGATATTTCTGGAGAACAAAAGGAGAGAGAAGAGAGGGAGATGAAACAGTAGAGCAGGGAAAGGCTCAATGTACCAGCCCTGCGTAGGCTAATGAGTCTTCACCACTCCATCCCCTCTTCCTCACATCCTCCTCCTTTTTCTCAAGTCCTTCTGTCTCTATTTATCCACATCATCTCATAACCAAACTTGTCCACCTTACTCCTTTCAGGTTCACCCACCTTAGAGTCATTTCCCTCTTCATCTTTGTCTTCTCCATTCATCACCACTGCTTCTGTTCCTCCTCTTTCATGTCTTTTCATCAATCCATACACTCTTTTGATCACAGCTTCTTTTTACATCCGTCCCACTGTTCCTCCTTTCTTTTCATTCCATCTGGAGTGGTTATTTTCTTACACCCACTCATCTTCCTTTTTTGTCAAGTCCCACTCATTCCACCCATTCATCATCCATTTATTCTCATTATTACAGGTGCTAACCATTTGCCATCTCTAGTCCTCACTCTTCATTTTTTAAACTATTTGTTCTTTTTCCTATCCTTTTTCAATCCATTCCATCACTCTTTTTTTTCATAATTCATCCATCTTTTGTCTTCCTAGCACACCACACACTGACACATATGTAGACCCCAAATCCTCTGTAAACAAAACAGCCTGCTAGATTGTGCATTTGGCCATGAGAAATATGAAATAACATGGTGGTGGCCCATTTAAATTTTTGATGCCATGCAGGACTTATCAGCCCCCATTCTGCAGCGGCATCCTGTTGTTTTTCCCAGTCGGGAAACTGGGCTTTCATTGTGCCTCTTGATGTGGATGGGCTCATTATTGCTGCTCAACGCTGTGTGCCTTTGAATAGCAGGAAGCGCCCTTGCTAGCTGAGCATACTGAGGGATATTGTGTTGCTTTGCACCACATGATAAATGCAGCAAAACACAACGTTGCATAAGCGAACGGTGGCATTGGTTCACTTCACAAGAGCTGCAATTGCGAGGACCACAACAGCAAGGCGTGGAATAAACCCACGCCAGCTGTGTGTCCAAATGCGTCTCCCCGGCTGTCTCTGTTTGATGGCAGTTATCGTGCCATCTCTGAATTCAAACCTACAGTCTGTGTATGTCTGTACTTGTCTGTCTGACTGTCTGGTGCCCCCCCTCCTCCTTTCCAGTCTGTGGCAGCCATGTTTGTCACTCTCAATAGCTGTAACTCCTGCTGACATTCGCTGGAAGGAATGGATTTATCAGGCCTCCGGATGAATTTATCTGTTTCGGCAGGTCTGATGATTATGCCACACATTTGCAGACAGATATACTGTAACAGGTGCATCCATCCACACTAGTGCTGAAATGATTAGTCGATTAATCGATTAGTTGATTGACAGAAAATGAATCGTATACAATTTTGGTAATCAATTACTTGATTTATTAAACAAAAATGCCAAACATTCACTGGTTCCAGCTTCTCAGATGTGAGGATTTGTTGCTTGGGTCTGTTTTATATCATTATAAATATCTTTGGGTTTTGTACTGTTGGGCAGACAAAACAAACTATTTGAGGACATAACCTTGGGTCTAGAAACTTGTGATGTCCATTTTCCACATTTTTCCCCACATTTTTTAGACTGAACAATTGGCAGATTCAATGATAATGAATATAATCATCAGTTGCAGCCACAAGTCTCACTCTTCAGCCAACCTCACCCTGTAAACCATCTAGAAACAGACAGAGAATGTGACAGAATTGGGACCATTCTTGTTTATTACCTTTTTTTCTGGTCTACCTTTGTTTTTCAAAGACTGTCACTGATGAAACTGACCATGATTTTTTTTTAAAAAGGAACATCTAATAAGACCAGACTCCATGTAAAGTTATAGTTTATTTTGGCTCTACTTGTATTTAAAAGATTGGGCTATGTGCATCAACAGATCATACTAATTAAAAGACAGTATACAGCTTGTCATTCACACAGAGCAATTAATTGACTAGTCAATCAACAGAAACTTAATCAGCAACTGTTTTGATAAACTACTATTCGTTTCACTTTTCAAACAAAAATGCCAAACATTTACCTCAGGTTCCAGCTTCTTAAATATGAGGATTTGCTGTTTTTCTCTGTTTTATATCATTAGAAATCGAATATCTTTGGGTTTTGGACTGTTGGTTGGACAAAACAAGAAATTTGAATACACATTTGTTACTATGTTCTGACATTTTGTAGACCAGCAATTAAACAACTGATTGAGAAAACAATTTAATGTCGATAATGAAAATAATCATTAGTTGCAGCTTACATTCACACTTTCAGCTGAAAACATTGAAATCCTTCTACAATTTCAAAAATGTCCTTCCAGTTTAGTACCACTACTAAACAGTGAGAGAACAGTGAGACCTACACCCAAACAGAATGAGGTGCCCAGCTGAAGGCTACACATGAAAAATTGATGTGCGACCAGCACGCTCTCTCACGCACACACACTCTGACCCATATCCTAGAGTTTGTGACATTGTTTTTTTCATCTATTGTTGAATGCTTTGTACACTTTGTGATGAATCTCTGTATTAAAAGTTCTTTCTATATAAACTCGACAGCAGCTTGTTTCTGAAGTTGTGCTGGTCTTCCAATTATTAAAATTCAATACAATATTCTGCTTCAGTCCATCCATCTTGGCAAATATGTTGTCTGAAATATTAAATTTAGTTAAATAGTTATTTAGTTAGATGGAGTAGCAGTGAGAATGATCCAGCAGCAGCAGTTCAGGTTAGGACATGTGCATTTTTGCACTTCCACCATTCTAAATACAGTACACATACTGTAGCACACATACTGTATTATAGAGTGTAGCTGTCATGTTAATGATAAAAGACATCCGGCCACATACAGTAGCCTACTTTCTCCTCACCATGTGTAAGTGTTGGTGTCGGCTGTGGCACTGCAGGCTCTACAATCCCCCAGTCTATTTTATATTTAATGTGTATTTCATTATTCAGGCCCTCTTGTTTGCAGTTGTAGGCCCATCTCCATTGCAATTGAGATGGTGTGTGGATATACTCTGAGTGTGTGTGTAGTTTTTTCCCTCTCTTATTGTCACAGTGTCACTGAGAACAGAATGAATTATTGCATTGCTGTGGGCAAGCATAGGATAAGAATAACAGAGTGCAATGAAAGAGGGCGCAGTAGCAAGGACAGCGTTTGTCGTCTTTCTAATTCACCTCTCTCCGTCCTCCATGCTTCATCTGTTACTATGGGCACAGTCAATGGCCACCTCTCTTTCTGTTTCTCCGTCTCTTTCTCCTTCTCTCCCTAATTGTTACCCCCTTGTAGGTTGAAAGCTTTGCACTCCGATTGGAATGAGGAGAAAAACAAAATGACACTTTGCTTGTCTGCCGCTGGCCTTTTTCTATCCATCAAACACCCTTTTTACGGCTGTGTTTTTGTGCTCATGGCTATTTTGGAGACACTGTATGCTGGTCTTTTTTATCTGTTGTTTGTTTGGCATTTAGCTGGTGTTCCACAAGGAGAGGTGCACGCTGTGGCCAAGCATTAAACCATAATATAAATAGATAAACTAGTGATTGCATTCTGTTATTTGGAGTAGCTTTTTGTGTATTTTTTTCTGCATTTGTTGTTATTCTTTTCAGACTGTTTTTCTGTTAAAGTGTTTTTGTGGTACTAGCATACAATACCCCTCAATTAGGTGGAATTCTAACAAAACATAACTCATTTCAGAGTTACCGCTCTTCAAAACGAATTTCTCCAAATGGCCACACAACAAAATTATTTACATTAGTCATACAGCCTGCAGACAGTTCATGGAAAGCTAAAATAACTTCTGTGTGAACCTGCGAGAGAGGATTTAGACTTTAAATGCAGCACAATATACTAATCTACAGCCTGGAGCTGTCTTTGACACTGAATACAGTGCTGCCCTTGTGGATTGTTTGTCTGAATTTCATTACTTAAATTGAGCTTTGTATATAGTAACCTTTGCATTTTAACATGTTGTATAATTTTCAGACACCCCATTTGCATGTTGTATCTGTTCCTCTAACGATCAAGTTGTTAAAATCTCATTTTCCCCTTTGTGAAAGGCAGAGGTACAGGTAAAAAGGAAAAATAATTGTTGCTGCTGGCGTTGTTATAGACGGCAAACTAATGCATAACTTTGCAACAAGTGATGGTTGCAGAGTTGCTAATAGAATAGCAGTGACAGTTCCTCCAAGCTTGGTATTGTATTCGTGGGTTTCAGTGTTTTGAGTGGCAGAGTTGTTGATTTTGAAGAAAACATTTCTGTTTTCCTTGAATGTCCCTTGAATGATCTTCTAAGAATTAGTTCATCCTCAGTGAAGCTGGCAAAGGCGAGATTAGGGTGTGGTACAAACTTCTCATTCCACATTTCTGGTTTTGTTGTGAAGCTTACAAATCCCCACAGTACAGAGAGGCCCCTAAGCAACAGGAATAAGGATCAAATTTAGCAGTATTCCTCTTTAAGCCGCTGTATGGTAATGGCTCCGTCTGTCATTTACCGAGGCAGTAATTTGAAAGGCAGTAAATATCTTCCACCATAATGAACAAGCACTGACTGCAGCAGGAGCTCTTTTCTTCAGCCTCCCTGTGTGAATTTACCAGGATCCCAACCTTTTCTCATTAAACACTCTTCGTCGGTGCAGAGAGAGGCATCTGCAACCTTAGCAGGAGACAGACGCCCCTCCTCTCACTGTAGACAGCCAGAGGTCAAAGGGAACTGGAGGTGATGCTTCTCCTGTGCTGCATGCCGAGATGTGTAGATTCACTGAAACAAAGCAACAGAATAACCACAAATCTTCGACAGCAGATGCAGTAGGATGGTGTTGGTCTGGCATCAAACGTAAAAAGTGTTTACTTCTGTGTACTGATGCTAAGCTAAGCTAAGCTTGCCGTTCTTGCACAGCACATATGAAGTTTACATTGATAATGGTGGCAGAATTACCACTCAAAAATCTTTTCTGACAAAAAAGTATTTTTTGACACAGTGGGTCCTTGATTTCAAACAGTGACAGACAAAAACAGCTTCTCATTTCTAGCCAGCAGCTGTAGTGCTGTGTCTCAAATCGCGTACTTCCGTTAGTACACTTACATGCAGTACACTGTGTACACTATGTACTGACTTGTGTAGTGTGTTCATTTTGACAGGGTAGTGTTGTCTCAAATCGAATACTGCTGATACTGTGCTTGTTAGTCTTACTGTTACAAATGTGATGTTAGTTTGTTTTAACATAAGCCTGTTGCTGTTGCTGCTTACCTTACGTACTTGTTTTTTTTATTATTTTAACTATGTTTTCACTTTTAACATTACAAGAGAAAAAGCTTTTAGGATAAGGCCTAACCAATGTGTTTGGCAAATGTAACACTATTTCAGGTTGCTGTTACTTCCCCAAATACAATAAATAGCTAGACAGAGCTGCTAACATTAGCCTAAACTCTAATCCTGGACCCTGGCTTTCACACAGTGGGAAACTACTATATGTTATATTCTAGTTGTGAATGTGGCTTTTTTTAACATAACCTGTAGCCTGACAAACTAATGTTCTTAGTTAATGACGTGCTCCTTGGTTTTTGGAGTAACGCTGTTACTACTGAAGGTTGTAAGCTAGTTAGCAGAACCTGCTAACATTTGCAGTTTACGTTACAACAGATAACGCACTGTTGAATCCGTTTCGTGCACTTTTGCTCTTGTGTTTTTAGTTTTGGAAATATTAGAAAACAGACATCACCGTTGAAAATGTTTAAATGCTGAGTCACTTTTAATACAGCCCCATGTCAGCGCTTCAGCATTTAGAGAAATTCCAAGCTTGACGGGCCTGCCGTGCCTAGCTACAGTTTCTAAAGGTAGGATTGAACAATCGCCTTTCAGGGGAGGAACGAACAGCTGATAATTGATTATTGTTTAAGTCATTAATGAAGAAAAAATGCCAAACATTTGCAGGTTCCAGCTTCTCAAATGCAAGGATTTGCTTTTCTCTGTTTTGTATTATTGTAAATTGAATATCTCTGTTTGTTGAACAAAACAAGCAATTTGAAGACATCACCTTGTGCTCTGGGAAATTGCAATAGGCAATTTTTTGTATTTCCTGACATTTTATGGACTAAATGATTAATGGGAAAAACAGACAGATTGACACAACCTATTAATGTTAAGGCTGAAATCACAAAGAAAATAAGGGAGATTGTTATTGTCTCAATTCTCGTATTAGTGCTGGAGAGACCACGTAATAGGGGGAAATGAGGAGGGAGGTGGTACAGGTGGGATGTCTGCTTTTCACATTTTTTTGTGGTCCCTCTGTGTGTGATTGTCAGGGATTAGAAATGGAAAGAAACAAAAGCATCATTCTTCATTGGAACGCCTGGAGGCAGACCAGGAGCCATACCAGCTTTTTATTTCACTGCTCATCCTCTTTCTCTCTCTCTGAGTCTAAAGACAACCAAAGCAAAATCCTTATAACACTTCCATTTCCGTTTGGTTATTTTTGCTGCATGCTTTTCACTTCTCCGCTCTGTGATGTAACCCCAGTGGTGTGTCAGACTGAAGGTTGGAGATGCTTGATGTGGCCTCTGTTTTTTTTTTTTCCAGACTCTTCTTCACTAGCTTTTATTTTATTTTTAAACGAAGCCCACCCACTCAGTGCTGCGACACAGCTTTTCTCAGCATCTAATGGCAGTGTAGGAGTGGGGGCATATCACTCTTTTCTTTCTCTCTTTTCTCTGTCTCTCTCTGTTACATGCACACACATTCTCTCTATTCCTCTCTACTTCCTCCATCATAACACCTCCATCCATCCAGGACACTGCTGAGTCGTGGTGCTGTCAGCCAGAGCCTGACGCACTCAGCCACTCACAAATGCGTCACCTCTCTGGCCCAGCGCCGCCACCGTGCTGTTCACTGTCCTCCACGTATACCTCGGTGGCCAGGGTCATAGGCTCTGGGCTTTTCTGGAGGGTGGGTGGGGATAAAGTGTTATTTTAAGCCAAGGAAACACTGTCTTCTTTTGTTGGAGAGGATCACAGGTCATGCTTGGGCCAAGTACACCACCATACAGGTATATACTGAAGTATATGAGTTAAAAACATTAGAGATACTAGCTTTTATAACCCGACCAGAACAGTTTTTTTTAGGTCAATACTAATATTGATATTTGAGAGTTTAATAAATCTGATAATGATATATCGGCCGATTATTGTTTTTAATTTTTTACAACATATAAGAAACACTCAACGTAAATAAACACTTTTGATAAGGATTCCTTAAATTTGTCTCTTTAACGGGATGTTTTACAGTCTCTGACAAGTTGTACACCTATGTAATGGAGACAGTATTTCTTTATTACCTCAAATCTTTTGCATTTTTGTACTGCAATTTCTTGATACGTTATCATCTGACATATACTCCAATACCAATGCAGGTATTGTCGTATATGTCTTTATATCTGCAAACTGCAAAAGCTAATAATGGCCAATATATAAACTTGGAAGATTTATTGGTTTAGCTTTGTACATTAAATATTTTCAATACTTAAGCTTTCATATCAACACCATTGGTGAAACAGCAGACAGACAAAGTTATCAACTATCTGGTGAACATAGTGAAGCATTTAGTAGTAGCCAGATATTTCCCTCCGGAGTTGGTAGAGAACCAAAAACAGAGCTAAAAGAGAGTGAATACTGGACTTACATTCACCAGGTGATCAGAAATATGACTCCAAATGAATGCTAATGTTGCTCCATGTTCCCAACTTGTTGCCGTTGCCCCCAAGTGGCCAGAAAAATCAGTTATGGCAGGTTTAAGTTGCTTTTTTTGTATAATATTATCTTTAAAAGGTCTATACTAATCTCAGATGAGTTAATAGTATGTGTTTGTGTTGCATTTCATCATGAAATTTGAGAAAGCACAGTGAGGTGCAAACCAGTGTGAGCTTCATTGCAAGTGGATCAAGATTAAAGAAGTCGGGCAACTCTTTTGCGATATAAAGGTTCAAAGAATATTGAATTTCTCTCTTCTGTTTTGTACTGAAAGATGAAGATTGTTTACCCACTGATGGGCTAAATGTCTTGTATGTTTTGCATTTATTCTAATTTATATTAATTTATTGATTGTTAATAAAGAAATCAGAAAATTCATAAACAACCCTGATGGATGCGAGTTAGCTGCTACGTTTTAGGAATAAAGAATTGTATGTTGGATTTGTATAGCTTAATCTTGACTTTTTTTAAGCACTGATCTTATATTAAAATGCAAAACATTGGCTTACATTATACACTGTCTTTTATTTTAGTATAAAAACATTGAAATGAACCAGTGTAAGCCCATCAATCCAATGCTCGTCTAAAATAACTAGAATATGTTGTGTAATGTAGGTCATATTATAGCTGGAAACACAGGTGAGGTACAAATTTAAAAAAAAAAGGAGCAGCAACAACAGTAGTATGAGCTAAAAAAAGACCCGCATTAGGATTTGTCGTAGCTGCCGGATAATCAACAGTTATGTAACAACAGGACAAATAGAGATACCTCTGTAGTGCTTTGGGCATGACTGGGATATAGGAATATTTCTTTTATTGCATCCGCTGTTGCTTGGAAAATTGGAAGATGCCACTGATTTACAGTTCGCTCTCGGCATGTAAACCAATATGCAGACAGAACAAATGAGCCACGCATGCAGCAACAAAGATTCATCTAAATTATTTGCAGTGCTAGTATCTAATTAAATGCTCTTCATTTAGGCTGAGACTTGTGTTGTCTTTTGCCACTTTAAAGAGGCATTTTGCCCAAATTAGATGTAAAGCATGCACTGGGCTCAGCTTGGATTTATATTGAGGACACATGCAAATGAGCCAAAATGTACAAACTACACCATATGGTGTGTTTTGGCTGTTTAGTTGGCAAATTATGAATCCCATATGCAGGTGTAACATGAAATCTTGTTATTTTAATTTGTTTGCACCATTTCTGACCAGACCACAAATAAAGAGTGCTAATCATGAAGCATTATAGTTATATTTGCAGAGAATCTCATGGCAGAAAATATCAGTAAAATCTGTCCTATCAAATCCTTAACTATTCTATTCTATTCTATTCTATATAACTATAGTTCCCTGGATTGTCTTGTGGTGTTTTTACTTTAAACTAACCGTGGTTTACTTGGTACACTGAGCAAATGGACCAGAATGCAGATGTTTAGTGCACACATTACTTGCTAAACAGATTCAAGCATAAAGGCTTAAAAATCTAAAATTAGTCTGTCCAAACAAGTCTAGCTCGTGTTGGTAGTGTGTTTTAAATTCAGTTTTTGCTGTGTATTATTGGACTCTTCAGCAGGCAGCAGGCATTAGAAACATTCAGATGTGTCTGCTACCCACACAGTACATCAGTTTCTTTGCTCTCATACTGGCTGTTTTTTTTTTTTTAGCCTTCCTGCTTGTAAAAGAGTAGGACACACATTAAATCAAAGCTGGTATGGGCATTGCCCTAAACGCAGTTAACAGCTTGTGAAACTGCTGGCTCGGCTGGCCATCCCTCTCTCAGTCTCCTTCCTACTATTCCGCTCAGCACACCTGCATTATGCTGTCCCCACAGACTCACAAGAACAAAGGTCCGTAGCAGTATCTTCCCTCTACTGGGAACCCTCATAACTGGTGCAGTTTGTCCTCCCACAAAGTGCTCAAGAGTTGACAGGATTGTCTTTTGGCCTGTCACTGCAGGTAAAACAGCCAGTGACAAACAGCTCAGCGTGCCTCACTCTCAGCTTCACCTCTCCTTTGCTATTGCTTTAAAATCACCACAAGGTCCAAACATTGAGCAGCGTGGCCATAACAATCTTTACATCCATCAGATGCTTCTTTAATACGGCTAATATGAAGGCGCATGAAGGTGCAGGTATAAGGATATATGGTTGCTTACAGGAAAACATGGTCCTGTTATTCTTTATCTGCTATGCATCCATGTTTTTTTAAGGCAGCAGCTAACGATTATTTTCATTATTGATTCATCTGCAGATTATTTTCTAGATTAATGTCTACACAATGTCACAAATTAGTGAAAAATGCCCATTATAATTTCACAGAGCCCAAAAAATATGTCTTGTTTTGATATTTGGTTGTTAATGACAGAGAAAAGCAGCAAATCTTGACATCTGAGAAGCTGGAAGCAGAGAAAGTTTGGCATTTTTGCTTGACAAATGAATGAAATGATTCAATTATCAATTATCAAAATGGTAATTAAAAATTAATCATTTTCTGTCTATCAACTAATTAATACTACAGCTCTAATGTTTTGAGTTACAACAAGAATAAAAAGTTTCTTCTTAAATGGAGCAATATGGTGCTACTGCACATGAACACAACATTTTCTGACAAAGTTGGAACAGTTCTGGTCATACCACATGAGAGATTTTCTGTATTTTTTCTTTTGTTTTCGCTCTCCTCGCTGGTTTCAAGTGGGTTAGACTCAGTTGGAAACAGTATTTCTGTGCGACAGTCAGGATTTAGCAATATCTAAATCTAAATGTGATTCTAGTTGTGGAGGTGTTTGCCTATGTGCCAGCACTGTAATCCAATCTCATCAAACCACACCTACACACTCCTGATATAGCAGATTAGCTGTATGATTGAGTGAGGTTTGACTGATGAACTCTAAACTTTAATTGCTGTACATTTAGAAATGAATAGTTCATAATATAGAGAAATACCTATTTGAAGTTTTCAGGGGCTTCAATAGAAAAGTACTACTGTATCTGGCTGCTGGTATATAACTGGTGTTTTTTTGTTTGTTTTTCTATATCTATATCTATGATTTTGCGGTCCTGCTGTGTTTCCATCACCACTTCCCTCTTTCAACTGTGATTTGTCAAAACAAAAGTCTGAATAGCCGATTCCAGACCAGAGGTGGGCTCCCAGCCTCGTTCAAGTTAGGGACCCCAAACAGATAACATTACACCACAGATTTACTTTTAAAGTCTGTGTAAAGGAAATTCAGAGATTTGTTTCGAAACACGTTATACATGTGCTGAAAACATGTGAAAACACTATGAACTATGTAGTACCGAATTGCGCAGTTAGACCGTTAAACTGTTTTTCACCATTTTTGTGTTCAGGGCTTTTTTGGGTGGGCCTGAAATCATGGCTCGATGATACACTGGAGCCATACTGAGCATGACCCCTCCCCTGACACTATATAAAAATTAGAGCTTAGTGCTACTGGGTTAGCTCGCTGAACGAGAGTCTGTCGCTGAGCAGCGGCTGGCCCTCGTTCTTCGGCTCAGTGGTACAGTTGGTAAAGTTATCTATCTATTTTTTCACCATTTTGAAACCTAATTTTATATACTTTTTTTCCCAAGTATATGTTTTTTTATAAAAATATAAATTTGGCTGGGTGGTTGATAACACATTTTTCTGTGGTGTGATAAACTCAGAACACATTTATTAATGCTTTACACTGACTTAGTTAGAAATGAAATAAATACACACTGTGTACAGTATATAATTGTTGGGGAGAGTGAGATGTATGATCACATGATTTTCTCATTGTACCACTAAGTTTAGAAGATAAAACTAAAAGTACAGCTAAACTGTTAGAGCCCAAAGTAGAACCTCCCCATTGACTCTTACTTACACAAGTATCCCCTGCAAAGAATTATTTTGGTCTCATCTCACTATATCATCCTCACTCCTGTTGTGTATGGCTGTGTGTGCATGCATATACAGTAAATGTGTGTGTTGTGGTTTGGATGGAAGCGGTTCCCTATTGTTTTACATTGGCAGGATGTCAGAACCCTCCACTTCCTGTGGTAGACCAGGGCTGGCTCAGTGCAGCTTGACAAGCTCTCTCACCGAAGACTTGTGTGCGAGTGTGCATGTGTGTGTATCCTTTGGAGTATGCATTCATTAGCTTACACTGAGGCTGATGCTACTGAAGATGCCCGCCAACTTTACAACTGAGCAGATGTCTGTGCTCTCATATGGCTCAGTGCAGCTCACTGTGGTGTTGTGATTCATTAAGATGCTCCACTTTGTTGTGACTATTTAAATCCAGCCTAAATGAATGTCAGACCAGAGGAGCAGCAGAGTGTTTGTCTGAGACCAAACTCAAGCTAGCGCTGAAATGGTTTGATGATGAATCGATTAGTTGATCGACAGCAGGAACAGTATGGTGATATTGATGCTGTTAATATGTCTGCTGACAAAATGTTTGCTTCTGCAACTTGGGACACAAATAATGCTGAAACGATTATTTGAACAATTAATTAGACGATTGATATATGATAATATCATTTATCAACCAAAATTGCCAAACATTTTCTAATTTCAGCTTCTCAGATGTGAGTGTTTTCAGCTTTTCTGTATTTTGTGTCATTAGAAAGTGAATATCTTTTGGTTTTGGACAGTTGGTCGGACAAAACAAATAGCTGTGGACTTCACCTTGGGCTCTAGGAAATTGTGACATTTTTTCACTATTTTCTGACATTTTATAGCCTGGGAACTAGATTAATTTTTTATTAGCTCTGCAGATACGCCTGGTCCCTCTTCCATTCAAACAGATTTCCAGCCAACCTGGCCCCACTTGGGCCAATCACAACGGTTTATCTAATACGGGGTGGGTTTGATACGATGACTGTACAGAGGAGCGCCGTTGAAGCATTTTTTGTAAACAACCATGGTGGCTGCCGCTAATGTGGAACATTCTGAATCCGCTATTGCGTCAGTATTAAATGAACTGGACAGTATATTTTCTCTAAAAGAATAACAAACAACTGCACTTAAAGCTTTGGTTGATAAGAGAGATGTGTTTTCTGTACTTTCTACGTCACACGTTTCATTGCTCTGATTGGCTGTAGGTCTATCCAATGGCATTTTGGTCTGTGCCCGATGAGGATGCCCCTTGGAAATTGAAAATGAACAGAGAGGTTCCAGACTAATTTGCATTTGCAAAGTGGTCTGGCGATGTCAGGCTAGACATTCTATAGAGCGACAAATTAATAATGCAATCAAAAAATCATTATGCACACATAAGTGTCTACAACTTTGTGATTCACTGGATAAAATGTTTACTCCTTGAGTTGGTGGTTTTAAAGTGCCCTGCTCAAAGACGCAGGAGCAGTCATATCCCATCCTCTTCTCCGGTGACATCAGAAGTTGCAATTTGGCAGCACAGATCGTTGCTCTCTACAGGAATCAGCACACAGCACTGATTCACTACTTGGCATTTACCTTTTCCAATTTCAAACTTTTTTCTTTTTAACACTCTCTAAATCAATCTCTATTTTGGTAAATTACTTGTGGTACATCTGCTCACACACGACAACTCCATGTGATATATGGTATGCACATTCGTTTTTATTTGTGTGTGGGCTACCGTGTGCTGAATAAATGTCAGCATGTTTTATTATCATAGCTCGCACATGATCCCTCTGTTTCTGCATCAGATTTATAGGGATTTGAGATAGTTTAACATTTAGTTCCCTTGAGAAAGAAGAGTATAATAGGATTCCAGGATAATGCAAGGATGGTGTGCACTTAGTTAGAAGTGCATCACGTCTTGCACCAAACTTACACAATCATTTATTATTCTGTCTTCGTAGACGTCGTGCTTTTAATGATCTGGAAAGTACAAAAAGGATTTCTGTGCCTAGTGTAATTCATTACAGAGAAACTGTGATAAAATTGGATGAGGAATCTGTGGAAGAACCTTTTTGAAAGATTTTGTGGCCCCTCTATTTCTAACCTGGAATGTTGTTTTGATGAATGGTGAGAAAATCTTTCTGTGACATGGAGAGTACGGCTGTTTAATTAGGGGCCCTAGTTTGCTTCCTGGTGAGAAACTGGGGATTGACAAGTTGCCAACAACATTAGGGCGCCACAGAGGCAATCAGCAAAGGTAAAGAATAAGGCTGAAAGCAACTGAACCTAACACTGAATCACTGCTCTGTCACTGAGTGAAGAAATTGAGCTGAAGGATGTAATTCTCTGGGCTCCTAATATCCGGGATGTGTCTCAGTTACATGGCTCGGTTGCAATCCTTTTCTCTTTCCATTGTTGGCTATTTTGGAGGGTCCCGCAAGTAGAAGGCAGGCATTGATTGCACTTTTGGGGCGAGTTTATCGCTTCCTTTTGTGTGTGACGTGATCGATCCATCACAGAAAAAGAAGCAGATCCATTTCAAATCGTAATTTGTTCCACCTACTCTCCTCCAGATTAGTTGTTCAGAGTTTTTGGACGTCCTGCATAAAGATCAAAACACCTATGAGTGACTAGTGATGACTTAGCTTTCTGTCAATGACTCTGTCTTTTAAGCTCTTCTCTTTGCCAAAGGTGATCACACAAAAGACCACAATTTATAGTAATCACCCCCAGATGGTACCTGGGAAAGAAGCCTCATTTTGGAGCAGAGGTCACATTGAACACTGTGAACATGGGCAGGTTCATCAAAGTCAGTCTGAAAGATAATGATAGCGGAGTTCTCCGCCATGCTCCATGGGATCACTGTCAGATGTCATGCTGACTTCTCCCATAATGACTCTTTGTCCAAGTGCGAAATTGGCTTGCTCCTTTGACATCCTAACGCAGCACCGTGGCATTACAGCTCCAAAGAATAACCAACACAGTGAGTGCACCATTATTTCTTCGGTTTAGGAGATGGTCTTTTACCTTCAGAGAGAGTAAAGCTTTGATTTTACAGCTGAATAGGATGTGGTTACAGAGTGCAGATTGTCTGTTCTGACTTTGAATCGCATACTGAGATACTGAGCTGTGAACTTGAGTTGTATTCTCACATTGTTGTTGACACGAGTGGCTGACAGATGTTCTGTAAGGAACTAGAATGATGTCCACCGTTTGTCTCTGCGGTTGGAATGAAAACATGCCTCTGTCTTCTGTCAACCGTAGGGTCCTCCCCTTTCATGTTCCCTGCTTAATTGGCCATTGATCTGTGTGGCAGGACATTGTACTGTGATCACTGGTAACAAGAGAACAATCTGCACAGAAGAATAGGAGCGTTCTCTTTCAAATAAAAGAGGTACAAGGATGTGTTTCCCAAGCCTAAAAAGAAATGGTGGTGGAGAGAAAGGAGGCTGCTGTAAAGAGGTAAAGCCACATTTGTGCTGCCTGGCAATTTCCCAAAACCTCAGTAACAGAGTAATTTAAATTGAAGGTTTAATGTAGAATTGTCATTTAGTGGATGGAAATGTAAGTGAACCTGAATAAAAGTTGTTTCATTTCCAGCAAAGTCTGCAGCGTTTTTTTTTGTGTTTTTTTTAACGCTAAAGCTGCTTGCCATGTGCATTAGTGTGTGTCACAATCAGGAGTACTGATTCTGTTTTTAAAACTAAACAATATCACCACACATCTGCAGAAGATGAGGCCCAAGAATTTTGTGATCTATTGTAACTAATTCTACAGCTTATTGTCCTCCGTTCTTTGAATTATTAACGCTTCAGATATGACATTTCAAGCTAGTGAACTTGTCTGATGACAAGCAGGTTGCTCAAAACGTCACCTAAGGTGCTAATCAGATACGCTGCAGGAGAATCGCAAGTGTGCAAA
The DNA here is from genome assembly GCA_005408345.1 of Macquaria australasica. Taxonomy (NCBI): domain Eukaryota; kingdom Metazoa; phylum Chordata; class Actinopteri; order Centrarchiformes; family Percichthyidae; genus Macquaria; species Macquaria australasica. The sequence goes on along the minus strand of SEMN01000471.1, from coordinate 41,933 downwards.
ATCTATTCCTGTATATCACTGAGCTTTCCGCTCACAGCGTCACACTCTTTATATGTGCTCGCATGTGTGTGTTTTCATGGCTCACTGTACAAGCAACGCTTGTAGCTCGAGCACATCATCTTCAAAGCCTGTATTGATTTTCACGACATTGATTTTACCAGACGATATGGCTCATCAGGTACACGAGGTGAGAAGCTATTTTTGGTGGGTTTGTTGGTGTTGAACATGCAAGAAATGGTGTCACAGTAGAGGTGTTAGCAGCAGGACCTATGGTTCTTACCATAAACACAAAGAATAAAAAGGCTGTATTGCTGAATTTCTCAAAATAACAACCAAATTATATGTTTAGATTGCATAACATTTCACATTTTTTTGGTATACCTATTAATTTGACACTTGACACATCCTGATATGGTGGCTCAGGTCAGGAAGCGAGCACTGAAAATCCTCTGCAGAGGACTCCCTTCCACAATCAGTGTCAATCTCAGGCTGGCCCAGTTCTCACACAATCATGCCCCACGGCTTATTCTATCTGTCCATCGACAAGCTTGATCTTTCCACCAGCAAGCCAATCTAGCCTGCTGTGTGGCTACTGGCACACAGTGTGTAAATCTGTGATTGGAGAGATAATACTTGAGTATTTGTTTGGGCTTTCTGGGCTGATGGTGAGCTCTGTGATTGAAACACAATGCGGGGCTTGCCAAAACATACAATCCTTTTTGCGATAAAAGGCCTTCTTGTTTTTCCACTTAATGCAACAATCTTTGATCTATCTACATATTGGCTTAGACTAGTTTTCATACATCATCATAGTTTAGATTTTATTAATAGCTCACTTAATTTCAGTGGGATGTATAAATCATTTGTTCCAAACCTCCTCTGCTGGCCTGTCGTGCTTTACAGTAGATCCATCCGCACTTGAACAGGATTATGAAACAATCCCCCTGTGACACCGACTGTGCTGCCCAGTGATGCCGCCCCACCCCCCCACTCCCCTCTTTTCAGCTCCATCCACTGTGGCTAATTCTGCCTACCAGCTCCCTTGGGTGTAATTGATCTTTATATCATTAACCGTACGTGGATCTATCCTAGGAAACGCCCACTGTTGTACTGCTAGTCCTCGCTCATTGAACCGTAGAGCCCAGTGAGCTCTATGATTGTGGCTCCAACACAGGGCTCTCTGCATGCAACAATGGCTGTAATGTAAACTACTTTGTTATCTGCATGGGCAGGCCCTAGAGATAGAGGCTCACTGACTGTTTTGTCTAACCATGGGGAGGCGGAAAAAGTGGAGCTTGGCGACGCGGCCCCCCTTTGTCACCATAAGGGGCCGCTTGGGCCCCAGGAGCAAGGGTGTGGAGGGTCTGTGTGTGAGCACCTTGTTGGGGGTCCTCCGGTCCCACACCTGGCTGATTGGAGAGGAGGATGTGGCCTTGCTGCTGGCCCGCACCTCCTCGCCACGCTACCTGCACCACCGAGCTCACTCCCTGTCTTTCTCTTTCTGCTCCTCGTCTGCAGATGGCGGGAGCGAGGACTTGGCAGACCCCCGCTCGCCCAGTCTAGACCCTCACCTGAGCCACATCAGCCAAGGTAAGCAAACAAAAATGTCCCAAATCTTTTTTTTTTTTTTTTTTTTTTTTTAATAAAAATGTCAAAAAAAGAGAAGAGTTACATGTAGTAAGCTGAGTCTGGAGCCCTGACCTTGGTTTTGCCTGTTAAAGCCATTTGAGCACCAGCAATAGCTTGTCTTGTCTTCTATTGCTTATTATGGAGTGTACTGAGCTGCTCCCAGGCGTGAATGACTATTATGTGAGTGAATGAGAAGCCGAGTTGCTGAGAAACAGCATGTGAGCTCTTTTCCCACCTTTTACCATCTCATTTCCTGCAGTACTTTTCTCCTGGCGGTCTCTTTCCAGACTCCATTTCTTCTCCCTTAATGTTTTCACAGTAGAAACCCATGGAGACCTTGTTTGCCGAGTTGTATTTCATTCGACTTTATAGCAGAAAACTTTATGACTACTGGAAATGAAGTAATATTTACAGGGAGAGAACTGTATGAATTTTATATTCTTGTAATTTTGCCTGTGAATCTGAGTTACTTTTAGGGGAAATAGGCAGTATACAACAGTAGAAGTTTATCAACAACGGGAATGTCAGTGCTTGGCAGGACATGTTTTTTATATAATTTTAAACATTTCCCCGCTGTGGGACAATAAAGGCTTATCTTATCTTATCTTTTGGGCAATTATGATTTCATGTTGCCTTTTTTTTCCCCTCCTCGCGCATGCTTTGAGCCGAACACCTCGATGAGTAGGTGTTTGTGTTTATTTCGAAGCATGGAGTGGCCCTTAAACATGTCTCCCATCACAGTCTAAAATAAAACAGCCATCATTTCCCCCTTGACGATTTTGTTCTCTGGATTTCACAACTGAAGTGCGGCTTTTCCTCCCTCTCCACCCTCCATCTTTGCCCTAAATCACACTTTTTGATTCCTACTTCAACATATCAGTTTATGTGAGAAGAATAGTGTTGAGATTGTGTACTACATTTTTGATATCACTGTTGATTTAAATATTATTGTTTTAATGCAAAATGTCACTCATTTCTTTACCTTTATGGAGAATAATTGGTTAATAGTAGTATAATTGTGTGTTTTCATCCAATATTGGAATGCATTAAAATTGATGTTGACTACCGATAATTGCTACCAGAAAAAGTTCCCCCTTGGTATTGATATTCACACCAGACTCTGCACACATGAGGAGAATTTCCATGCTTGGGGATGTAACCGCTGCTCTGGCTGTTGTTTTTGCTTTTGCAGTGACATTCCCCAGTGAATAGATGGACTGACTCCAGCACTGCTTTAGCCACAGAGAGACGTCTGTGTGTGTTTGTTATTTCTTGCATGTGTGCAAGTGTTGCTATATACTAGTGTATTTGCATCACAACAGCCAATCTGACCCCATCCTAACCGTCTTACAGACTTCCTCTGGGACTTGTCACGGACTCGTGTCTGATAATGGCTTCATGTCTCACTGTGGCGGCTGCTATCTGATGCAAGGCTGTTGCTTGACCAGTTAGTTTTACAGCTCCGTCTGCAGGGAAATGGGCAGTCTGAGCCAGAGCTGATTCACAAGATGGATGTTGTGTTTACAGACAGCTGGCTGGTTTTTGTTCACCGGGGAATGTGTGTATGTGTGTGTGAAGTTTCAAAAAAAAAAAAAAAAAAAGCCCTAAGTTGTCATAATTTGTGGTTTTTGAAGCAAGAGAGGAAAAGGGGTGGGTGAGTGATGGAGAGTGGTTGTTTGCACTGCGTCTGTAATTACCGCTCATTGTGCGAGCCTTTTTTTGTAAATAAAATGCTCTCTCATGGTCATGACTCTGCTCTCTCTATACACATTTCAGATGGTTAGAAAATTCTCCTTTATTATATTAAAATTGTGGGGTATTGTGTTACTGTGGGGCTGACAGAGGTCAGGCAGGCTGTGGTCTATAACGTAAACGGCAAATGTTGCCTGCAGGGCTTCTTTCTTCTGGGTCACGCCAATTTTGTTACACTCAATATTGGTGTTGCACTGATATCAGAATCCAGGGACCAGGCTGAGTTACTATGACTGTCATACTTTCTACAGGGGTGAACAAATAGAAACACCAGTAAAATCCAATGCAATCAAACACAGTAGCCCTCCAATGAACACTACTAGTGCAATCAGTTGTTGTTGTGTATCAAGCAAAAATGCCAAACTTTTAAATGTGAGGATTTGCTGCTTTTCATATTATTGTAAATTCAACTGTCTAACTTAAACACAGCTGTGGGCTCTGGGAAATTGTGAAGTATCTGATTTCTGATACCTTATAGACTAAACAATCGGTTAATTAAAAAAAAATAGAATCAGCAAGTTAATTGATAATGCAATATGAATCTTTGTGCAACATTTTTTGTCAGAGGACTTTTAGAGTTTTTGAGAACCGAATCTTAATTGTGTTTGATTTCATTATTAAAGTGTTTCATTTCATTTCGTCATATTCTGTCATTACACTTAAAGTTTGTTTATTTATTTAAGAAGGGACAGTGCACATTAATTGACATGGGCACATAAGTCCATCATGTAAATGTGCCAGATTTAGCCATACAGGCTAATTTTCATCTGCAGTCCCTGGCAAGTTGATGGCATATAAAAACATTCAAATTAAACATACGAACAAGTACAAGTACATGAGCACAAACAGAAACACATTATCACAGACCAATAGCAACACAATGACATAACCACTACTCCAGATTACGACAGCATGTTTGATTGTTCAGTAACCACTGTTTTATAGATTTGGAGAAAAAGTTAAGAGATGTAATGTTCATTTGTTCTGTGGGTATAGTGTTCCAGGTATGTGCTGCTTGATAGAAGGCTGACTGCCCAAAGGTACTTTTTCTATATGGTATTTTACAATCCCCTCTGTTAGCTGCTCTGGTAGATTTTGTTTAATGAATTCATTGAATGGAGGGGGGGGGGGCCAGACCATGAAAAGTTTTAAGTGTAACTCCACCCTCAAATTCAGCTAGAACCCTCTCTTCCAGCAAATTTAAAAAATGCAACGAGTGAGGGAAGAACAACTTTAGGAGGCGTGGCTTCGTGGCTACGTAGTGTGTGGGTCAGGAGACACTGGGGAGACTGACTGACACTGATTAGAGTCTTTTTATATATACATTTCATGATGTAGACAGGTCCCAACCGGTTGACTCTATGTCAGCATTGGCTTTGCAAGGCTCTGTGCTGGCGTAAAACAATAGATGGCATGTTGAGCCATGGAATTTGGTAAGAAATGTCAATATTAACACCAGAATTGATGTGTTTCATCACAGTACAGTCATATAATTTAGTTTACAGCTCAAAAAACATGAATATCATTCTCCCGTAACTGAAATTCATTAATCCATCCACAAATGCAGAGGCAGAATGTCATTTGAGAAGATTACATCAGTGACTCAGATGTTATTGTTTCTACATAGTTAAATACCATCTCCATACGTGTGCCCATGAAGTCTCCTTGCTTTCTTTGCACAAACGGACTCTTCATTTAAATTCAATGTACTATTGGAAGCAGAAAAGCATCTCATTCTATTTTCTTTTCCCTCCCATCCTGCAGGTGGCAGCATAGACAGCGACTGTGCCTTTGAAGGAGACTACGCTGTGCCCCCGCTCTCCATGACTGAGGGCATGCAGCACATTCGCATAATGGAGGGCGTGTCACGCTCGCTGCCCTCCTCCCCGCTGCTCACCCACCAGACCATCAGTGTCAGGCTGCAGCCCGTGAAGAAGCTCACAGGTAAAGACACTGCAATGAAGTTAGGTTCATAAAGTGTGTGCACCACTGGAATTAGTTAAACAGTGTTCCATTTTCAAAACCTGGGTTTGGGAAGAAAACCACAGCCAACAGAGATGTGGGCTGAATCTGGTTCAAATTTGTCTTGTACGCACATCCTTGCCTGTAGCTAACTGTCCTCCCCCATAGACTCATTGTACTAATACAGCCTCCCTTAACCCTTCACTGTACCACTGTAGGCAGGGTAACTAATCAGAGAGTCACGCACAGTGAATTAAAACAGATTTCCTGAGACAAAGTGAAGAGGAGTGCAGTGGCTTCTCACCCTGATGGTTTCCGATAAGCAGTAATCACTTACCGTATCACTTACCCACTAATTCTGAGTAGAAACATAAGGCTCCGGCCTGTGGCAAACACTGCTATTTCCAATTCTTGTAATCACCAAAGTCCTACCTAATTGACAGTGCCAAGAACAGCTGATGGACTGTGAGCTGTGGTCGGCTCTGCCCTCCTTTTATTGCTCTTTATCTCCCACCACTAATCGCTTCCTTCCACAGTCATCTCTGACATCCAGGGTATGTGGAACATTGCCTCTCCCCCCTGTCTCCCTATTAACTGGATTGTGAGTCTGTGTCATGCTCCCTCTGCTATTATTATGGGGGAAGCTGTGGTTTGGTACACGGGGTAGTGTGGGCATCCAAGGCTTTTACTGCTGCACTGGATTTTAAAATGAGAAATGAAATATTGACATTGCAGCTTCACCCAATATCAGTGCAGCCTCCACATAGAAGTAGAGTGGGTGTGAAGGACTTTAAAGCTTGGTTCAGTAGCCACCACTAGGGTGCACCAGCCTCTCAGCTACCTCAGATCATTAACCATTTCTGATATGCCAGGGGGACCATGATTTTTACATCACACAGAATGATTAATACTCTCTCCCGGGTCATCCAAACTGTGGGTTTTAAAGAGGAAACACGCCAAAACTGATTTTCTTCCATTTGAACTTGCTGTGCCACACCGCCGTAGAGGGCTCTGTGTGGGTGACAGGGTCCAGCAGTGGCTGTTTTGGGGGGATCAGAATTAGATTTCAGACCAAGACAATCTTGTCACGCTTCTTCTCTTCGCTTCTCTCTGCAGTTTCAGGAGCCATCTTTGTTCCATTTGTATTTTTCTTTTACTCCATGTTGCAGATACAGCCTAATTTGATGTCTACACTTTCATCTGTGGGAATCAAAGTGAATTTTTTAGATCGTCAGTGTGTATGTGAATCTGTAAATATATATATATATATATATATATATATATATATATATGTTTGTGTGTGATTGACTGGCGACCAGTCCTGGGTGTACCCCGCCTCTCGCCCAATGTCAGCTGGGATTGGCTCCAGCCCCCCCGCGGCCCTCTAAGAGGATAAGTGGTATAGAAAATGGATGGATGGATGGATGTTTGTGTGTGCGTGTATGTTGTTGGCCGTCACAGAGGAGAATGTTGTTGCTGTCTCATTTGAACTATTCTTATTCCACGGCTGACGTAGGGAGAGCTTTCTTTGCAGTATTGTCGCACATGTCGTCATTTGGCTTGTTATATTATGCCAGTCAGGTGCTGTTGGTTGTGAGAGCTGCTTTTAGATTTTAACTTGGGAATTAAGGATTCTATCATTTTTAATATCCTGTAAGTCTCAGCTGTGCACTTGCTGCATTTCACTTACACTTGTCATCTTCAGCGTGTGTTTGCGTGCATGACAGTGAGAGGTATCATTTTGGCAGGATTAGCCCTTCACTGTGTTAATCCTTCCAGATTTAAGTCTCTGTCACACCACCTATTGTGCCTTTCATATTATAGTCTGTTGTAATAATTAAGTCACTGAAAAAAACAACATGAAACTGTATGATTTTGTACAGCTAGTGTGGCAGGTGTGGCCTCGCAGGACTGGCATCTGCACATCATAAAAAGTGATTTGGCTCCTTTACATACTGTATGTAAGAGAAGCCTTCACATCAAGGGTTATTCTTCAGATCACATGTTGATGTGACTTTACACGACTTATAGGAGCTAAATCGCTCTTGAATCTGCACATGTGGCTCTACAACAACACGCACAAAAGCCCTCAAGTGCCCCAAGGTGCCCTCTGTCCCTCAAGTCCTCAAAGACCTGTGTCGTCTCTCAAGTGACGCCGAGCACCAGATTGTACCAGGCCCCAACCACCCCGGCTTTCTCTCACTCTTTAATTAATTCAACTCAGCACCACTTCTTCCAGCACAGCTTGACAGCACTAAGCTTGTGTGTGTGCTGGCGTCAGAGGCCAGAACCCCTCCCATGCCGGAGATGGCAGAGGTGAGAGAGAGAGTGGCGGCAGAGGTGCGCATCAGAGAGCAAACAGCAGCAGGTCTCAAGGCTGCAGCACTTTGATCTCCCCCCGGTGGCCTCCACCAACCGCAGCCCCTCTTTGCCCTCCTGTGTAGCCCCTGTTTGGCCTTTGGGAGGCAGAGTGGCGGTGTTGTAGAGGACTTGAGTTATTCAACCTCAAGGCACTGATGGAATGAAAACGCTTATGAAAGCACTGACCTTTTTAGAGAATCATCGAGTTTCTGATTTAATCCCCTCTGCCTGCATGAAGACTCTCGAGGGGGCCCTCAGATGCTCAAGGGGTCAACTTGTGAAACAGATTGGTGAGGAAGGCAGCGCGTACTGTACATGCCATCACAGTATATTCATTTCAGATTTTTTTGTTGCTGGGATCACAAGTTGGTAACTGATTTTCTATTAAATTAATTATTAAATTAATATAAATTCTATTTAATTCTATTAAGATATTAAATTATGTAAAACCAGTCACACTGTTTACTGTATTTGTTGAAAATGTAAGAAGATGTTTAAGAGCCCAAGTGATACTGGCCAATACAATACTGATGATTCAGAATAAGAAAAAATCTGGCATATATATTGGCTGATATTCATTTTAATTAAACACATAATATAAGCAAACACTGTGATAAAGAGAAAAATAAACTTTATTATCAAAGATGACAGTGACAGTAGATATAAGATAACACTAAACTTTGAACAGTAAATATAATTGAATCTTTTATTATTTTAAAAACAAAGCTACTTCTATTAGTTACATATATTTGACATTTCTCAATTCAAGTGAAATCAATTTAACTTGAACTCAACTCTCAACTCAACTACTTTATTAAACCTCCAAGGGAAAGTGTTTTTAAATTCCCCTGCGTTCCAGAAAAGTGAGACAACACAGTCAGAGGAGAGTTTCTGTGTCTGAGAGCACTTTAACCCAATGGTTGCCAACACTGAGCGTGACCCTAGATTGTCTGCTTAGAGGACAGTGTCCTAATTACAAGTCATTGCAATTTCTCAAGGAAATTGTCCACTTTGCAAGCCATGATGTAAGGCTTTTCTGTCTCCTGCTGTGTGCTAATGAAAACATATGTTCTTAACAGCAGGGTTTGTTCCAGATATGCAGCATTCCTTCATCATAATTTTACAGATCCCCTGGCCACTGTGTTTACATTGTCTATTTTTAGTCAGCTGTTGTCTGAGACTATGAGTGGCAATGATTGCTCATTCTCGCAGTGATATCTCAGTGGCTGCTTGTTATGAGTTGTAATCACTGATTGCTTATTTGTTCCTTAATAAACACCTCTCTCAAGTGTCAGGCTCGCCAGAGACGTTGCCCCAAGTTGATTGATTGGCCCTGCTCCACTCTGAAACATTTAAAGGGAATTATTTCAACATCTCTCCCCAGATTACACTGCTTTCCCCTAATTAATGGCAGCAATCAATACAATTACTGCCCCCCCATGGATTGCCACATAAAGGTGGAAAATTGCATTTGGCCTTAAAACCTGAGAATAGACTTGATTTAATTATACCACCTAATTTTTCTTCCACTCTTGTTGCAATTATCACAGTAATATGAGTATAGCCTATCTAAAATCTATTGTCTCTCTGGTGCTTACAGTAATAGAGTCATATGTGAATAAGTGGCAGTGTACTACAGTAAGCTAACTTCTAAATGGTCACATGATGTAGGCATAAACATGCTCAGCAGCAGTGTGGATAGTCAGGATTAACAAGGCACAGTGTGCAGAACTGCTTAGTCAGGTTTCACAGCTCATTGTGTGGGTGGTCTTAAAGGATCCACATTAAAGCATTCGAGCTCTGTTAAATTAGCTATTCGTGATGAATGCTGCAATTCTGGGCCTGTGTCATTGTTTGGTGTTTTAATGGAGACGACAGGATCACTTGTTGGGATATTTCGTGCGCGGATACGGACTATAATAAGATTTTATTCTGTCTTAAACCCCCACAGCTGAAACTCATGTTCAGGCACATTCTTTTGGGGATTTTCAAAAGGCATCTGAGAAATGTTAGGGTATCATTCCCTGAAGTAGAGGATGAGGCGAGTTGTGGGAAAGGATGGTAAAACTTAATGGTTCCAGTCAATCAGAAAATACTTTGTGAGTTATCTTGATGGTCATTAATGCACAGTATGACACCATAATGTAAGGAAAAAAGGATGGAGGCATTGTTGCAGTTCACAGACATACTAATAACAAACCACCTGGAGCTTAAATGATTAATCAATTAGTCAGTTGACAGAAAAATAATCGATTAATCACTAGGAATTTTTCAAGTCAAACAGTCACTAGTTCCAGCTTCTAAATTGTGAGTAAATTCTGAGGATTTGCTGCTTGTCTTTGTCTTATGTGATAGGAAACGCAATATATTTAGTTGAGAACACAATCTCACCACAACATCATCACGTGGTCTTCATCAGTAGATGGAGTTTCCCAGTTGTCATGGTATTGTAGATGGTGTCTATTTTTATCTGATCACTTTAAGGACTTCTCGTCCATTTTGACTTCAAAGCTGAGGTTAGTAATGCAGTGGAGGTAGAAGTACTATAGAGGTAATAATACTACAGTGTAAAAATACTCTGTTACAAGTAAAAGTCCTGTGTTCACGATTTTACTTAGTAAAAGTACATTAGTATTGTCAGCAAAATATACTTGATTTTCTGGACGCCATAATGTGCAATCTGGACTTTTCGTGATGTCATCTAACACAAACCTGCAGTGCGCCGTGCCTTGAACATTTTATGATATTTTGTGCCCTCAGTGTATTTTTGAAACATTTGGGACATCTCAATCTCTCCCTCTCTCCACGCCTCCTTAGCTAGCCTCGCGTTTTGTATGGCGTCTGGTATCATCTGTGAATTTTTGAAATGAACACTGACATTTGGGACGTCTCAGTCCCCACGCCTCTTTACCCCAGCATTGCACCTTGACAAAATTGTTCTTCAATTATTGTCATTACTTCTTGCCTCCGCCGTCCCAGCCGCCGCAAACCCTCCAAAGCATTTGTTCCGCTGAAAGGAAATGTGACATTTTCAGCTCCACTGTCACAGGTGAAAAATAAAGAGTGAAGGTTGAGTGTAGAAAGGAGTAATTGAAATGGAAGTATGATGCCCTCAGGAGGAGCACTAAAGAACCAGTTGGCTCTGTCCAGTGCTAACAAAATCTGCCTACTAGCACCTCTGAAGCTCACTAATTAACACATTATGTTGTTTGAATTGTTTCTTTTACACTTCAGTCTTTGTACGGATTAAATAAACAAGATATAACATGTTAATTACTGATTATTTAAGGTGCTGGGTGTTGGAATTTATTACCTTTGGAGAGAGCCAGGCTAGCTGTGTCCCCCTGTTTCCCGTCTATGTGCTAAGCTAAGCTAACCGGTTTCTGGCTGCAGCCATAGATTTAACAGAAAGATAAAAGAGTAATTAAAAGTATGTATTTTCCCAAAATGTTATACTGTATGTCCATATAACAATACACAGGGTTTACCTTGGAGTTTCATTTCTTTGATTATGCCTTTGTGACACACATCTACACACTTAAGCAGAGGAATACAAGAGTTCAGTGATGTATTTTAGTGTCTCCCTAACATGTAGACTACTTTCCAGTCTGTGTGTTGCAGTTCTTGGTGAGCAGATTTCAAGATCACTCTTTGTTGAATTAGTGGAGGTATGCTTTAATTACTGTACATAGTTACACATGGAAAAAAAACATTTTAAAATCATGTTGGAGATGCAGAAGACATCTTAAGGGAATTTATTGATTCAAATTGCAAGGAAAAACGCAATGTGTGATTAAAGAATAATAATGTGGATAGACATTAGGACAGAAAAGGTGAAGAAATCAATGATCATGAAATTAAAAGGCAACGAAAATTGATTTGAGGAAGTGTACAGCTTAAAGGCAATGCTTTTGAACATGCAGTTTGCTGTAAATTATACGGAAACCATAAAAGAAAAGTTTCCAATATTACTTTTATTCAATTCAATTCAATTAAGTTTTATTTATATAGCGCCAACTCATAACAGAAGATATCTCAGGGCACTTTTTCATATAGAGCAGGTCTGGACTGTACTCTTTATAATATTATTTACAGAGACCCAACAATTCCCACTTTAAACTTTAAACCACAAATTGTTGATTTATGAGTTGGCATTATAATACATCTGATGAAAGAATAAATAACCATTGATGTGGGTTGCTATTGTGAAAGGCACAAGTCTGCCACCGTCTGTCACATAAATACAGGAAAAAGACACAGGGAAGATAAACTAGGCATGTTAAGAATGACCAAACACTGCATAATGTCAACAGAGCTGTGTTTTGTGGCAGTTGGAATAAAGATCAGAGTTTATTTCTTGAGCTTTAAGTAGTCATGAGCTGCATGAGGATGTTTAAAGATGATCTGAAGACAACACACATTTGCACAGGATTTATATTGCTTTATAGGCATAATTCGTGACCCAAACAAAATTCAAAACTTAGGAAGTTTATCTAATTTTCAGAAACACTAGTCAGCAACAGGTTATAAATGTTTCCTGGTTTTTCTGTTTCTCTCACACTTCCTTACAACCTCCTTGAGCAAGTGTATCTGTGCTCATTTTAAATATAATAGTGTCTTACAGTTAAAGCCAGGCATGTGATCAACCACCCCCATGTGTCGTCTCACAGGATTATATTGCATGTTGTTGACAAAAAGCGACTAGCCTACAATACACATCACTTGTACCATGCCACAGATGGAAATGCAAAGTTATTTTTTCCTCACAAAAACTTCAGAATGGCAGAAAATAAATCATTGTTTGCCATATTTGTCCAGAGACAATGTTTGATCGTAGGGATGAGACCCAGGTTTTATGATGTAGAGGACTGGTGGCACTCAGAAACTTTGACCTGTAGCTGTAGCACATCTTTAAGGCTTGTTGGTAACATGCTGCAAACGATGCTTGGACATGTCACTCTGGGGAAATAAGTGTGACTGAAGGAGATTAATAAAACAAAAAACAAAAAAAAACACTTGGAAAACAGCGGGCTTACAGCCTAACGGATATAAACCCAGACAAAAGCAAAGGCGGTAAACAATAAACTCTCAGCCCCGTGGGTTTGAACCCCTAAATAGCCGTAAAACATGGCTGCAGCTGTACAAATACAGTTTCAAGGGTAGAACAAGGACAGACAGAGATGCCTGAGCCCAGGAGGAAAATGGAGTAGCTTTTATTGAGACCCTTGTTCCTATCAAATAATACTTCTCCTCTTTTTCCCCCACTTGTGATCTGATGTGTCCCCAAAGCTCCGTCCACGAACGGCAAAACTATGTCCCTTTAATAATACGCTCCCTTCCTCCCTCCCTCCTTCTTTTTTTTATGCCATTTTCTTTCCTCCCTCAATACCCACCCTTCTCCTCCCCCTCCTTTTGCTCTGCGGTTGCCATGACAACAGCAGCACTGCACCATTCATCTGTTGGAGACCTGGGCTCCTGTTCCTGTAGAGAGAGTGCGCCTCTCACATCTATACATAACACGCTAAGCGCTAATGCAGTCACGGAGGCGAATGAGAAGCTCACTCCTATCTGTGCTCACGGGCTCCTCACAGGAAAAGCTCCCTTTGCTGTTTGTTTGTTTTTTTTCATTTCTTTCGTAGTGGTGAAGGTTGTGGTCACCTGTCAGCCCTCGGTACTACCGCCATCGCAGAGGTCTCACCTCTGTTTCCCCCAGTGACACAGTGACTGCTGCGCTCTTCCTTCCTCCTTCCCTCTTCCTCCTTCTGCCTCTCTTTCCTCCTCCTCCTCCTCCTCTCGCTCCTCCCGTCACTGCCATATCTGCCTGGCTCTGTATCATTTACTGCGACTGAATTGAGCGGGCAGCATCAGCACTGAAACCTGTGGAGATTTCCTCAGAAAGGAAACAAGAGGGAAGAAAGAGAGAGAGATCTTCCGTTTCTCCGCACTTCTCCTCCCCTGCCAGGCTGCAGGTGTTTTTCTTCTCCTGTTTTCTTTTTTCTTTTCGTTTTTATTATTTTTGATGAACTGGTCATCACTCAGGGAGGAAGGACTGCTCGTGTCGTTGGAGGGGGAAGGAGGGGAGCTGGTGCCATACTCCAGCCTTCAGGAATGCGAGATCTGGTTTGAGAATGGTGAGCCCTGCCACACCCTCTTTTGCTTGTTTCATTCGTCCATCTGTGCCTGCAAACTGTGTCTCCCCCTTTCACCTGCTGCTCCACCTTTGCTCGGCCAGAGCTCGCTCCAGGTCTGTCTGCTCTCTGATCTCACAGCTGAATCGGCTGTGTCGGCCACTGGTTCGGATGACGCTTGTATAGACATGGGGCTAATGGGAGGAGCGCAGGAAAGTAATTTCTTTCCATGAAATGATGCATTTGTCAAAGGGCTGCACTCTAATGACAATGTAGGCTGGAGGACCTGTGAATCAACCAGAGTGCGATAATGTAAGTGTTTTTTTGTGGCGAGCTGCTCTGTTTCATGCGTCAGCGTGGGTGAGCATTCAATTGTCTTTGAGTGTATGTGTGTGTGTGTGTGTATGTCTGTTGGAGTGTGTGTGTCTAAGCACAAGCTGTGGGCGGCTAATGGTGCTTGTTCTTGTTGTTGTGTGTCTCACTTTTCCTTCCAGAGCACAGCGTCATGTGTAGCATATGGTTGGTAAATGGGTTGAAGTTGGTGGGGAATAGTTTTTCCCCACACCATGCAGTCGGCAGCAGCAGTGGCCGCGGCAGCGGCAGCTTGCTGTTGTGTACCAGAATCCCTCTGTCATATGCTGGGATATGGTTCCTCCTTCCAGTTCCAGTGCTGCAGGCCTGCCTGCTTCCCTGCCTTATCCCAGGGGACTGCTAGCTGGTGTGTGAACGGAACAAAATGTCTCAATAACACTGTCTGCCAGCAAAACACAAGCACCTCATCAGCAGCTGCTATTGCTAGTCTCAGGTGAATGGTTTTTGATGAGGCGCCCACAGCCAGTTTTCACACCACTTAGTATCCCCACCTGGAGAGTGCTTTGATGAGCTTCCTTTGTCAGCTGTCATTCAGGATGTATCGGGAAATGACACTATGAACTTCATTTTCAGGGAGGCTAAATAGCCATATTGATTGTTTCAAAGGTGGAAGAATGTTTCCTGGGTTTCAGGATCCCTCATGGGGTTATTTGAGTCTGATGGGGCAGAGTGAATGAGGTCTCATCCACGGTGATATACAGCATCCCTCCATGGGTATGACACAAGGATTTTTGTATTATTTCTCTCCCTCTCTGGACATTTTAGCTGAGTGTTGATTGTCTGACAAGAAGCTGTTATTCCAAGAAAATCTAAAGATGGCAATTCAGCCGGGACAGAAAAATATAGATACTTCAAGTCTTGTTTGAGACAGTTATAGAGAGCTATAGAGTGATACAGTATGTCTGCTGATATGGCTGATAGTGTATTTTCCTAGGTTATTCTCATCTATTCTTACTCCTGAGTTCTTCAAGTGTCTTGTAGTCTATGTCAGTGCCTATGATCTCATATTTATTCACAAGACAGGTCAGTTAAGGCTTTGAATTGCGGCCTTCTCACTGGTTGTGGCCTATTACCTGAGAATCAGCCAAAGAAAAAAACCCTCATAATACCCTCTGCAGTGGTTCAGAGTGATATTGATTTATATAATTGCTCAATTTCCTACCCTTGCTATCCCTTGAGCGTGTGTCAGACAAATGGCTTGTAAGCCGAAGATAAGTTATGAAATAAATATGACCGGCCGTCTAAAATCCAACCTCCTTGGGTCAGTTTTTAGGCATCACTTAACCTGACACACAGTGTATGAAATATAGCCCTAGCTGGACTAATATTGAATGCCTCTGAAAATGAATGTAATGTTAATTTGCTAACCAGTGGATTATAGGCTATATGCACCATTTAGTGACAGTATGGCTTCTGGATTTCTGATGGAGCTGCAGGCCTGTTTCACCACTCAATCCTGATTACAAAAGCAGCCTGCTGAGTGACTATTGGCGAGTGGGCACAGTCTGTACTATGCATGACACCATGGCTATAAATCAAGTATTGACGACACCACTCTCCTTTAAAATCCCTCACCTTGTTTCTCAGTGCAAAAGGTTAGAAGAGGAATCTAATTGAGCTGCATATTGGAGTTGTTGGAGGGTGTCATGTTCTCCATTGTCAATCAGGTGAACCCTGCACCTCTCGCCCTCGGCTTTTCACAGAAATGACAGTCTTGTAAGTCCATTTCCTTTACAGTCAAACAGCACATCTCAAATGTGTAGAATTTGAATTAGTCATCGAAAAGCCAGTGTTGCTGTAACAACTCCCTGGGATCTAGAATTACAATATTTTATTCTGATGAGAGAAGACACAGTTAGTGCCGCCATTAGCAAGATGAAGTCCTCCTCTTGTGTTCTTGATCCCCCTTCGACCATGCTCTTTAAAGTCAGCTTCCAGTGTTTATGCCAGGTAACAACCTGCAATTAGAAATCTTACCCAAAGCTTTCAAAACAGCCACCATATACCCTCTGCTAAAGACATGCAACCCAGACAGTGCCGTCCTTAGCAATTACAAGCCCATCTGTGATCTCAGTTTCCTAGGTAAACTCCTAAAGAAAACAGTTTTTAACCATGTACCTAATCATCTAAATGACAACGGCATATTACAAACGTTTCAGAGTGGTTATCAAGGCAACCAGAGCATTGAAACAACCCTGCCAAAGTAATACAGAAACTGAGAGTCATTGTTGGTGCTAACTGTCTTTAGCACAGTGTGTGACACAGTAGATCAGGACAATTTGATTGACAGTCTTGGGAAATGAGTGGGTGTCATGGGTAGTGTACTTGTCTGGTTTCTTTTCATACTTAACATACTTTTTTTGTGACACTGACTGTGGTGTTCCTCAAGAAACCATTCGTTACTATTTCCTTTATGAACTCACTAGGTAACATCATCTGGGTTTTAATTTAGAACAATGTTGCATCCAGGGCTTTCATGTTTTTCTCCTTTGGTTTTACTCTTTGATCCCCAGTGTTAAATTACTTTCTATTAACATATTTTACTTTTTTATTGATACATTGTTTCTGAATCTTTCTGAATTTTAATCCTCTCACGTAAAGCAAAAGGCTGCATCTTTGCATGAGAGCTGCTATACAAATGAAGTTACTATTACTATCTTACTACCCCTTCATGTTGTTGTTGCTTTCATTTGGTTTTATCTGGATATTTAGCAGTACCTTCTGGAGAAAAGCTGTAGAGTGGAATAGAGAAACCCGCAGTGTGCTATTAATAGCGATGATAATGATTTGCTTACAAAACAGAGCAGTGGGTTACATGTAGCACCTCACTGCTTTCTGCAAATGCTGATGGTGGAGAGCTGAGCAAACATTTCTCGGTGAGGAATACAAAAACAAACACACAGAGGCCTAAAAAAGTGTGTTAGTGTGTGTGTGTGTGTGTGTGTGTATGCGCATCCATGCATAGCGAAACCCTTACAGACTACTGCACAGGACTGCACAATGACACCAGCCCCAGTATTAATATTCACCACTTGTCTGTCTGCTGTTAACTTATTTGCTCAGTCATTTCAGGGTGCTGAACCGCTATGAGGCATTTGTCTGGATCACAGCTCTGAATTTGTATGGCTGCAATCAGTCTGCTAACTATGTTTGCTGGATTACATAGGAGCAACAATTGATTACAACTTTTGTTGGTCATGAAATAATTTTTTTGGGGTGGCTTTGATGTTCGTGTTAAGGATAGTACCAGATAATCAGAAACATCTTAATCGGAAGCCTCAAAACCAGTCATGTTTTCTCATTTCTGGTCTTGTTTGAGTGTATTTAATTCATTAATTAAATTAGGGCAGAGAAACATCCTGCTCGTCCTGATTTTCTCAATGACGAGGGTGTGGTCCTCAAGTTGAGTGTAGCCAGGAGGTTATAAATATCCCCACTAGGGGCTGAACGCCAGTTGGAACAGAGGTCAAGGCAGCCTAGCTATTATTAGGCCACTGTATCAAGTGGTGTCCTTGGCAATAATGCTACTCTCATTTTCTTAAAGTGGTATCGTATTTAACTTTACAGCCTGCTGTTATCCTCGGACTTCAGTAGTGCAGGCTTCCCATGTGTCGTGCCGAGGAAGGGTATGAGAAAAGTTCACGGTCACAGCCCTGTGTCACCCCGCCACCGAAGGAGCGAAACCATGAGTGAAGAAAGTTAACGGTGCTGCTCAGTGTTAACAATAGCTGCTGTGCTTCTACAGCTGAGTCATGAGGACAGAGTCCTTCAGAGTAGACAGCTGCCCAGAAAGCCTGCAGTATGGACATGAGGACGGTACACAACAGGGATTTAGACCATAGATGGTATGATAAAAATAAAGCTGCTCAGAGCAAATAAATTGTCTTGTGTGGAACAATGTAATAGAACTGTACCCTATTGATCTAGATA
Organism: Macquaria australasica; assembly: GCA_005408345.1. Classification (NCBI taxonomy): domain Eukaryota; kingdom Metazoa; phylum Chordata; class Actinopteri; order Centrarchiformes; family Percichthyidae; genus Macquaria; species Macquaria australasica. Next base: position 23,799 of record SEMN01000471.1, on the reverse strand, counting down.
TAAATATAAAGAGTCGGTCTAGACCTGCTCTACTTGAAAAAGTGCCCTGAGATAACTTTGTTATGATATGGCGCTATGTAAATAAAACTGAATTGAATTGAATTGAATTGATCTTCCATTGATCTCCGTGAAATCGTGTCAAGCTGGAGGTCTCTGTTTAAGCAATAATTATAAAAAGTACACTTGATTAGCAGTTTCATAAACATGTTATAAAGTGCCTTATGAACAATGAAATGATACATAAATAATAGTAAGATGCAAGCTCCGTTAAAAACCCTGATTACAGTACAGTCAGTAGGCCAATAGAAAATGTAGCCCGTAAAACCATTATAGAAAAACCTCTCTAAAATGTGCTTTTATGGAGGACTGTTTTGATTTTCTAGCCTTGACTGTGCGCTGTGGGCCCAGATGAGGTCAATCTTGAAGTGCGAAAGGCCCTGTGTGAGGATTGCTATGTTCGTCTTTCAAGTTGTTTTGAAAGCCAATCAGATTTCAGACTGCCTCTGCTTATTCCTAGGCTGGACTGCTGCATACAGATGAATGCTTTGTGAAAAATCTATTTGTGATTTTGGGCACTTTGATGGATAAACAACTCAGAATAACGTCCACAAAATCTTCTCCTGCTTAGAGATTAATTTACTCATTTGTTGATGTAACTTTGATATCACTTGGTTTTGTGCTATTTGGTCTAATCCAGGCGCAGTAAGGTTATGTGAAATGTTGAATTAACAGCTTTTCAGGCGAGGGAGAGCTCGGCTAATGAGCGTTCTTAGAAAATCAGCCCCTCCCTCCGCCCTCTTAAAATTCTGCCTGTGCCTCACCTTGCTCGGCTAATCCTCCCAAGGCTGTAATGATAGATACACATGTGCGTGTGTGCAGACACACAGACACACACACATACATAAAAGAGGGAGAGGCAGTCTAGCTAATGGACTTGCACTTGCTGCTGACTGTCAGCTGCCTCTGTTTTGAGGCTTTGACTGAACAGCTCAGCTCAGATCAGCTACATCTGTGTTTCAGTTTACTTATAGCATATTAAAAAGTACTCTACTGATTTAGTATTGCACTTATACAGTATAAAATTGTCTGACTCATGATGGACAGTTTAAAAAAAATAAAAATCAATTCAGCAGAACCAGAGATATTGTCTTTTTTGTTCCACACATTCTTCTTTCTTGTCAAAACCTGGTGCCTACATTACCCACAATGCAACTTGACTGCAGACAGTTTGGTCGGAGATTTGGGTGTGTTATACTAGTAGCAGCTAATGTAGCCTCGGTGGAGTTCCCCTTTTAAGGAGCTGCACAACATGAAAAGTGACATATTATAAAATGAATGCAAAACTTTGTACTTGCACCTTTTATTACATCTCTTTTAACTTCACAAGCCTATTTGTGGACAATCTCCTTTCCAGTCTAAAAGATCAACATCAAAGCCATTCTTAACCTTTTCAGGGATGTCACATACAAATTTGTATGATCACATAAGAAGAGAATAAACTGTACCTGTAGAACATCCTGTAAAAGGAACTTTTAGTGGAACCATAGCTTGATAATATGATTATATTATGTTATTGTTTTACAAAATTCTAGTTATTGAGGGTTTTGTTTTTCATGTGTGAAGACTTTCATCTCATAAGGCATAACAGTAGAACACCGTTCATTGCACTGAACATCAGTTTGACTTTGATATTTGGAGGTGCGCTGCTTGGTCTCAGTAAACCAGAGATACAGGGTTTCACGATTTAATAAGGTTAGACTGGAGCACTCTTTTGTACACTGGTCAATCCTAAAATTAAATATGGAGCTTAATCCAAGATTAAATGTATGTGGAAGGGCCTTGAATATTGTCTTCTGTGATTGTAATGTTATGTTAAATGTATGTGTCTTTGTTTTTTGTCTTAATTTTTGTCTTTTCTGTGATGTTGCAAATGAAGCTGCTGTGATGCGAGAAAAATTTCAGACTTGATTTGACAATAAAGTATTATCATCATCATCATATAAGCCATATCATAATATATATCAATACTGGAAAAATCTAATCAAAAATAATGTGATATTACTCAAACATATGTAAAAGCCTCTTTATCATCACCACATTTGTGAAGAAACTTGATAAAGACCACTTCAGCTCTTTCTGAGGCACAGTAGACACAGATAGCCACAAAACAAAGGATCAGAGCCCCCATTGCAGCAGCTTGCATCTTTGAAAGCTCAGCTGAATGTCTTGAATTGAGGTGACTAGAGGAAGACCTGGTCCTGTAAAGCAGGTGAGAGTTGTCAGTACGAAGAGGTTGTTTGATTACATTTGAGCAACATGTGTTGGGACCTTGACGCTTTTAGCACCGGTGAAATCACCCTCTCCCTGCGTTACCACCACCATGGAAAGGTGGACAAGACTCGTCGTTTCCCTGTGCTCTGCTGTTGCCATAGTGACCAGGGCCGCATGCTTGGTTTCTGTAAAGCTCTGCTTGGGTTGCAGACAGCTGGGCAATGTATGTCCTCATCCACATTGTTCTGTGTGCGTGTGTGTTTGTTAATGCGTGCATGTGTGGGCGCCTATGTCTTTGTCTGAGTGGGTGCCTGAGGTCGTATGTAACTGAGACAGTGATACAGACAATACTTCATTATAGAAATGTCTCCTTTCACTTGCTTATCATTAACTAATCTGCAGCAAATGAGAAATTGTACTTTGCATATTAGAGTTTCCAATTCATATTCAGATCTTGTCATTTATTTGTTGAAAATGCAGGTTGCGTCTGAGGGGACTGTCATGTTGAAAAGAAGCTCTCTTTCATATGCACACCCTGCATACGTGAATTTGAATCACAATATTGACTTGCTTTCTTTTTTGTTGATGATTTCACCAAAGGCTGTGTGTATATGCTGACAATCTTGGGAATAGAGATCAGCTTTTTATTTATTTTCACCAGTCTCTCTGCATCCCCTCCCCTTTCTCACTCTAATCTCACATATACACTTGCATACATGCCACATGCATATTCATATTCACACCCTCACATCCAGAGCATGTAACAAATATCTATTTCACGGCCACGTGGATCTGCACACACAGACTAGATATATTTATTCATAAGCTCATTAGAGGAGTGGATTTGCCTGCTGCCATCCATCACACTGTCACCCAACCCCAGCCTGGCACACACTGACAACAGAACTGCAGGAGAGAAGTCCCTGGGATTTAGTCTCCTGGAGCCGGTGCTATAGAGGGGATTTACTCCAATAGACAGTCTCACTTCGCCATTTTATAGAGGTGAGATTAGGGAGACAAAAACCAAAAGAAATGGTAATCTCTCATTCACCATAATTTATCCACAAACTGATATTTTGTGGGGGGGGGGGGTCTCTTAGCACAGTCATTGTCAACTGGTGTTCAGTAGCAGCTAGCTTTAGACTTTGCAACGTAAAAACTTGATGTATCTGAGGAAATCGTTTTGGGTGCTCTTGCTGACACACTGTCACGTGAAAGCTCAGTCCCTCACCCTCTCCGTGCAGCTTGTTACAAGCTTGTCGCTGCTTGTCAAAGAGCAGCTTATCGAAATAAGGCAGGACTGTGGTTTGAAAGAGCAATCTAACTTTGGACGCTTTTTGCTTGAAAGAAAGTCCAGCCTTTGCAGACTGCTGTATTGTATTCTTCTGTGACCCAACCATGGGAGCCTTTCAAGAAAAAAAAGCATGGTTGAATACGTGTGAAAATGTTGTGAAAAATGTTTTTAATGGTCTGGAATTTTTTTTTAAGTGGTCGAAAAAAATATTACACTTTTTTTTTCTACTGAAGGTCAAGCGTTCTTAACTAATTCCTATTTACATCCACTGACTGGTATATTCCTGCTTTTCCTACTTGTTTAATTCTCTGTGATGCAAAACAGATGATCGAAGCTCTGCTCAAGTGTGCAGACAAGTACTCTTTAGACGAACAGCCAAAGATCCATTGTGTATTCACCAATTGTGACCAGTATTTCAAAATGAATGACACTTACTTTGAAAGAAGGGAGATGCTTTGCAAGTCAAAATAGGAAAATGTGAAATAAATAAGTAAAGATAAATTTACTTAAGTTTATATCTGATACAATGTGTTTGACACATGTATACAATACCATGTATTGGCTTGCATGACACTTCATATAACATATATTCATTCAATAACAATGGAAATTTATTTATTTTTCTCACTTGCACATTGTTTTACTTACATGTTTATAAGTTGTTTATTGACTGACACATTTTATAGATTTCTTTCTATGTATTTTTAATCATCCTCAGTTCTGCCTACCATACATCACCAATACTATCACAGTCATGTGAACAGGAAACACATATTTAGGCTTCATTGTAAGCTAAATTATTTGTTCAGCTGGATCCTTCTTCTGTCTTAACTTGTAAACCATTGGCCAAAATATATAACTAGTAATTAAAAAAAAAAGATGTTTGAGTTGCCTGTAAGCCTGTTTGTCACGCAGAATACATCAAGTATGTTTCTGTCAGAGTTGCTGTCATGGCAGTTGATCCAGTCGTGGATAACTCTGGTCCCTTCTTCCTCCTGGCTGTCAGTTGTAGTTTCTCACTGTGGCATCTGTGCTGGCTCCCTTCCTAGATGTGGTCAATGAGCGGAGTCCTCTCCAGACCATACCAACACAGTATTAACACTCTGTGCGTGGCAAGTGAACACATCTACTTTACATATCTCTGAAGGAGTTCTTTATTTCCTCTGCCAAGGAGATTTTGTTTTTGTTTGTTTGTTTGACTGTGTGTTCGTTAGTGAGCAGAGTATCTCAAATCTTGACAGCAGACTGTGGTGAATTGGTGGAAAGTTAGACCATGGGACGAGGAACCAAGTCATTAGTTTTTGGTGCAGATCCAGATCAAGGTGCAGACCTTTTCAAGGAATTCCTATAATTGCAAAATATGCAATTCTTATAAACCTGGCACCTGTATCCCATTATTGTCAGTATATCGTCACTGTCCGTTGAAAACCACTTTTACTTTAAGTCTGGTGATCTGTTATCTTTAGCCATGCTAGTGGCATGGCTCTAGGGATGGCAATATCAGTCGGTCGGTGGGGCAGTCCACTGCTTTGGTCCTGGATGGATTAACATAAAATTTGTACATTCACGGCTCCCAGAGGATGGATCGTATTGACTGGCGATCCCCTGACTTTTAAAAACTCTAGCACCACCATGAAGTTGACATTTGTGGTTTTGAGTGAGATGTCTCAATAACTGTTGGATGGATTGCCATGAAATTGGTACACACATTCTTGTCCCCCTCAGGATGAACTGTAAAAACTTAAATAATCCGCTTACATTTCAAGTAGCGCCACCATCAGGTCAAATTTTCAGTTTTGACATTCCCATCAGCCTCGGCTCTACTTTGTGTTTAGTGCTTAGCAAAATATTAGTAAATATTAGCATGCTAACACACTAACCTAAGGTGGTGACAATAGTAAACATTATACCTGCTGAACGTCACCATATTGCCATTGTTATTGTGAGCATGTTAGCATGCTGACTTTAGCATTTAGCTCAAAGCACTCCTGTGCTTAAGTAAAGCCTCACAGAGCCGCCAGCATGGCTGTAGACTCTTAGTCTTGTTCAGATTAAATTAAGGATTACATGCTCTCTTATGGCTTGAGAAATTCTACCACTGATATATATTATAAAATTACCAGTATTATAAAATTACCAGTATTTGAAAAAAGCATAAAGCAGAGCTGTCTTACTCCCTGAAAAGTTGACATTTTGAAGACAGTGGACAGTGTCTGTATCTGCTTTTATGCAGATTTGGAAAGGATGGAAATTGAGAATTTAAAATCTTTTTTTTTTTTTTTTTTTTTTTTTTTGAAATTGCAGGTTTAGAGGATTTTGCTGTCTGCTGCCTTGAACTCTAAGTGTCTTCTATCAACTTTACTCTCCACCCATTACTCACACACACACACACACACACACACACAAACATATTATACTGGCATTAGCTGTAACATGAACCCCAAAGAAAAGTGTTCAGGAGCCTGTTCTTGTTCTGCAGTCGGTGTTGCTTGAACATATGTTTCAACTGCTGCTCATGACTTCCTGCTCACCCCACTCTGGTTCAGCACAGTGTTGCTGCACCGGATAGCTTCGGACATGTTCACTCACCCGTAATAAGAATGGTTAACCATTGCAGCATACAGTACATAATCTATTTTAAACCCTTATTTAACCAGATTAGTCAATTAAGAACAAATTATGCTTACATCCTGCCCATACCAAACCCCCGCAAGTACAAAAAAGAAAAAGAATAGGTTGAACAAATGAGCCATGCACACAATTTAGTTGATATTAGCTGAATTTCTTTGCGCAATTGGGCCTGTGTCTAACTCCATCACTGTAGCCATTTCAAGAAAATGAGGACTTCTAATAGAGTCAGAGAAAAGAAGCTTAGATATATGAGGATTCCTGCTGTATGTGAGTATTGCTTTGGAGGTCACACCTCTGTAAAATTATAGATTTTTTTGTCTCTGGGTAACAAGAGTCACCCTTTGTCTGCTGTATGTATTTACAAGTTTTAGATGATCCAGTATAAGCAAGCTTGGCATTTTTGTGTTAATTGTCAAAGCATTAAAAGGCAGACAGAGTGGAGGAAGCATTACGGTAGCATCGTCGTTGCTGTGAAGAGCCAACACAATCAGTGATTTCACAGCAACGTCCTTGCAAAGTTGTTCTGCTAACTAAAGAATGCCACTGAATAGATGGTAAAGTTTAGTTTGGCATCTATTCCTGTGGGTACAACATGTGTTCATTAGGGTTAAGGCTCCTTTGCATTGTGAATGTTTGTGTTTAGTAGACCTGCTCCTGCTGCCACAATCCATGCAGCCATGATACTCTAAGGTGGTCTGGGTAACAGTGCTTACAATCCCTGTGCCGTGACCAAGAACCCAGAAAAAGATCGTGTCACAGCCACCACCCCCGGCTTTCAACATGCAGCTCTCTCTCACTCTGAATTTCTTGTCGAAGGGACTCGTTTGATGTCTCAGACTTTGTGCTTGAGTCAGGCGCGAGAACATTCCAAAAATGGATCTCATTTGCATCCTTGGTGTGATTATGACACTGGACAAATAGACACAACATGCTTATTTCTTTTCAGTTAAAAGGTCCATCTTGTTTGCTGCTTTCTGAGTGTTGTGAGTGAAATGTAGGCTTATACAGAGGAAGTATGGTGGTGATTTCACATTTCAGTGGCCGTTGAATTGATTTGCCCTTGCACACTACCTGATTGCCCATGTTAGTCATGCTTTAGCTTTATTTATCCCAAGGCAAATACAAAAGCCTTCAGGATGTTTTCATTTAATCAGTGTGCTGCTTCAAGTTCATAAGCTCTCTGTCTTCCTCCCTTTCTTTCCTGTCCCTGTCGCTCCTCTCTTTCTTGTCTTCTTCCATCTCCCTGATCTGTGTGTGTGTGTGTGTGTGTGTGTGTGTGTGTGTACATGTTGTCTCCTTCTCTATATGTGTGTACGCTTTCTGCTCCCAGCCCCTCTGCGGAAAGCAAAGTTTGTGGAGAGCCCTCGCATTCCACAATCAGAGCTTGGCTCCCCTACACACATCTCCACCACTGCCAAGAATCCAGACCTGGACACATACTACCCTGGTAAGTTTTTGGCCAGCTCATCCCTCATTTCGTTGTTACCTTTTACATGTTGGTTCCTGTCTGTGAACGCAGTGGAGAGATGGGGAGAATTTATGGGTTTGCCTGCTGCTGCAAAGACGAAAACATCGCTAAGGTCATTATTGAAATAGCTTTGCTGGTGCCCACAGTGTCCATCGTCATTGCCTCCTCCCTCTCTGCCTCTCTAATCCTAACTTGCTGCTTTCTCACTCCGCTCTGCTTCTTGTATGCAGAGCTTGTTTAGGTACCGCCTCTGTTTTCTGTTAACTTCACAGTCAGTGGTTGCTCGATAATCCTGTGGACAGTCCAGATTTCCCTCTACCCCCTGTATCTATCCCCATCAAACCCCCTCTCTCCACCCTTGCCTCTGCCTTCCTCGCACAAGGACAACAGTAAAGCGGGTCGCTCGAGGATAGTGCTCTGCTGAGATTTGGTTCTAGTATATCTGCTTTCTTATCTTGCCTCTCCTCTTCCTGTTGCCACTGGGAAGCGCAGTGTTAGCTTCCTGATCTGTCTTGTTGGATCGACCTCTGGTGGCTGTGTGGACTTCTCAACAGAGTAGGACAATGGTGCAACACCCCAGGGTTGGATGAAGTAACTGTTGTAACTTAGGAGGAAAATGGTCGACAGAGTGCTACCAGCCTTTTCCGTCTGTCAGCCTCTTCTGCTGAGTCTCTGCTCAATGGGAGCTATAAGTAGGTGATCTGTCTAGAGAAACGTACTAGAATATAGTTTTTTATAGGATTTCTTATTTCTGTATAAGTCTGAATAGTATGTAGTACCTTAGGATAGACCCTTTAGTTCTGGCACCTGGCTTTCTGTTGAATCTCTTGGATGAAAAACTGTTGACCCTGGCTTTATTTTGCATCAGTCCTGTGAAATAGACTGTGGAATAACCTATCAGTTATGATGAGCTGCTTAGAGCTCCTGCAGATGTGACATTTCAGGGTTGAAATTGTAATCTCTGGTGCCATTGTGGCAGGAAAACAGTTGATCACAAACAGGAATTCTCTGTCTGTGCAATAACAACTTGAGCTGGAGAGGAACCAGGAGGGCTGAGATGAGTTTTCAGGGGTAAGGACTCGCACCTCCCAGGTGGACAGATGGCCATCTTAGCTCTTAACAAGGGCTCCCTGGCATGAGTAGCAGCAGGGCAGTGACTTAAACATCTGATCACATGCCAGTCCGCACTCTGCTGCTGATACCGTTGGTCGCCTGGAGTCAGGTATCAGTTGAGTTTTATGGCCTACAAAGAAATTTGTGGTCTCATAAATATGGTTTGTGAATACTTTGTGAGATAGCTTGTAAAATTCACCACCAGCCATCCTCCTTATATAAATCAGAGTGAAAGCTTTTCTAATGGTGCTATAGCTCAACCTTCTTATATGTAATTTTATATTACAATATCCATATATAGATGACTAAACTTTGAGTTGAGTTAAAGCCCAGCTGAAGCCACAGTAATCCCTTTTTGCAGTCAAAAATAATGTCAGTGTTATTTTAAATTTATTGTCAATACTTTTTTTACTATTAATAGAAAGAAAAATAAATGTCTTTGGGGGAAATATCAGAAATATTTCTTTTCATTCCTTTTCATCTCAGCCACTAGAGGGCATCTCGGTGTCTGTGTTTGATTGACAGCATCTGGCAGGCTGAGCCCCAGCAAGGGAACGAGAGAGAAAGTAAACAAACTTGCGCAGTAGCTTACGAGCCATGGACAGACAGTGTTTTTGTAAGAAGTGGTGTTGAGGAGTAAGGACCACATCAGCAACTTTTGCAGGTATGTTTACACGCTGTTTAATATGCGATTTAATCGACTGCATGGAAACAAGCTCTCCATCTAGGTAGACTGAGAACTAACAGTATTCCGATGAATGAATGGAAAGACTGGGGGCACCATCACGACATCCAAAAATATAAATATTCCCCTCTTGGTTTGGACATGTGATTTACAGATCAGATATGTATACTGTAGCAGACCAAAAAAAAACATGCAATTTAATTTCAGTTGGAGTTGGGGAGCTCATAATGCCAAGAGAGACAAGACAACATTCAACACAGTGTACAAACACCACAAATGATTACAAAGAAAACCATTAGTTAAAGACAAAATGTGCCTTAACGTGCCAAAGTATTACCATTTAAGAGTCGTGACGCAATTTTGGTAACATTTTCTGGAAAATCAACAGAGAAACTGTTTATGGATGAAATAACAAGATAACAGTGTGTATTTTTGGTTATTCTAGGAAATACCTGACATATCAAGGTACATCATCACATTGATGCAAAAATCAAATATCTAATATGAATATAAAGCAGTCCTGCTCATTAATTTGCAACATTGCCCAGAATGGCCATATATATTAAAGGGATAGTTTCCATGGTTTAAACAGTATAGTAGTCTGATGATGGTCTCACAGTGTATACATGTGCTGTATCATCATATCACCCACTCCTAACCCAGACCTGGTGTCCTGAGTCCCAATGTGCTTTCATGTTTAAAACCTCAAATGTAAAACCAAATGTTGATGCATAGATAAAGCTGCTGCTGTGAACACGAGGAATGTGAAATTCACTCCCCTGATCTCTTGATTAGCCTTCCAGTCCCTGGTTCCTTGATGATGTGTTTGCCTGTGCATACTTATCAGTGCCTGTATATTGATTGTTATCCCTGTTTTCTTTTGACCTTGAAAAAATAGGTGTGAATCCACCTTGTTTTCATTTCCTTTAGTTTTCAACAGCTATTTTGGGAATTCATTTTTACCTTTAAATCAATATGTATGTCACCTCTTCTTGAAGTTTTCTTCACTTTGAGCCTTGCATCTTTATCTTTCTAGCTTTTTCACTGTATTGTATTGTAATATGTATTTGCTCTCTGTGGACTTGCCCTGCTGAAGTGAAAGTTAAAGTTCACAGGTATAGGTGTAATAAGAGCCACCACATGGTATGTGTTATCTTACCTGCGGCCCGGGCCTATTAATACCATCTCCTGTCCTGTCCAGTCCCCCGCGTGCAGCACACATGCTTCTCTCTGCCTTCTCTCGGTGCGTGAGGGCAGATCTATGGATGGCCAGGGAGAAACAGATGCGCTTGCACAGAAACACATTGCTATCTGTTCGCAAAGATAGTTGCTATGGCAACCATCTGTCTCCTTCGCAGCTCAGGAATGGAGAGGAGTGCGTGTGTGTGTGTGTGTGTGTGTGTGTGTTGGGGGGCTGGTTTAGAAAAATAAGAGATGTGTTTTATGCCTGATTTTCTTTTTTTTTTTCATATTCAAATTTTATCGTTAAGGATCTCATGGTGTCGCTGTGATGAGAAACGCCTGAAGTTCCCCTTCAGGCGAGTGTTATGTTCTCGATGCTGTCATGTAGCTTTGAAGCGATCTAGATGTATGTCTTCAGTGGCTTCAGTAAGAGGTACCATGTGTGATTGTCATAATCTTTATTTTAAGAACAAAAAGTAGAGCTATAAACAGAAAGAAATGAATACAACCCCTACATTATGGTAATGTATGATTCTCCTTTGATAGTAGCTCATTAGTGTTGGTTACATTGGTTGGTTACACATGATATCGATGAAATACAAGTGCTATGATATATTTTTGTTTCTTTGGCCTATCAAACATTTATATTTATATTTTATTTGACAGCTCCATGATAATAGTTGCCCAAACCACTGGGTCTTAGCCATATGTCTGACTGTGTTGTAGGTTTTTTTGGAGTGTGAGAGTTTAAGGATGTACAAAGGGATTGCCTATGTTTAGCTCAAATTTTTGTGGGCTCTGGCGTTGAGATTAGAGATTTTGCTCACACATCAAAAGAAACGCAGACAAACTGCTCGCCCCTGCACAGGGTTGTGCAACAGCTGGCTGCGACAGAGGTGCCGTTTTAAGAAGCAAAAAAAAGACAACAGAAAGACGGGAACTAAACAGATAGAGTACAGGCAGACGGAGCGAGAGAGGCAGACAAAGAGATGAGTGAGAGATATACAGAGGCAGAGATAGACAGCCAGAGCCCCTGTTTGATCACAGTCACGGCCGCAAACCCCTCAGGAGCAGTTGACTAATCAGTGCTAATGTATTCACTGCTTACTACTACCAGTCTGTCAACTGGGAAGCCTTCACTGCCTCCATGTCCAGACACACAGGCAGAATACATATATAAGGTTCAGAATGGCCAGTGGATAGATGTTTTGCTTTTTGTTTGCCAGCACTTTTCTCCTATTGATGACTGCACATCTCAGCAGCCCCCTGTGATATTGGCTTTAAGGCAGTGGAACAGTAACTCCATCTACCTACATCTTCTCTATTACTGCATTCAACACTCTTCCTCAGGGGACGCTGGGTATTCAGTGACCTTGGTGGCCCTCGTAAAAGTATTCTGCTCCATAAAAAGTGTATCCAGCTGCATTACTGAGGTGCTATATCCATCTCATCAAGGCTCATACGTAATTAACTGTTTTGGACCTAATGTGTGCTGTGATTACCTCATTATTGGTCGCTGCTGTGTGTTTTTATTGAGGCTTGGCAACATGTCATCCCCGTTTGCTTCAAAGGTGTATCCCTGCCTCAGAAGGTGCCCGTCTTCCTTCCTTACTTGCTCAGAGAGACTTGGAGTCAATCTAATGAGGATCCTGACAGTGCCCTGCCTGTCCGTCCATGAGCGAATGGAGAGGGGAGCCCGGGCTTTAGATTGCCTGTCTGTCTGTAAGTCTTTGAACAGACGAGTGAGAGGCCACAGGCTTTAGACAAGCTGTCTGTCTTCAGAGAGGTGGCGAGGTGGCTGGGAATGTCTAATGGTCGTCAGTCAGGACTTAGTGTAGCTACCTGCCAGTCTGGTCCAACCTGCCCTGCAGGAAAACGAGTGGGGGGGGGAGTAGAGAGAGAAAACTGGCCCTGCCGCTAGCTGTCTCTGTCTCTGCTGTTTATTTAAACACCGGCCATCTCGTGCTGTTTGCTTCAATGTCATTAATGTCTGGGCCAATTCAGAGGCTTATACATCCAATCCCAGCTGTTTGTATTTAGCCACTAGTTACTCTTTTTACAACCAGCAGCATGGGTAATTAGTGAAAGCTTCAGCTCTGAGAGGGACACTCCAGTAAGTAAAGTGAAATGGAATTGAAATTGATATAGTAGGCACCTCTAGGGCGTTATAGCCAGGTGTTATTGAAAAACATGATACCACCAATGAGGGTTTGTTATGGATGGAAAGTAACCAGGCAACAGGGCAAAAAGATGAGGTCATTTAGGGATTTTATTTTGGGTCCTGTTGCAAAGTTGGCAACTGAAATCCTTCAGCTCTATGAGTGTGTGTGTGTGTGTGTGTGTGTGAGTATGTGGTTTTTGATCATCTGATCATCACACAGGCTCTCTTTAGAGCTAGGAGTCTCTGTAAACAGGATAGAGAGGTGCATCCACACCCACTTTGTCTTGAAAAGTCACACACCGTTGCTCTCTCTCTCTCTCTCACACACACACACACGCACACACAGGTGAAGGGCGTATCTCATTACGTCACACAAGCGGCAGTGGTGATGAGTGGTGCGGAAGGAGCTGCCGTCAGTGTGGAAGGTTTTTCTAGTCAGCGTGGAAAGGGGTTTTGTAAACAGTTTGAAAGGATTCTTGTAGTTGTGGCTGAAGGGATTTTTGAGTTTACGTAAGACACCTCAACGAAGGCGTCCAGCTGTGGTGGAATGTGTCTGTAATGCACAGCTCTGAGCTACGGGAAAACTCAGGTAGGGTGTTTCATATCGTTGTCCTGGGCACAGGTGCTGTGTATCCTGTATCCGGGTCTGCTGTTGCTGCTGTGGTTTATGCAAAGCAAGTGTAGCAGATTTACTGTGTGTTTTAGTGTTTCCAGGTACAGACGTGGTGAACATGAAGCCTTTTAAAGCATTTTTTTTGTGTGAAAACAAGCTGCTGTTCTGTTCTTACCCACCACTGACACACATTCTTTCTCTCTTTTTCTCTTCTCCGCAAAATCCCCCCCCAACCCCACCTCCTTCCTCCTCCTGTCTCTCTGCCTCTGCAGGGGAGTCAAGCCAGGAGCTGGGCCCCCCTCCATCGGTGGATGAGGCAGCCAACACATTGATGACGCGCCTGGGTTTCCTTCTGGGAGACAAAGTGAGTGAGGGGCCGGCCGGTACCCAGTACAGCATGGAGGAACCCGAGGCAAGACAGGTAATGGTCTCACTAATGAACTAGACTTTTTTTTTACAACCAAATCTGCTTTGAGGACGTGACTAAGAGACTTAATTTTGTCTGGATTTCTTTGAAAAGAGGTTCCAACTCTTTCATCTTTTCTCAAGGAGCTTCACTTTTGTAGACAAAAAACTACAGACTGAATGACAGAAGAAGAGAGTTTGCAGCTCCATATCGCCTTCAAATCTCATGATGTCACCAGATGCATACAGTCACTGAGTCAATTTAAGGGAAACGTTGTCTCGGGTTGTGTAAGACTTATAAAGATAAAGGATTGGCACCAAAAACCTTGCTTTAGTTAAATTTTTTATCACCCTTCATGCTGTTGTTATGGTTTATCCTAATCCTAATTGTCTTATTGTGTATTCGATTTTGACATATTTCTATTGTGAGAGATCGTGCTTCTGAACTTGAACAAGCATGCAATCGTCTGATTCGATCTGTTTTGACATTTATCTTCATAATGTCTTTGTTTACACTCAGTTTTGACAGATCTTTGGAAGACAGTATAGCCAGATCAAAAGACTTCTCTGTAAATTGCCCTCAGACACCACAGCGCTTTGGATTCAGAATTTATCAGTGCCTCTCCATCAAGCATCAGATATCCACCCGTCTAATTAGATTTTTATATAACAAATACTCTTATTTATTTCCCACGGTACTTTAAACTTTGCTTATTGAAAACAAGTTTCTCGGCTTGACATGCAGCAGGTTAGACTTTGCGTTTCTCTCCTGCACCGTAACCTTTCAGCTTGTGAATTTGGCAGTTGTGCAACAAACAGCTCTTGGCACAACGGACCTGCTCTGAGTTCTGCAGCAGATGCCCTGATTTCTCTACCTAAACCTGATTTGACAGGTATGAATTTTCCAAATCGAGGGAGGAAAACAGTTGCGGCGGAGGGAGAGAGGAGGAGAAATAGGGAGGGGTGTAGGGGCGAACCTGTTGCTGAAGCATTCAAAGCGGGCCTAGGTATGGGTTTGCACTAAAGCAGTGTGGATAAGCGATTAGACTGATGGACTGCCTGTGCTTGATGTGAGCGCTGCTGTAGCAGTGGGGGTGTATAAATTGAGAGAGGTTTATTCAAGCGGCTCTTTTTAGAGACGTGACTCATGCTAGCACCCTGCTGCATCGTGCACACAGTACTAACTTATTATTTTAGATATCTGCCCCAAATACTGTTCTCCGGATTGCAGTTTGTTTGATTCATTAACCACCAAATATGACAAGGATTGCCTCAAGACACCATCTATTAGCAGATTGGAGAGTGGGCTTTTGTTGTAATTGTTCTAATTAGCTTGGGATTTCCTAGCTTTCAATGGAGAGCACAAAATTACAGTAACACAGTAGATTCACACATGTAATCTGGATATTTACAGGATGCTGAAAGTCTGTCATACTGTTTGCCATCATAACAAGTTACTTCACTTATGTTCCTTTATGATACTGTAGTTAATTAACAATAAAGCCAGGCAGATATCAACCTGCTTTAAAAAATCAGTGAGCATGGTGTGAGAGTTTACTTTGCTTTTTTTCTGTAAAACACAAAAAATCTACCATCTTCCATTTGACATGGTTAAATTCCTGCAATAGCTGGTGTCTCTGCTGCCCGACCTCACTAGCTGATGGAACAAGGTGACCTTAACACGCAGAGAGTGCAGTTAATTGCCTTTCATACTCTCGTGCTCTTGATCCCTGAATAGATGCAGCGCTCCAAGTTCAATCCAATCCTCGTGCGACAATTAAGGTCAGACCTGCACAAGGCGAGGTTCATTAGCCCAGCGGATAGAGCTGTAGTGTCGCTAAGTGTTTGTGTATGTTTGTTTGTGTTGGGGTCAAGCTCCTGTAAACATGACCTTTAAGGGGTCCTATCCATGGTGAGAGCAGAGGGCAACGGTGACTGAAAGAGCACCTAACAAACTGTTATTCATTCAGTCGCACAGACACAGCAGAGGCCAGAGGCCATGTACTGTAATGTACAGTGTGTTGACTTGTGTGTGTAGAAACACCTCTCAATATAACGCAGTTCAGTTCAACACCATTGCGGTGTTGAACTGAACTGCGTTATATTGAGATAATAAACGTATAGTTAAATTAATACCTCTCTGACGGTGTCAATAAAAACTCAACATTATTATCTTTGTAAAGGTTGAATTTATGCTGAGCTGTTGTATCGGATTACATTAGATTTTACTGGTGTACCTAATAAAGTGGCCAGCTGCTTTGTTTTGTGTTGTGGCATATGGATTTTAATTTTTTAATCAATTAATGATTATCAATTAACCAGCAAATGTTTGGCAGCTTTGCTTGATATTTATCAGCTTTATCAGTCGGTTCACCTCTTTGGTCCAGATTGAAATATCTCAATAACTACTGGATGGATTGCCATGAAATTTTGTACACACATTCATGGTCCCCAGAGGATGAACTCTAATGACTCGATCCTTTTCATCTAGCGCCATCTTCAGGTCAAATTTTCATTGGTCCAAGCCTTTGGTTTATGATCAAATCAGCCCATCAGCCTCAGCCGTACATTGTGTTCAGTGCTAATTAGCAAATGTTAGCATGCTAACATGTTAAAGTAAGTTGGTGAACAGGGTAAAAAAATGATACCAGCTAAACGTCAGCGTGTTAGCATTGTTGTTGTGAGCATGTTAGCATGCTGACATTAGCATTTAGCTCACAGAGCTGCTAGCATGGCTGTAGACATAACTGCAAAATGTTCACTGCTCCCAGCTTCTCAGTTTTCTCTGTTGTATATCATAGTAAATTGAATATCCTTGGGTTTTGGCTACTACTCACTACTTTTTTAATGAAATGATTAATGAATTAATGAGAGTTAATCACAAAAATAATGGGAAATGGATTGCATTTATGTAGTGCTTGTTATACCAGAGCACTTGACAATGTGCATCTTTCATCCACACACATACACACACACACACACACACACACACACACACACACACACACACACACACACCCCCCCCCCATGCTGTCTTGGCTATTGGGAGCAATTAGGGGCCAGTGTCTTGCTCAAGGACCAGGTGATCAAACTACCAACCCTACGATTAATTGACGCCTTGATCTATCTTCTGCTCCTCAGCCTCAGGAGGCTGTCGATAGATTAATCAATAATGAAAATAATCATTAGTTGCAACCCTGCTCCCAACTGTATATGTGTGTGGATGTGTGTATTAGCTCATCTTGCCCCTTCAGTCTTCTTCCCGCAGATTAAACTAGACTAGATTTAGCCTTGAGCACCACTTCACCCCTCCTGTTCTCCCTGTGTTCTCCTCACTGTTGACCTGAACTCATCAGCAGCACCGTGAAGGAGAGACCTCCATTTGTTTGCGTGTTTCAGTGTCTGATACACATACTTAATCACCTAGTGTCCCTGTTTTTCTTGCGCCTCTGCACATCCGTGAATGCTGCATGCATGTAGCTTTTAGGTATGTGCGCCTGTGTGTTTGCGTGAGAGTGCATCTGTGGGTGTTCGCAGCAGCAGATTAGACGCAGCAGAGGGTTTTTAGTTTGTCCCCTGTGGTCTCTTGTCTTCTAACCTGAGCCGATGCGGAAGAGGGTCACCACAAGGTGCCAAAACAACGCAGGGACTAGAAAGAATATGTATTCAGAGTTTATATGGGGTTTTAGTTTCAGCTTCCTTTTTTTTACTTAATTGTCGTCATGGCAAGAGGAAAATATGCATGAAAATAGGTGTGTACCAGTGAGAGCAAGATATTATGTTCTCCTCTTGATGTTCAACAAATCATGTGTTTTATTGAACGCTATTCAGATTATAAAGTCGTATTAGTGTTAAAACATAGTGATGACACTGACACAACTCCTATAATCCCCCACATGTTTAGGAAGAACTAGAGTATACAACCACACATGTGCCATGGGACTGTACAGAATCTGATTTTGGATATGCCACTCCCTTTTATTTGTTTTGTTCCTCAAAAGGGGAAATGAGTGTTTTCCTGCATTTAGATGTTCTGGCTCACACCCCTGATATGTATACTAACTCTCCAATGTTTTTTTTTTTTCTGCCAATACTCCTCAGCTGCAGTAATATGTGCTGTAATGTACATTTGTGAAGTGATTGTAGGTGTTAAAAGGTGCTATTTACAGGTTTTATTGACATTATTGGAAAGAATGCTAGTTATTGAGCATGTTTGTGCATGGAAATATACTGTACGTGTGTATCTTTCTCAAGCTGTGTAGCCTATATTAAAGTAAACTAAAAAATATACTAAACCTGTCTTTTAGGAAAATGCTACAAATGATTAGTTATTATGATATATGTTTGTATGTGTGTGGGAGAGACAATCCTTTGAAGGACTGACCACATGAAGGCAGCAGGGGGGCTGAGCTTTTGAGAACCGCATTATTGAAGTGACATTTTCGTCTTTATGTGACTCAGATATTAAAGTTCAAACATTGTACTTTGCCATTTAAATCCATGTGTGCTAATTGAGTTGTTGGAGCCAAACAAAGCTTTTACAAATGTCTGTGTATGTGTTTCTGTCTCAGGGCCAGAACCAGAGGATCAGCCCGTGTTCCACCCTGACCAGCAGCACTGCCTCACCCCCTGCAGGCAGCCCCTGCTCCACCCTCCCCCCTGCCATGCCTGGCCAGGCCGGCAACAGGGACTGTGCCTACGGTTCTGTCACCAGTCCCACCTCAACCCTGGAGAGCAGGGACAGCGGGATTATCGGTGAGATCTGCACACAGATTTGCATAGAACAGTCTTAACAAACAAACATGTGTACATGTAAAATACAAAGTCCTTAAAGGGTAAGGCCTGCATTATTCAATCTTTTTCTTATTGTCAACCTTCTGACTCTGTGTCTGTGGCATCTCAAAGACAAAAATATATTGTTTTGTTATGAAAAAAAGCCAAGTCATTTCTGGCCACTGTAGTTTTTTACCAAACATTACTCAAACAGAAGTGAATAGTGCATTTGGTGCACTAGTGTATATTTACAGCAGCATGCCAGTTTATGTGGGATTGACTTAAAACTGAACTACAGTGCCAGAGGTCATCCAAATGAAAGGACATGTCGTGCAGTGAAAAGATGTGGGTCACTGATGTGTTTTTAATCTGTGGAGATAGTTCTTCATTGGAAAAAAATCATTGTTGGTTTTATTCTTTTCATGAGATTTGTTGACAATAAGAAAAACATAGAATATCACCAGCTTTTCTTGTTTCTGTACAGAACGATCCCGTCATCATATTTGTTTGTTGTCTCCTGGTGTTTATAGTAACAATTTAGATGTGATGATAAAGGCTTCGGGAGTCTGGGAATTTTTGGTTTAGGCACCTTGAAAGCGCTTGAAAAGTGCTTGGATTTTACTCTGAAAAAGCTGTACAAACCCTGACTATATTTTATTCATCATCATCTGAATTTACATACTTGGAGCCCTGCACTCATTCTAGCATAGTTTCACTTATTTTCAAGTCTATGTTAAAACAATACTGCCATGCCCATATGTACACTTAAACAATTTTTGGCTGCTGTAGTCATTCCTCCTGTCCATACTGGTTCCTTCCAGATGCAAAACTGATGGGGGACAAAATCTATAGTTCTCATTCTGTGCAATAATGTATTCTGAAGTTCAGCTGAAGTTAATATGCAAATCAATTGGGTGTCTTCCAAAAGTTGCAGTCGTTTTAGTATGATAATCCCTCTTTGGGCTTCCATGCACAGTGTTTTCTTGCTGAGCCATAACACGGTGATAGTACTGGAGAAAACTGGTAATTTTTACCTAAAAATACCGTGGCTTTGGTAGATACCCACTTGATTTGTCTTACAAATTGATTTAACTTCAGAATAAATGTGGGCTGTAGATTTTGTCCCCAATCGCTTAAAGAAGGGTTTTCTTTGTGTTCAGTATGTACAGGAGGAACAATTACAGCGACCAGTAACCCTTTCAATGTACATATGGGCATGTCAGTATTGTATTAAGATGGACTTTTTAAAAATTTTAAAAATCTTAAACAAAGGTAGATTTCAAGTGGTAAATGCAGACCAGGTAAAACAATAAAGGAAAGTTAGAAACCAAATAAAAGCATGTCTATAAAACACATGATTCAAAAAACAAAAAAGGTACACAAGTAGTCAACCTTACCTGCTCAGACAGGTTGCTCCAAAGTCTGGGTTTTACCTGACCGTTAAACCTTTTGACAGTCAGTAGGAACACGCCTGAGGTTGTAGCTTGGTTCCTCATCTCCACTGCACCTCAAAATGTGGTAATCTGCTTTTTCCAAACCTGGGTGCAGACCAAAAACCGTACACAACCCCAATGGAATGGTGTGGTCAGAACCAGACCATTCAGGTGTGCATGTCATGCTGACATTAACTGTGGCATTCTGGCATTGTTAGCAAGAAAACAGGAGAGATAAAAGCTCGCTGATGTGAAGTGCTTTGCGTGTGTCAAAACTGGTGTTTTACATTGTTTCCTTGCAACAATGGTGAACACCTGCAGTTTGATAAGCAAAGTACGACGCTCTCACATTTCTCTCAGTGAACCAATCGTAGCTGCATATGCAACATAACAGCACTGAAGACGACGTTGTTTTGTTCCGTTGCAGCCACACTGACCAGCTATTCCGAGAACATGGAGCGAGGCGGCAAATACGGCGAGGGCTCCCGGGGAAACCTGAAACTGTGGCAGTCCCAGAAATCAGGCATGGACTCGTTCCTGTACAGGGTGGATGAAAACATGACCGCCTCCACCTACAGCCTCAACAAAATCCCTGAGCGCAACCTGGAGAGCATGTCCTCCCACTCTGCCCACTCCATCCCTCTGTACCTCATGCCCCGCCCTAACTCTGTGGCTGGTGAGTCCCTTCCTCCCCCACACCCCTCTCCTATGAAAGTAGAAGTTTGTCTGAGGAGCCAGAAATAAGGTTATTTACAGGTGCATGGGCATGCAGTACACAAATTCTGCCATGGCAGAGCACTTGTTCTGGAAAAATTGGATTGAACTGCTGGTTCTGAGTCATGTAACACCCTATTTCTGACTCCTATAGCTCTCCCTCTTCACTCCTTTCAAGCTTTCTTTCCTTGCTTGTTCTCTTCCTAGATGAACTGTAATCCTTCCCTTTGAATTCTTTGACGTCCATGTGTGTGACTCCTGTAACCACGAATGTAACAATGAAACACTATTGAAAAGAGTAGAGGAATATGTAAATATTTTGGAGGAGCAAGACCAACCTCATCTGTATGGCATTCAAATCTGTAATTGTATTGTGCCCAAAAAAAAAAGAAGTCTGATAGTGCATCTTTAGACCTTGGTTTTTCTTGCCAAATTTCAGCTAGACTTTCCTTCAACTCAGCTGTCAAAAAAACAACAACAGACATTTACCATCTAGTTTCTTTTCACTACTTCCTTCCTAAATCCTTCCCCTTTCCTTGTCTCTCTTTGGCTGTTAGCTCATAAATATCACATATTATTGCAAATTATTGGGATGTCAGCCAGCAGTTCAGGAGGGGAAGATTTAATGTGTAAACTGCTCATATTACCAGATATTCTGTGAAGAAAAAATTGTATAGATCCCAACGGTCCAGACCATGTTTCTCCCACAGATCTGGGATGAATCATCCTAAACTTCCTAAAATCTGAGCCTGGTCTTGGGGAGGAGCTCAATTGTGGTTTGATTTGATTCAATTTTTTTTTACAACATTCAACATTCATCTTTAATTATCTAGGGAGGAAACAAGTCTTGTTTTCAATTTTCATGGGGTTATGTTGAAGTTTCGCGTAGCTGCAAATCCACAGTGGTGTTTTGTTAAACTCTCACATCCCTCTGGTGTGGATTGAAACCGCAGAGCAGAATAATAGTCTGGGAAAAAACAGCTTCAGCAGAAGAACGTACTGCGGCTGGAAGAATATCACAGAAGAAAACTGGCATTTGTGCTGCTGACAGAGGTCTCATTGATGTGTGTTTCTTATTGTAGGCCACAGCTGCCTCAAAAAGGCTCCCAAAAGTAACAGTAAATATATCAGGAAAAATGTCAGTTTCATAACACTGAGGCAGTGCTAATGGGCCTGATTGTATTATTGTTCTCCTCATCAGAGAGGCTGTTACAGACGATGAGCTCAATTATGCACTTCTCTCACTCCCACTGGAAAAAGTGTGTGTGTGTGTGTGTGTGTGTGCACGTACTGTAGACACGCATATATATTTCACTAAACACTGTAATATGCCTGACAAGGCGCGTCGCTGCAGCTATGACCCTCTCTTTATGCCGGTCATGTTCTGCTGTTTGACACTGCTGTCTGGCAGTGCAGCGACTCTGCCGGGTTTAGAGATTCACCCTCGATCTCATCTCCGCCCCTCAATACCCAGACCTTCAAAGGAAGACTGAGTGAGCTGGAGACAGCTTTAAAGACATACTATAAGCTGCAGATGATGCAACAAATAAAATAAAGGGAGAAAGAGGGAGGGAGGCAGTGAGAGACATAAAAAAATAAAAATAAAAAGATGATTCTGAAGGCATTTGTGTTTGTCAGGAACAGGAATTCTGTGTCGAGGAGAGGGAGATGAATATGTGTGGAAGAGGAGTGAAAGAGAGTTTCATAATCTCTCTCTCCCTCTCCTCCACAAAGAATTATTAGATGATGTAGGGATGGGAGGCAAGCACAGGCTGAGGATTGGCTGGGCTCACACAGCAGTGGAACATCAAAGCCCCAGGCATTAACCATTTCTATCCCCCAGAGTGACAGAGAGACTGGCTTTGATGTGTGGAGGGCGAGGGGGAGAGATACGGAACGCGAGCAGAAGGCGACTGGGGAGGGAAACAAGGAGGGAGGGGGCTACTTTATTACCTAATGAAGGCAGTGCGTTGGTAGAGCTTAAATGGATATGGAGGAAGGAGCAACCAAGAGTATTACATTTTCTCTCTTTCTTCATGGTGCCAATACTGCTCACTAGAGGGGAGCAGGGTTGATCAGAATTTAAAAATTTGTCTTTACTGCCCATCAGGAATGAAATTTATTTTCAAGTTTTCATTCAGTGAAGAATTGTAAGCAAGTAAGGAGAAGAAGTATTGTTTGTTAAACATTTGTAGTCTTCAAGCCCAAGCCAAAATGACCCTGATTTTCTCAGACTTTACTACGCTCTTCCAGAGCCACATGGAGGTGAAAAGAAAATTAACCCAGGCTGGGAAGTCACAGAAAAGCAGGAATAAAATTGACAAAAAATTCCATTAAAACTTGACCTATATAGACTTGTAACGTTATGGTTTTACTCGTCCAGGTTTTGAGATATTTGTCTCACATTAATGAAAGAAAAGAAATCAACAACCAGAAATGGTTGTCCAGTTACTCTGGATGATCCACAGATCTCACTGCGTATAGTTGTCATATGGAAAGAGAGTAGAGAGCAGTTCCAGTTCACCTCAGCAAATAAAACGAAACTTTAAACATGTAATTTGGGGTGAAATGACCCTTTGAAATTTCCATGTTGGAGGATCTATATGCACCAGCTTATATAACTGCCTGGGGATTGTGGATTCCCTACTCATACAAAGACTAAAGGCGTATAAAAGACACTGTGAGATTCAGTGAACTGACTCTATAGTCTCTAAATTCACTAAATGAAGATAACAGCTCACCCAAGATAACATTTTTCAATTTGGGGGGCGGACAAGTGTCATTGATTTCCATTTTATCCTGATTTCCTTTTTGTCCCTGATCCCACCTCTGCTTATATACTTGGTGTAATACCCGGAAATATTATTGTTTAAATACCAGGACCTCGGTTATTTATCACCACAAGTCATCTCTCGGGGAGATGAGAGGAGAGTGGCAAGGCGTTTAGAGCACCAGCAGCCACCTCATATCTGAGATGACTCGTCGGCTCCCTGGCTGATACTGCAACTGGCTCTGGACGGCAGCCTGGCTGGTCTTTGAGTGTGTGTGTGTGTGTG